>CM033474.1:164802090-165279994 GCA_019447015.1 Hymenochirus boettgeri | reverse complement strand
TCTTTCCTGTACTTCTTTTCCTATTCTTTTGACAAAGGCCCAGTCTGGATATCCACAAGGTTTTAAGGGCTCCGCTGAGAGGTTTCATTTCTTAGCCTTCGCCTCTGTATGTGGGGGGAGACCAAACGCTGTCTTGGCCTAGCCGTTTTCTCACCATGACAACAGCCTCCTTGGTGGGTATACAGGTGAAGAGAATACTTGGTGGTATACCCACCAAGGAGGCTGTTGTCATGGTGAGAAAACGGCTAGGCCAAGACAGCACTCTCACCAGCAGAACTGATCTCAACCCAGAACAGGTGTGTGCCTTATTGGACTTGTGCCTGAATACCACCTATTTCAAATACAGGGATAAGTTCTATAAGCAAAAACACGGATGTGCAATGGGATCTCCAGTTTCACCCATTGTAGCCAACCTTTACATGGAGGAGGTAGAAAAAAATGGCGCTTAATACCTTTAAGGGCATAACACCCAGCCACTAGTTCAGATATGTGGATGACACCTGGGTTAAAATCCACCAGAAGGAAGACGGAAGGTAAGGCACAGCTCCTTACCTCCCGTTCTTCAATAGAACTGGATTCAAAAAACTTACAAAAACCAGTGGAGATACCCTTTAAGATGCAGGTACACGGCTGAGTCCTGAACCAGGAATTGGCTCTTCTGTGCTGGGCCATACGTTGATGCAGTTGCTGTTTGGTCTCCCCCACATACAAATCAGAGCATTCTTCACTGCACTGCGTATATGATGTCGCTTTTCTTGTGTTTCGGTATGGGTCTTTCGGATGTACCAATTGCTGCCTCAGCGTGTTGCTCGGTTTAAAGCAGACAGGGATACGGTGTTTTTGAAAACTCTTCTTAATTTCTCGGAGACCCTGCTACATATGGGATGACCATGTTCTTTCTCCTGTCTTGCTTTTCCCTTCACTGTTGGTATTCGTGTTCTTTTCTTTCCTTCTGCTTCTTTTGACAAAGGCCCAGTCTGATATCCACAAGTTTAAGGGCTCCTCTGAGATGTTTCATTTCTTTAGCCTTCGCCTCTGTGCTAGTGGGGATGTTCTCAGCTCTGTGTTGCAGGGTTCTGATGACCCCCAGCTTGTGATCTAAAGGGTGGTGGAGTCAAACATCAAATACTGATCGTGTGTGTTGGTTTTCTGAAACCTCTACTTCCAGTTTACCATTTCCCTGACTTCTACCAAGCAGTCCAAGAAAGCCAGTTTGTTGTTTGTACATCTTCCCTTGTAAATGATGTTTTGGTCTACCACATTAATGTGTTTCGTGAAACCTTGTACTTCCTTCTGGGGGATTTTAACCCAGGTGTCATCCACATATCTGAACCAGTGGCTGGGTGTTATGCCCTTAAAGGTATTAAGCACCAGTTTTTCTAACCCTCCATGTAAAGGTTGGCTACAATGGGTGAAACTGGGAATCCCATTGCACATCCGTGTTTTTGCTTATAGAACTTATCCCTGTATTTGAAATAGGTGGTATTCAGGCACAAGTCCAGTAAGGCACACACCTGTTCTGGGTTGAGATCAGTTCTGCTGGTGAGAGTGCTGTCTTGGCCTAGCCGTTTTCTCACCATGACAACAGCCTCCTTGGTGGGTATACAGGTGAAGAGAATACTTGGTGGTATACCCACCAAGGAGGCTGTTGTCATGGTGAGAAAACGGCTAGGCCAAGACAGCACTCTCACCAGCAGAACTGATTCACCCAGAACAGGTGTGTGCCTATTGGACTTGTGCCTGAATACCACCTATTTCAAATACAGGATAAGTTCTATAAGCAAAACACGGATGTGCAACTGGGCCATACGTTGATGCAGTTGCTGTTTGGTCTCCCCCACATACAGAGGCGAAGGCTAAAGAAATGAAACATCTCAGAGGAGCCCTTAAAACTTGTGGATATCCAGACTGGGCCTTTGTCAAAAGAAGTAGGAAAAAAAGTAAGGAAAGAAAAGAACACAAATACCAACAGTGAAGGGGAAAAGCAAGACAGGAGGAAGAACATGGTCATCCCATATGTAGCAGGGGTCTCCGAGAAATTAAGAAGAATTTTCAAAAAACACGTCTACCTTACAGAACTGCCGTTGTGCAGGCAGGAAGTTCCGGTTCGGATCCGTTTTTACGAAACCTGTTTTACGGAACCTCGTTTTAACGAAACCTGTTTTTAACGGAAATCCTCGTATTTTCGAAAAATACCATTTTTTAAATTCACGCTAGCGGACTGTATTTTTAGGTATGTAGGCATTGATACGTTTTTCTAAGGTCATTACCCAGGTCCGAGTGATTAAGTGTACGTTACCAAGGCTATTTAGACCACTTTTAAGGCAGATTTTGCCGAACTTTCATTATTTAATACGTTTTAACGACCGCTCACGGATTCGAATTCACAGATTTTTTCAAAAATCCGTGGATCTTCGCAACGGACGATTTTTCGAAGTTCGACATCTCTACTCTCCTCATGAGTTTACACCTTGAGCATGTCCAGTAAAGGCAGCAGGAGAAAGCAGCCATCACTGGCTGTGAAATCAGCAGTCAGTCTTGAATGACTGCATGGAGTGAGGATCTGGATTCCACTGACAAATTGAGGCATAATTATCCTTAAACTTCTAGTTAGAGAATATCTAATAATTTGCTAAATATATCAGTTAAATTGGGTGCAGGTAGCTGTCAAGTGGCTCTCTAATCTTGCAACAGCAGGATTTTGCATGACAATCTTAGTACACCACTATTGCTTCATAAAAATCACACCAAAATCAGATTTACCGACAGACACAATATAAAATCATTATTACAGGCACATAGAGGTGCCATTGTGGTTCCTGGTGAATCTCCCCCTTTTATCTGAACATTCTGAGATTCTGATATACCCTCCCTTCTCCTCGTTCTTCTTTATACACAATCCCTCAATTCATTATCATAAATCCTATATATAAAATGCAATGTTGCGCCCTGTGTCCGTGTGTGTCCTCATTACCTCTTTTTCCACTTGGTGTGCATTCTTTCCTCAGGCTGCTGCTGTTATTTCCCTCCAGGCAATTACAGAGTGCTTTGACAGTGCTCTACCTCCCCCGCCGCAGCCTCTTAGCCCCTTCTTCCTTTCGTGCGGAAAGTCTTTTACTGTGCGCATAATTTACTTTTGCGTACCTCCATCAGCATCTCATGGGCGGAAGTAACACCCGCCGGTTGATGTGCATGCGCGAAAAGCATTGTCATGGTAACTGTTTAGACGCGCCGGTTGATTATCACTGTGCGGAAAGTGTTTGTCATGTTAACTGTTTAGACACTGAAGCGTATGGATGGGCTGCACAGTCCCGCTATTTCCAGGTAATAGCATAACAGTTAGAGACAGACCTCTTTAGAGAACACACCTAAAGGAAAGGACATTAGCTTATGGAGGGCTGAGAACAGTTCTATCCAAATATGCTTGTGAAGGTTCTCATTCATCCAGGTCATGGTATATCTGTTGTATTCATTAGATCAACTGGACTTGAAATGTGTTCTTGAAGACGTTTCCTAGTTCATCCGACTGGCTTTCTCAATTCAGAATGACTTGTACAAGAATCTGTGGCATTATGTACCCTGGAAATTCCCAATTAGCATATCACGCCAGGTTTAGGGTGTGATTAGATAGTGGCTAAGAGGTGTTATAGGAACGCCCAGAGTAAGGTGTTAAAACAGCATTGTACATGGCAGACAGTTGGTGTCGAACCCCCCCACCTCTATTTAGGCTTGGTTTCTTTTTTTCACATAAATGGCCTCCTTAACACCTCTCTTGACCCAGTCACGTTCCTTCGCCAGTATGTTAACATTACAATCTTCAAAGGTATGTCCTTTATCCTTAAGATGCAGATACACGGCTGAGTCCTGACCCGGGAATGGCTCTTCTGTGCTGGCCATACGTTGATGCAGTTGCTGTTTGGTCTCCCCCCATACAGAGGCGAAGGCTAAAGAAATGAAACATCTCAGAGGAGCCCTTAAAACTTGGGATATCCAGACTGGGCCTTGTCAAAAGAAGTGGAAAAAAGTAAGGAAAGAAAGAACACACAATACCAACAGTGAAGGGGAAAAGCAAGACAGGAGAAGAACATGGTCATCCCATATGTAGCAGGGGTCTCCGAGAAATTAAGAAGAATTTTCAAAAAACATCGTATCCCTGTCTGCTTTAAACCGAACAACACACTGAGGCAGCAATTGTTACATCCGAAAGACCCAATACCTAAACACAAGAAAAGCGACATCATATATGCAGTGCAGTGCAGTGAAGAATGCTCTGATTTGTATGTGGGGGAGACCAAACAGCAACTGCATCAACGTATGGCCCAGAAAGTGAGGAGCTTTCCTGCGTAAGAAAAGCTTTCTGGCTCTTGCTTGTCCTCACTGAGGACTCTGGCATGCACGGAAAGCCCTCCCCCCTCACAGCCAATCACATACATGCCTCATGTTCTGGCCCCTAATGTTTACTTTCTTCACGGAAGTAACATAACAGCAAAGGCTGTGGAACACAGTAGGATCTGGGGACTTTCTTACAATATAAAAAAATGGCGGTTAGGGTTGGGGGAGCCTACACTATGGAAAAAGTTTTATTTTAGGTGAATATGTATGTATGTATAATTTTTTATAAAGCGCCACTTGGGTACGCAGGCGCTGTACATTAAAAAAATACTGTAATACTCGAGTATAACACCGAGTTTTTAAGGTTAAAAAAACCTTAAAAACATGGACTCGGTTTATACTCGAGTCATAAGGAAAACAGCCTAAAAAATGACAGAGATCGTGCAAAAGTAATACAAATAGATGGTACCTGCACTGTGGAAGCAAACACTATGAGTCCAGAGGGGATAACGTCCAGAACTCAGCAAGAAAGTGAGACCGGGACCGGAACCAGGGCACCGTATGCTTAAGAGACAGAGCGCAATGGACGTGCTGTAAGATATGTGCCCGATGTGCCTGCGTGCGTCGGCTAACATCAGCCCAGGGCCCTACCAATATTGGTGCCGTAATATGGAGTAGCCTTCACAACCAGAGAACCGGAGGTCCAAGAACCTGAAGCAGCACTCATGCCCTCCCCCAGTAAGCCCCCACAATGCCTATTAAATGTCTGTCTCCAGCCCTCCACTAGTAAGCCCTCATGCCAGCAATCAATGCCCACAATGCCCTATTAAATGTCTGTCTCCAGCCCTCTATCAGTACGCCCACAGTGCCAGCACTCCAGCCCTCCACCATAGCTCACAATGTTCTTGTGCTGGGGTGTTTTTTAGGGGGGGGCTAAAATGCTGTTTATTATCCTGGATATTAAAGAGGGGTGGTTAGGTCTTCTTTATGCAGTGGGGTTGTCTGCTGGGTGCACAGAATATGAATGTACATTTACATAATTTATTATTTAAGGTTATTTAAATATTCTTTTACTGTAGGGAGCATTCCAGCATTCTAAACATCTTGCCACTCCAGATGTTTAGAAACTATAACTCTCAGCAACCAAAGCATGTTGGGAGTTGTAGTTTACAACATCTGAAGTGCAATGGAAGGTAGTTGTTTAATAGATTATTATTACAGTGTGGAATTGGGCCAATAGCTCTCCAATAGGCTCTTTCAACTGCTGTATGAAACTTATAAAAATCAGTTTTTAAAGGACAACTAAAACCTCAGAACAACACTAAATCAGAAGGCAAGAACACCTTGATTAAAAGCAGTAATCATTGCTCGCTTCTAATTTTAATGTGGTTGCTGAGAATTTTTTCTTACTTGTTCTTCTGTGTTTTTTTTAATCTGTTAGATCGTACGATGCTGGCTTTAAACTAAGGGTTGTGAAGAGCAGAA
This sequence comes from Hymenochirus boettgeri, assembly GCA_019447015.1. Classification (NCBI taxonomy): domain Eukaryota; kingdom Metazoa; phylum Chordata; class Amphibia; order Anura; family Pipidae; genus Hymenochirus; species Hymenochirus boettgeri. The sequence continues at coordinate 165,274,177 of CM033474.1, read as the reverse complement.
AAAGAAATAATTCTGTTTGCAGGCCAGGAATTTGGTGTTGAGACTGGCAAAAAATTAAGACTGATTTGGAGAAGATGCCAAAAAAAGGCTCGTTGTGGTTTAACAATCTCCATATGAGGCTCTAGAGACTGACTTGCATAAATGGTTGTGGGAATGTCGTCTAAATGGATTCTGTGTAACCACGCATGGGAATCCGATTACGTGCCCTTCAAATGGCTAAGCAATATAAAACAAGGGTATTGAGAAATTTGTTGCATCAGCTGGATGGTGTACCCGATTCATGAATCGGTTTTGGATTTTGCTTGCACCAGAGAACGAAGATATCCCAAAAGCTGCCCCACCGAAACTTGAAGAAAAGGTTATGTCATTCCATCCATTCATTATAAAACAAAGAAAGCTTTAATAATTATGACCTGGAACTATTGGGAATATGGATAGACAGCAATGACTTTTTGATCTTCCAAGCACAGAACCGTGGCATCCTTGGGAGAAAAACTATTTCTCCTTAGAACAACAGGGAAGAAAAAATAATTTCACAGTGGTTCTGGCGTGTTTGGCCAATGGAGTCAAGCTGCGGCCTGTTATTATATTTAAAAGGAGACCTTGCCTAAAAATGCTAAATTTTCCCCCATGAATCACTGTCCGCCCACATGTTAAAGGCTGATGATGAAACAAGGAACAAAAAAATGGCTAGAAGAGATTTGGAATGGACGACCAGGATAGCTTTAAAAAAAAAACCTCACTGTTAGTTTGGGATATGTTTAGAGCACATATATGTGAAGAATGTCAAACAATGGCTAAGTCATTTCAAACCTCTTTGGCTATTATTCCCAGGTGGGCTTACATCTGTTTTTACAGCCTCTGATGTGTCTATAAACAACCTCTTAAAGATCGTGTGCGAAAAATGGATGTTTATCAGTCGAGCCAATTGACAAAGGTGGAAATCTTATGAAGCTTTATATAGAATTAGTAGCAAAGTGGTACGAGATGCATGGGAGGTACATTCCAGAAGACATCATCAAGCGTGCTTTTCAGAAATGCGGTATAAGTAATGCCATGGATGGTACAGAAGATGATGTTTTGTTTCAGCACAGCAGCAGTGATGAAGATGATGGAGATATTGATGATGATAATGTCTATGCAGATGACATACAAACCAACTGAATTTGAGGCACTTTTGTGAAAGCCGATGGTGAGGAATCTGACTTTAAAGGATTTTAAATGTGTTTTATGTTATATTGCTGTTCAAGCCTTGAACTTTGGGTTCCCCAGTTAAATATTTTTACAGTACCATTACAGTACTAGTTTACCGTACGATAGTACCACGGTATGCACCGTTTTATATAGATGTTCCTACTACAGTAGTTTTTGGACTTTACATTTTCTGCTTACCGTAGTGCCATTCTTCTGAAGTGAATGACTACTGAACAAGTGTTTTTATTTAAAATAAATACTTTAAGGGACCCTCCTGTTTATTCGTGTTCATTTTCTAATCATTTTTACTAATTACAGGTTTGCATTAGTGTTCAATTTCTAACCCTCGGTTACACTCGAGTCAATCATTTTTACTAAGTTTTTCAGGTAAAATTATGTACCTCGTTTATACTCTGGTCGGTTTATACTCAATATAATACATATACAAACAAGGGATAGTGCAAGCCATTATCAGATAGTAGAAATTAAATTATACAATTGCATACATCGGTAAGAAGCATATATATATAAATTATGTATAAATTGATATAAGTGCAGCCAAGCCTGGACACCATTTAGGAATGAGTCCCTGCCCCAAAGTGCTTACAATCTAAATGGGAGGGACAACATACAGATACAAGTGGGGGGATGGGTACAAAGGGCTTAAAAGGGCTAACAATCATTTGTTCTGCGTGATGCTCAGAAAGGTATGATAACAGTTTAGATTTTGAAAGTATTAATGATGTCACCAGAGAAGGAGAGAGAGTTTCCACAAGGTAGGGAGCAGCAAGACAGAGCGGTTTAAGGGCGGGAGGCAGCAGTGTTTTGTTGGGGGTCTGTGGAGAAGATTTCCTTGCGAGGAATAAGGCACGGCCTAAATAGGAAAAGTAAAGCCTTAGAACAACACTGAATCAGAAAACAGAGCACCTTGATATAAAAGCACATCTGTGTCTTGTCCCTCATTTTGGTGTGGTTGCTGCAAAATTGACCTTATTAACATAGACTTGTTTCTTTAAATCACAGTATTTCAGTAACACAGCATTTAGACATGACTGTTTTGTTTTCTACACAATGCCCATTCCTGAGATAATGCAGGGACTAGATGTCACTACAACTAGTAGTCCACACTACTAAGAATACCCAGGCTAAAAACCTAAACCGTTAGGTCCTCACCCCAGGGTACTTTACAGAATATCTTAATACTGAAGCTCAAGCAGTAATGTATATGTTTTGGCATTACCTCGTCGTCATGTCTGATAGAGAACCAGTGCCCTACACTGGCTTCATACATATAAAATATGTATAGTGGATTTCTTTAAATATACAATACATTCACTTGTTAAAAGGTGAAAAGATAAATAGGAGTCTGTTTATAAAACCTTATCTGTATCTGTACATTTTGCAATGTGATTATTAGTATAACTTGGCTGTATGCAGGTTACTGACTGATAAATACTGCAATGAGATTGTCAATGGCAAAAACAAATGTTTGTAAAGTACAGTGCAATTATGTCACTCCTTAAGAAATAGGCCCCATAATTAGTTATTGTGCAACTATTTTAAAAGCCTCCTCCTGGTAACTTGATCTATGAATGCCAAACAGAATTTAAAAAAAATGATTATAGCTGTAGAATTAGTTAATTAAATAATATATATTTAATTAATTAAACAACATTCCTATAGATTTGAGCATGTCAGATACTAGAATGGTAAGATTCCAGCCATTTATGATCACTTAAAGTCATGTGTGCTAAGAACAAATGACACCCACTAACTTCTGACTTTAAGGTAGAGATGGATCACATCATGTTTTGTATACCATGACTCACACTCATTTGTCCTTAAGTATGTAACCTCACTTAGTGACAAAATGTAGTGGTTTTAAATATTTGTTTTTGACTAAAAAACGATGTATAAAACGTTATAGAAGACAATGCATACTAGATTGCTGTTTAATCACTTCTTTTAGAAGTTTGAGTCCACCCAAATGCTGAGAGCTGATGTCATGATTAGTGGCCATGCCATGTAATCAGCCTATTGTAGAAAACACATTTTCTTTTGTGTATGGTCAGCTTTATTGCTATGTATTAATAGCTCAACATATTGCTTTATATTTATATTCTTATTTATTTGAATTAATTTTGATTGAGCCTTAGGTTGTATTATGTGATACCATTATATCATAATATTTTAATCAGGTCAATGGCAAGCTTTTTCTCACCTGGTGAAAATGGCAAGCTTTCCTACCGGTAAGGTCGGAAAAATCGGAATGGCTTTTAGAAACAAATCAAAGATCTATAGTGGTGGGCTGTGCTCCAGTCAAAGAGCAATAATTGTAGGTCAGCCCCTGAAACCATACCAGTGTGGGTGTTAAAGGGGCAGGGTCGGGGTATTTTAGGTACAGGGCTTTGTTTTTTACCATGCTACTTAGTGTTATTTGGCCCTCAAGTAATTTTACAAGGTAGGAGTAATACCGGCAGTGATGATAACAGGGGAGCCTAGGGTGATACTAGACAAGTACTCAATTGAAAGAATAGGCCTTTTAGGGCTTGATTATAATTAAACTCGGATTGAAACCTGCAAAAATACAAGTTTCCTACTTCCATGAATATAGATTTTTGAGATGGGGGCGTTTTTAGAATTTAAGAGGTCCTTTAAATCTGAGGGACTTACCTGACACGTCCCTCGCTGCTCCTCCTCTGCGGCTGATAAACGCTCTATTTTCTGGTTTGCGACTGTCAGTAAAGGTGTGACGTGACTCACGCCCAATTGCCTGACAGCCACGACCAGGAAGTCAGCACAGAGACCCTCTGCTCCTTTTTGCTCAAAACAAGCTTGAAACAGGAGCAGGGGGCGGTGCCTAGCCAGCAAGGTCGGGTCAGGTAAGTCCCTTTAGGGAATATTGACATTATTGATAATTGGTAACTGGGGTTTGGGTGCCTCTATGACTAAGGTCTGAGGTAATGCTAAAACACGTCAGACAGTCTTTTAATGTAACAGATATTACTTCAAAGATGTTTAATAAAGAAGTTTTAATGTAAACAGTTCATCCTGTTGACGAAGCGGTGAGTCAGAGTGCGCCACCAGCATTATGCATTTGGGTTGTAACGTTTGGGGGGGGGGGTCTTCTGCATTTATTGCATCTATTTATAACTTTTTTATTGACTGGATATGCCCTTTAAGATGTCCATACACATTAATAATATAAGTCTTTACACCCAGGTGTATGGGGGCTAAAACGATACTCCATGATACCGATGAAATGCCACAGTTGATATTTGGAGGATCAGTCCAGATGGGAAATTCCTGTAGGACTGAATTAGCCCCATTTACTTCAAGTAGAGAGAGCCAATGCCGTCAGACTTAAATGCACACCCAGCTGACCTTGGACGTGGGAGGTCTGTCGGCGAGTGTATCAGGGAGATTCAATAAATATTCATATTGTTAAAAAGGTGCTAATTTTGCCCCAAGCGATGTTAGCTTTCAAATGTTAAATAAGATCTGATTGGCTGGGGCAAAATTATACCATTTTTAACGATAAGAACTTTTATTGAATCTCCCATATGTCTGTCTTTGCATATTGCAGACAGATTCCAATGAAATCCATGCAGCAAATGGGACAGCAGTTGTCTGTGTATGGCTAGGTGTACACTTTTCTGCCATCATGTGTTAGTTCGCAGAGGGACCACATCATTAGGGAATGCTCTGGCAGACCATAGTTTTACACTGTGGGAGAAATGATACTTAAACTCTCTCAAAGAAGCATTTATGTATATATTATACATATATATTATATATTATGTTTGTTAATCACATTAGAAGTTCCCCTTTTTGACTAGTCTGGTCTGCTGACAAATGGTCAGGAGTGATATCACTCCTCAACCATCACTGAGAAAGAAGCAAAGGAGCAGCAAACCGTGGCAGTCCCACTGTGCAGCTTGACCCTCCAGCCTAGAGTTTGGTTACCAGACCATGGAATGTAGGACGTTGTGGTCTTTAAAACTCCCTCTTTAAAAACATTTTAGATCTTGCAGGGCATACCCTCCCACCCCCAACCACTATATTCAGACTTTTTAAGCTCCTTGATCCAGCGCCGTTCGGTCCGGCTCCCCTGCCCATCGGAACTACAAGCAGGGGCCGGACTGGCAGCCACGGCTGTGATTGGCTGAGAGGCAGTGATTTTTACAGTCTGAATATGCACTTGTGGGGTGGGAGGGTATGCCCTGCAAGATAACTAAAGCTAAAGCTTTTACCCTACCGCAAGATAACTAAAGCTTTTTATCCTTTAACTAAAGCTTTTACCCCACCTGCAGATAACTAAAGCTCCGATCCGGGGAGGGATTGGGAGGGAGGGGGGAAAGGGCTCCACTGCGCACGTCAGCAGCAACTGAGAGGACACAACAGAGGCAGAGACCTTTTGGACAGGATGAGAGCTCCTACTCTACAGTTTCCTGGACTTTGAAGAGGAATAACAGAGAACCACAAGGAGCAGGGATGTACGGTAAGGATTTTTTAAAATTGTACAGTGGGGCCGTAGTTGTAAAATTGTGGTTTTGGGGTGTGGACATGCCCTTTAAAAATGTAATTAATGCAGCTGGACTGATTTGCATTTTTCAAAGTCAGTCTTGCTGTATATTTATAAAGGTGTCTAGGGAGGGCAGCACACATTAGTAGGCCTAGGGGAGAAAAAAGTACAAATCCTGCCCGGTCCTTTAGAACATTCTGCAACCAAGGAATGCTGAGCATTGTAGTTATCAAACATCTGTAGGTCCACAAGCTGGAATCCCTGCCTGTGTTAAAGAACCTTTAAGCATGGGATTCCTTTAGGATGACAAAGTGAATGACATACAGTATTCTTGGAAATTCTCACAATATCAACACTATGCTGAGAACGCCCTTTCCTTCCTAGTGCATTTTAGAAGCATGATAGACCTTAAGTAAAATGACATCAGTTAAGTTTATTTTACATAATAATGTGAAAAACAGAACCCTTGACTGCTGCTGGCATTGTCACAAAGTTAATATATCATAATACAATGCATTATTACGAAAAGGAAAAGAAGGAATTTAGAACAGGAAGGGAAGTTTCCTTGCTGCTTAGAAGCAAAGGTCCTATAACATCTTTCATTATTTTACAATATTCAAACAGTTCCATTATGAATAGTATGTTATGTCGAATCAGTGGAATTACCAAGAGACACAATCTTTCTGCTTTGTGCTTACACTGCTATGTGTTGCGGCTCTAGGTAAACATTTCTTTCATTGTATGTAAACAGGGGCAGCAGTCCCTCTCCACTCACAAAGCTCTGCTTTTGCAGATGAATGACCGCGTACGGGGGGGGGTGGTATAATCCGGCCCGGCCATACCTTCATAAAAATCCCCTCCCATGTTAAGTGCGCCTTCATTAATTTTTCTTGTCCCTAGATTGCATAATTCTGCATATATTACTTCCCGTTATAAAAAGTTTAAAGGGCATGTCCCCCCCTAAACAGTTTGAAAAATACCTGTGTAAGATTTTTATATCCACACATACAAAACATACACACACACATCATTCCATAATGTGTGTGTATGCCCTTTAAAATATATATATATATATATATAATATATATATTAAAGGGCATGTCCACCCCAAACTATAATTTAACCCACTACTGGCCCCCACTGTGTAGTGTAGTAAAATCCTAAACTTACATCCCTGCTCCAAATGGTTCTCCTGTAATGTCCCTCCAAAGTCAAAAAACTGACCACCAGGAGCCTGGCCAAGTCCATTTATGCCTCTCCTCCGGGAGAATTTGGTCATGCACACTGCAGCCATCCCCCCTTCCCTCCCATTTCTATCTCCCTCCCCCTAGCTCCAATCCCCTTTTCTGTAGTGTAGGGCTCGGATAAGATACACACTCACACATGAAAAACTGGTCATTTATTATAGACTAGACATTAAGCCCGTTACATAAATGGGCGCTAGAATACATGTGTAGAACATTTATTTTCCAGAGAAGAGACGTGGACCATTTTGCACTATCAAAATTGTTTATTCATTTTCCTCAGCCCCTGTCCATACACTTTGAAGGGACTTTTTTTCCCTCAGCCCCTGTCCATACACTTTGAAGGGACCTTTTCCCCTCAGCCCCTGTCCATACACTTTGAAGGGCCTTTTTTTCCCTCACGCCCCTTTCCATACACTTTGGAGGGACCTTTTCCCCTCAGCCCCTGTCCATACACTTTGGAGGGACCTTTTCCCCTCAGCCCCCTGTCCATACACTTTGGAGGGACCTTTTCCCCTCAGCCCCTGTCCATACACTTTGAAGGGACCTTTTTCCCTCAGCCCCCTGTCCATACACTTTGAAGGGACTTTTTTTCCCCTCAGCCCCTGTCCATACACTTTGGGGGACCTTTTCCCCTCAGCCCTGTCCATACACTTGAGGACTTTTTTTTCCTCAGCCCCTGTCCATACACTTTGGAAGGGACTTTTTTTTCCCTCAGCCCCTGTCCTTACACTTTGAAGGGACTTTTTTTTCCCTCAGCCCCTGTCCTTACACTTTGAAGGGACTTTTTTTCCCCTCAGCCCTCAGCCCTGTCCATACACTTTGGGGACCTTTTCCCCTCAGCCCCCGTCCATACACTTTGGAGGGACCTTTCCCCTCAGCCCCTGTCCATACCTTGAAGGACTTTTTTTTTCCCTCAGCCCCTGTCCATACACTTTGGAAGGACTTTTTTTCCCTCAGCCCCTGTCCTTACACTTTGAGGGACTTTTTTTTCCCTCAGCCCCTGTCCTTACACTTGAAGGGACTTTTTTTCCCCTCAGCCCCTGTCCATACACTTTGGAGGGACCTTTTCCCCTCACGCCCCGTCCATACACTTTGGAGGGACCTTTTCCCCTCAGCCCCCGTCCATACACTTTGAAGGGACTTTTTTTTCCCCTCAGGCCCCGTCCATACACTTGGAGGGACCTTTTCCCCTCAGCCCCTGTCCATACACTTTGAAGGGACTTTTTTTCCCCTCAGCCCCTGTCCATACACTTTGGAGGGACCTTTTTCCTCAGCCCCCTGTCCATACACTTTGGAGGGACCTTTTTCCCTCAGCCCCTGTCCATAACACTTTGGAGGGACCTTTTCCCCTCAGCCCCTGTCCATACACTTTGGAGGGACCTTTTCCCCTCACCCCTGTCCATACACTTGAAGGGACCTTTTTCCCTCAGCCCCTGTCCATACACTTTGGAGGGACCTTCCCCTCAGCCCCTGTCCATACACTTTGGAGGGACCTTTTCCCCTCAGCCCCTGTCCATACACTTTGAAGGGACCTTTTTCCCTCAGCCCCTGTCCATACACTTTGGATAGAACTATCTGTTGTATTCAATTAGATCAACTGGACTTGAAATGTAGTTCTTGAAGACGTTTCGCTAGTCATCCGACGGCTTTCTCAATTCAGAATGACTTGTACAAGATCTGTGCAATTATGTACCCTGGAAAATCCCAATTAGCATATCACGCCAGGTGTTTAGGGTGTAATTAGATAGTGGCTAAGAGGTGTTATAGGAACGCCCAGAGTAAGGTGTTAAAACAGCATTGTACATGGCAGACAGTTGGTGTCGAACCCCCCCACCTCTATTTAGGCTTGGTTTCTTTATTTCACATAAATGGCCTCCTTAACACCTCTCTTGAACCAGTCACGTTCCTTTGCCAGTATGTTAACATTACAATCTTCAAAGGTATGTCCTTTATCCTTAAGATGCAGATACACGGCTGAGTCCTGACCCGAGGAATTGGCTCTTCTGTGCTGGGCACACGTTGATGCAGTTGCTGTTTGGTCTCCCCCACATACAAATCAGAGCATTCTTCACTGCACTGCACTGCATATATGATGTCGCTTTTCTTGTTTTTAGGTATTGGGTCTTTCGGATGTACCAATTGCTGCCTAGTGTGTGTTTCGGTTTAAAGCAGACAGGGATACATGTTTTTTGAAAATTCTTCTTAATTTTTCTCGGAGACCCCTGCTACATAAATGGCCTCCTTAACCCTCTCTTGAACCAGTCACGTTCCTTACATACATACATGGTACTGCAATGCTATAATGTTGTGGTGTGTCATAAAAAGGAAAGCTCAGTATAAAATATCATATTCTAAAATTCTTAGTTTATATTATGCATCCCTAGTTATGGTAACAGTGATTTCTACTGATTGGCTGTTGGATGGGTTCACATGCTCAGATCTCTACTGACCAACTGAATCAACCCAGGGACTGGGTCAAGGGCAAACCATAACGGTCTCTACTAGGGGTCCTGCAAACAGGAAGTCAGTATTTCGGTTGCATTTATTTATACACAGACACATGTCTGAATGGGCAGATTAAGGTCATTGGGATGGATAAATACTGCTCTTTTTTTTTTAAAAGTATATAATCACTGAACTTCCACTTAAAGTGATATAATTGCATCATGGGGGATCACTGATAAACAGCAGTAGGTAATGCTGGCATAAAACATTACGTTTATTGCTAAATTGTATCAGAACATTCTTGTTTTGCATCACTAGGACTGTGCTACTTTGTGCTACAAAATTTTTTGGAAGTGGTGTAGCCCCCATAAAAGCTTGTCAACCCACAGTACCCAATGTTGCTCATGTGGCGTGGATTTTCACACTGGGAAAATACAGATATTAATAGTCTTGTATATAACATTTCATTAACGTTGCATATGATTTACTTACGATTTTCAATCATGGCCGCCAGGGACTGGAGAGGCTGGAGGGGCTGGAGAGGGTGGAGGGCATGGAGAAGGGGAGGACCTGTAGAGGCTGTTCCTGCTTCTAGAAAAAAATGTTTTATTTCAACAATCACTGTCCAATCCATTAGTATATATACATGTATAACATTTCTTAAAAGGCTATGTAGTGAACATTTCTTGGGTAATTTTGGACGTTTGGACCGAATTTCGTGACTTAAGCTCAAAACGGAGGGACAAGATACAGCCCAGAGTCGGGGACAATAAATGAGAATGAGAAATGAGAAGAACTGTGATCTGTCTCTCAAGGCAAATTAATAGATTTGTTGCATTTTTTTAACAAAAATTTTTATCATGAAATAATAAAATTCACTTAATTATGACTGATAATTTCACTAATTATTTGCTGACAATCAAGGTCAATAAAAAGATAAAAAAATTCCTTAGGATGCACTTACATGTCTGGCTGGTGCCAGGTGTCCTCCACTTGGGGCAGTGGACTGCCCGGTGGGGAAAATGGAGAGCCCAGATGGCTAGTTGGTGGTAGTGCTAAAAAAAAAAGGAAATTTATTTTAACTCTCACTGTCATTAAATGTTCGAATACATTTACTAAAACAATTCTCGGAGAAGTTGTCAAAAAATATGCAAACATTGGATAAAGGGTTTGGCACATCAACGTGTTAAAAAGCACACAATAGTGTGGCACAATTAATGTGATCCTCAATTTTTGCACAATTATGCTACGTACTGCACTCGCCCGGCAATACACATGAGCGCACTGGAAACACGCGCTTGTATGCTTGTTTCTGGAGCGCTCGTGTGCGCTGTAATGTGGCCTTGGACAAATGAAAATTTAGAAAATGTTTTTTTTTTCAATAGGCTGCACTTACATTCTTCTTCTGGCGGGACGTGGTGGGGATGGGGTGTCGAGAAGATTCCGCTGCAAATTAAATAAAAAAATAATAATGAATGGCAATCTAAAGGATATATTTAATATATACTTTGAACTCTGCTTGAAATACAGATTAAATAAGGAAATATGTTATAGTTTCTTTAAAAGTCAATCATATTTCTATGGCAATGATTTCATACCTTATTCTGGCTAAGTACTTATATTTTTATTGCGTGTATTGTAGCCATGGAAAGGGAAAAGTTGGTTGGGTGTAGGGGAGCATCAGTAGCTGTGTATACTTGTATCTGTAGATTTTGTGGGTAACACAACATTTTTAATTTTGGAGTGTAAATCAATTTTTAATAATTGATCAACATTTTATTTTTGACTTTACTTTCCCTTCAAATAGGGCTGCCATGTAACTAAAAGGGTGGGACAGTAAGTGTGTTTAACTGTGTCTATGTGTGGGTATCAGTGTGCATTTATAGGTAAAAAGAAATCAATTTTTATGATCGATTTCATTTTTAACTTTACTTAGCCTTTAAATAAGGCTGCCATGGAAATGGAAGGGTGGGCCACAAGTGTGTTTACCTGTGTCTATGTGTGGGTATCATTTTGAATTTATAGGTGTTATGTTAAATAAAGTCCCTTTTCAGTGATTTAATTTTTGACTTTACTTACCCTTAAATAGGGCTGATATTGAATAATATCAGAATAATAATAATGTAATAATCCCAGTGAATGAGAAATACAAAGAACTTGGATCTCTCTCTCTCTCTCAAGCCAAATTTAAGGATTATTGATGTTTTTAAAAAATATATATATAATAGTTTTTTGTCAGAAGTGAATTAAAATATTTTACTACTTATTACAATACAGTAATATAATAAAAAGTATACTTGCCTTCCATCATTTGCCGCATGGCTTGTACATAATGAGGCCTCTGCCTCTTGAGATCAGACTACTGTCTGTCGCTCTCGCGCTGCACATATAGGTGCCAGGGGGAAAATCATCGTACCCCCTGGCCAGAGGTACTGCGTGGCATACATCTACCTCAGAACTTGCCGTTGTGCAGGCAGGAAGTTCCGGTTCGGATCCGTTTTTACGAAAATCCTCGTTTTTACGAAATCCTCGTTTTTAACGAAATCCTTGTTTTTACGGAATCCTCGTATTTTCGAAAAATACCATTTTTTTAATTCACGCTAGCGGACTGTAATTTTTAGGATTTGGCATTGATACGTTTTTCTAAGTCATTAACCGGGTCCGAGTGATTAAGTGTACGTTACCAAGGCTATTTAGACCACTTTTAATGCAGTTTTGCCGAACTTTCATTTTAATACGTTTAACGGGACCGCTCACGGATTTTCGAATTCACAGATTTTTTCAAAAATCCGTGGATCTTCGCACGGACCGGATTTTTCGAAGTTCGGACATCTCTACTCTCCTCATGATTTTACAAACTTGAGCATCCAGTAAAGGCAGCAGGAAGAAAGCAGCCAGTCACTGCTGTGAAATCACAGTCAGTCTTGAATGACTGCATGGAGTGAGGATCTGGATTCCACTGACAAATTGAGGCAATAATTATCCTTAAACTTCTAGTTAGAAGAATATCTAATAATTTGCTAAATATATCAGTTAGAATTGGGTGCAGGTAGCTGTCAAGTGGCTCTCTAATCTTGCAACAGCAGGAGTTTTGCATGACAATCTTAGTACCACCATATTGCTGTCATAAAAATCACACCAAAATCAGATTTACCGACAGACACAATATAAATCATTATTACAGCCACATAGAGGCGCCATTGTGGTTCCGGGTGAATCTCCCCCAGTTTATCTGAACATTCTGAGATTCTGAATATATCCAGACCTTCTCCCGTTCTTCTTTATAACACAATCCTTTCAATTCATTATCATAAATCCTATATAATAAAATGCAAGTGTGCGTCCCTGTGTGCCCGTGTGTGTCCTGCAGTTACCTCTTTTTGCCCACTGGTGTGCATTCTATTCCTCAGGCTGCTGCTGTTATTTCCCTCCAGGCAATTACAGAGGCATTGACGTGCTCTACCTCCCCCGCCGCAGCCTCTTAGCCCCTTCATTTCCTTTCGTGCAGGAAGTCTTTACTGTGCGGCATATTTACTTTTGCGTACCTCCATCAGCATCTCATGGCGGAAGTAACACACGCGCCGGTTGATGTGCATGCGCGAAAAGCATTGTCTGAACTGTTTAGACGCGCCGGTTGATTATGCACATGTGGCGAAAGTGTTGTCATGTTAACTGTTGACACTGAAGCGTATGGATGGCTGCACAGTCCCTGCTATTTCCAGGTAATAGCATAACAGTTAGAGACAGACCTCTTTAGAGAACACACCTAAAGGAAAAGGACAGTTAGCTTATGGAGGGCTGAGGGAAAACAGTTTCATCCAAATATGCTTGTGAAGGTTCTCATTCACCAGGTCATGGTAATCTGTTGTATTCAATTAGATCAACTGGACTTGAATGTAGTTCTTGAAGACGTTCGCTAGTCATCCGACTGGCTTTCTCAATTCAGAATGACTTGTACAAGAATCTGTGGCAATTATGTACCCTGGAAAATCCCATTAGCATATCACACGCAGGTGTTAAGGGTGTGATTAATAGTGGCTAAGAGTGTTATAGGAACGCCCAGAGTAGGGTGTTAAAACAGCATTGTACATGGCAGACAGTTGGTGTCGAACCCCCCCCACCTCTATTTAGGCTTGGTTTCTTTATTTTCACATAAATGCCTCCTTAACACCTTCTTGAACCAGTCACGTTCCTTCGCCAGTATGTTAACATTACAATCTTCAAAGGTATGTCCTTATCCTTAAGATGCAATACACGGCTGAGTCCTGACCCGAGGAATTGGCTCTTCTGTGCTGGGCCATACGTTGATGCAGTTGCTGTTTGGTCTCCCCCCATACAAATCAGAGCATTCTTCACTGCACTGCACTGCATATATGATGTCCTTTTCTTGTGTTTAGGTATTGGGTCTTTCGGATGTAACAATTGCTGCCTCATGTGTTCGGTTTAAAGCAGACAGGGATACGATGTTTTTTGAAAATTCTTCTTAATTTCTCGGAGACCCCTGCTACATATGGGATGACCATGTTCTTCCTCCTGTCTGCTTTTCCCCTTCACTGTGGTATTTGTGTTCTTTTCTTTCCTTACTTTTTTCCTACTTCTTTTGACAAAGGCCCAGTCTGGATATCCACAAGTTTTAAGGGCTCCTCTGAGATGTTTCATTTCTTTAGCCTTCGCCTCTGTATGTGGGGGAGACCAAACAGCAACTGCATCAACGTATGGCCCAGCACAGAAGAGCCAATTCCTCGGGTCAGGACTCAGCCGTGTATCTGCATCTTAAGGATAAAGGACATACCTTTGAAGATTGTAATGTTAACATACTGGCGAAGGAACGTGACTGGTTCAAGAGAGGTGTTAAGGAGGCCATTTATGTGAAAATAAAGAAACCAAGCCTAAATAGAGGTGGGGGGGTTCGACACCAACTGTCTGCCATGTACAATGCTGTTTTAACACCTTACTCTGGGCGTTCCTATAACACCTCTTAGCCACTATCTAATTACACCCTTAACACCTGGCTGTGATATGCTAATTGGGATTTTCCAGGGTACATAATTGCCACAGATTCTTGTACAAGTCATTCTGAATTGAGAAAGCCAGTCGGATGACTAGCGAAACGTCTTCAAGAACTACATTTCAAGTCCAGTTGATCTAATTGAATACAACAGATATACCATGACCTGGATGAATGAGAACCTTCACAAGCATATTTGGATAGAACTGTTTTCCCTCAGCCCTCCATAAGCTAACTGTCCTTTTCCTTTAGGTGTGTTCTCTAAAGAGGTCTGTCTCTAACTGTTATGCTATTACCTGGAAATAGCAGGGACTGTGCAGCCATCCATACGCTTCAGTGTCTAAACAGTTAACATGACAACACTTTCCGCACATGTGCATAATCAACCGGCGCGTCTAAACAGTTACCATGACAATGCTTTTCGCGCATGCACATCAACCGGCGCGTGTGTTACTTCCGCCCATGAGATGCTGATGGAGGTACGCAAAAGTAAATTATGCCGCACAGTAAAAGACTTTCCTGCACGAAAGGAAATGAAGGGGCTAAGAGGCTGCGGCGGGGGAGGTAGAGCACTGTCAATGCACTCTGTAATTGCCTGGAGGGAAATAACAGCAGCAGCCTGAGGAATAGAATGCACACCAAGTGGCAAAAAGAGGTAACTGCAGGACACACACGGACACAGGGACGCACACTTGCATTTTATTATATAGGATTTATGATAATGAATTGAAGGGATTGTGTTATAAAGAAGAACGGGAGAAGGTCTGGATATATTCAGAATCTCAGAATGTTCAGATAAACTGGGGGAGATTCACCAGGAACCACAATGGCGCCTCTATGTGGCTGTAATAATGATTTTATATTGTGTCTGTCGGTAAATCTGATTTTGGTGTGATTTTTATGACAGCAATATGGTGGTACTAAGATTGTCATGCAAAACTCCTGCTGTTGCAAGATTAGAGAGCCACTTGACAGCTACCTGCACCCAATTCTAACTGATATATTTAGCAAATTATTAGATATTCTTCTAACTAGAAGTTTAAGGATAATTATTGCCTCAATTTGTCAGTGGAATCCAGATCCTCACTCCATGCAGTCATTCAAGACTGACTGCTGATTTCACAGCCAGTGACTGGCTGCTTTCTTCCTGCTGCCTTTACTGGACATGCTCAAGTTTGTAAACTCATGAGGAGAGTAGAGATGTCCGAACTTCGAAAAATCCGGTCCGTGCGAAGATCCACGGATTTTTGAAAAAATCTGTGAATTCGAAAATCCGTGAGCGGTCCCGTTAAAACGTATTAAAATGAAAGTTCGGCAAAATCTGCATTAAAAGTGGTCTAAATAGCCTTGGTAACGTACACTTAATCACTCGGACCTGGTTAATGACCTTAGAAAAACGTATCAATGCCTACAATACCTAAAAATTACAGTCCGCTAGCGTGAATTTAAAAAAATGGTATTTTTCGAAAATACGAGGATTTCCGTAAAAACAAGGATTTTCGTAAAAACGAGGATTTCCGTAAAAACGAGGATTTTCGTAAAAACGGATCCGAACCGGAACTTCCTGCCTGCACAACGGCAAGTTCTGTAAGGTAGATGTATGCCACGCAGTACCTCCTGGCCAGGGGGTACGATGATTTTCCCCCTGGCACCTATCATGTGCAGCGCCGAGAGCGACAGACAGTAGTCTGATCTCAAGAGGCAGAGGCCTCATTATGTACAAGCCATGCGGCAAATGATGGAAGGCAAGTATACTTTTTATTATATTACTGTATTGTAATAAGTAGTAAAATATTTTAATTCACTTCTGACAAAAACATATTTATATATATATTTTTAAAAACATCAATAATCCTTAAATTTGGCTTGAGAGAGAGAGAGATCCAAGTTCTTTGTATTTCTCATTCACTGGTTATTATTACATTATTATTATTCTGATATTATTCAATATCAGCCCTATTTAAAGGGTAAGTAAAGTCAAAAATTAAATCACTGAAAAGGGACTTTATTTAACATAACACCTATAAATTCAAAATGATACCCACACATAGACACAGGTAAACACACTTGGTGGCCCACCCTTCCATTTCCATGGCAGCCTTATTTAAAGGCTAAGTAAAGTTAAAAATGAAATCGATCATTAAAAATTGATTTCTTTTTACCTTATAAATGCACACTGATACCCACACATAGACACAGTTAAACACACTTTACTGTCCCACCCTTTTAGTTACATGGCAGCCCTATTTGAAGGGAAAGTAAAGTCAAAAATAAAATGTTGATCAATTATTAAAAATTGATTTTTACACTCCAAAATTAAAAATGTTGTGTTACCCACAAAATCTATACAGATACAAGTATACACAGCTACTGATGCTCCCCTACACCCAACCAACTTTTCCCTTTCCATGGCTACAATACACGCAATAAAAATATAAGTACTTAGCCAGAATAAGGTATGAAATCATTGCCATAGAAATATGATTGACTTTTAAAGAAACTATAACATATTTCCTTATTTAATCTGTATTTTCAAGCAGAGTTCAAAGTATATAATTAAATATATCCTTTAGATATGCCATTCATTATTTATTTTTTTATTTTAATTTGCAGCGGAATCTTCCTCCGACACCCCATCCCCACCACCGTCCCCGCCAGAAGAAGAATGTAAGTGCAGCCTATTGAAAAAAAAAACATTTTCTAAATTTTTCATTTGTCCAAGGCCACATTACAGCGCACACGAGCGCTCCAGAAACAAGCATACAAGCGCGTGTTTCCAGTGCGCTCATGTGTATTGCCGTGCGAGTGCAGTACGATAGCATAATTGTGCAAAAATTGAGGATCACATTAATTGTGCCACACTATTGTGTGCTTTTTAACACGTTGATGTGTCCAAACCCTTTATCCAAATGTTTGCATATTTTTTGACAACTTCTCCGAGAATTGTTTTAGTAAATGTATTCGAACATTTAATGACAGTGAGAGTTAAAATAAATTTCCTTTTTTTTTTAGCACTACCACCAACTAGCCATCTGGGCTCTCCATTTTCCCCACCGGGCAGTCCACTGCCCCAAGTGGAGGCACCTGGCACCAGCCAGACATGTAAGTGCATCCTAAGGAATTTTTTTATCTTTTTATTGACCTTGATTGTCAGCAAATAATTAGTGAAATTATCAGTCATAATTAAGTGAATTTTATTATTTCACTGATAAAAATTTTTGTTAAAAAAATGCAACAAATCTATTAATTTGCCTTGAGAGACAGATCACAGTTCTTCTCATTTCTCATTCTCATTTATTGTCCCCGACTCTGGGCTGTATCTTGTCCCTCAGTTTTTGAGCTTAAGTCACGAAATTCGGTCCAAACGTCCAAAATTACCCAAGAAATGTTCACTACATAGCCTTTTAAGAAATGTTATTATACATGTAATATATTACTAATGGATTGGACAGTGATTGTTGAAATAAAACATTTTTTTTTCTAGAAGCAGGACCAGCCTCTACAGGTCCTCCACCTTCTCCATGCCCTCCACCCTCTCCAGCCCCTCCAGCCTCTCCAGTCCCTCTGGCGGCCATGATTGAAAATCGTAAGTAAATCATATGCAACGTTAATGAAATGTTATATACAAGACTATTAATATCTGTATTTTCCCAGTGTAAAATCCACGCCACATGATGCAACATTGGGTACTGTGGGTTTGACAATGCTTTTATGGGAGCTACACCACTTCCAAAAAATTTTGTAGCACAAATGTAGCACAGTCCTAGTGATGCAAAACCAAGAATGTTCTGATACAATTTAGCAATAAACGTAATGTTTTATGCCAGCATTACCTACTGCTGTTTATCAGTGATCCCCCATGATGCAATTATATCACTTTAAGTGGAAGTTCAGTGATTATATACTTTTAAGAAAAAAAAGAGCAGTATTTATCCATCCCAATGACCTTAATCTGCCCATTCAGCATTGTGTCTGTGTATAAATAAATGCAACCGAAATACTGACTTCCTGTTTGCAGGACCCCTAGTAGAGACCGTTATGGTCTTGCCCTTGACCCAGTCCCTGGGTTGATTCAGTTGGTCAGTAGAGATCTGAGCATGTGTAACCCATCCAACAGCCAATCAGTAGAAATCACTGTTACCATAACTAGGGATGCATAATATAAACTAAGAATTTTAGAAATAATGATATTTTATACTGAGCTTTCCTTTTTATGACACACCACAACATTATAGCATTGCAGTACCATGTATGTATGTAAGGAACGTGACTGGTTCAAGAGAGGTGTTAAGGAGGCCATTTATGTAGCAGGGGTCTCCGAGAAATTAAGAAGAATTTTCAAAAAACATCGTATCCCTGTCTGCTTTAAACCGAACAACACACTGAGGCAGCAATTGGTACATCCGAAAGACCCCATACCTAAAACACAAGAAAGCGACATCATATATGCAGTGCAGTGCAGTGAAGATGCTCTGATTTGTATGTGGGGGAGACCAAACAGCAACTGCATCAACGTATGGCCCAGCACAGAAGAGCCAATTCCTCGGGTCAGGACTCAGCCGTGTATCTGCATCTTAAGGATAAGGACTACCTTTGAAGATTGTATGTAACATACTGGGCAAAGGAACGTGACTGGTTAGAGAGGTGTTAAGGAGGCCATTATGTGAAAATAAAGAAACCAAGCCTAAATGAGGTGGGGGGGGTTCGACACCAACTGTCTGCCATGTACAATGCTGTTTTAACAACCTTACTCGGGGCTTCCTATAACACCTCTTAGCCACTATCTAATTACACCCTTAACACCTGGCTGTGATATGCTAATTGGGATTTTCCAGGGTACATAATTGCCACAGATTCTTGTACAAGTCATTCTGAATTGAGAAAGCCCGTGGATGACTAGCGAAACGTCTTCAAGAACTACATTTCAAGTCCAGTTGATCTAATTGAATACAACAGATAGTTCTATCCAAAGTGTTATGGACGGGGCTAGGGAGAAAAGGTCCCTTCAAGTGTATGGACGGGGCTGAGGGGAAAAGGTCCCTCCAAAGGGTATGGACAGGGGCTGAGGGGAAAAGGTCCTCCAAAGTGTATGGACAGGGGCTGAGGGAAAAAGGTCCTTCAAAGTGTATGGAGGGCTGAGGGGAAAGGTCCCTCCAAAGTGTATGGACAGGGCTGAGGGGAAAAGGTCCCTCCAAAGTGTATGGACAGGGGCTGAGGGAAAAAGGTCCCTCCAAAGTGTATGGACAGGGGCTGAGGGAAAAAGGTCCCTCCAAGTGTATGGACAGGGGCTGAGGGGAAAAAAAGTCCCTTCAAAGTGTATGGACAGGGGCTGAGGGGAAAAGGTCCCTCCAAAGTGTATGGACGGGGGGAGGGGAAAAAAGTCCCTTCAAAGTGTATGGAGGGGGCTGGGGGAAAAGGTCCCTCCAAAGTGTTGGAGGGGCTGAGGGAAAAGGTCCTCCAAAGTGTATGGACAGGGGCTGAGGGGAAAAAAAGTCCCTTCAAAGTGTAAGGACAGGGGCTGAGGGAAAAAAAAGTCCCTTCAAAGTGTAAGGACAGGGGGTGAGGGAAAAAAGAGTCCTTCCAAAGTGTATGGACAGAGGGCTGAGGGAAAAAAAAAGTCCCTTCAGTGTATGGACAGGGGGTGAGGGGAAAAGGTCCCTCCAAAGTGTATGGACAGGGGGCTGAGGGGAAAAGGTCCCTCAAAGTGTAGGACAGGGCTGGGGGAAAAAAAGTCTTCAAAGTAAGGACAGGGGCTGAGGGAAAAAAAAGTCCCTTCAAAGTGTAGGACAGGGGCTGAGGAAAAAAAAGTCCCTCCAAAGTGTATGGACAGGGGCTGAGGAAAAAAAAGTCCCTCAAAGTGTAGACAGGGGCTGAGGGGAAAAGGTCCCTCCAAAGTGTATGGACGGGGCTGAGGGGAAAAAAAGTCCCTTCCAAGTGTATGGACAGGGGCTGAGGGAAAAAGGTCCTCCAAAGTGTATGGACAGGGGCTGAGGGGAAAAGGTCCCTCCAAAGTGTATGGACAGGGGGCTGAGGGGGAAAAGGTCCCTCCAAGTGTATGGAAGGGGCCGAGGGGAAAGGTCTCAAAAGTGATGGAAAGGGGATGAGGGGAAAAGGTCCCTTCAAAGTGTATGGACAGGGGCTGAGGGAAAAAAAGTCCCTTCAAAGTGTATGGACAGGGGCTGAGGGAAAATGAATAAACAATTTTGATAGTGCAAAATGGTCCACGTCTCTTTCTCTGGAAAAATAAATGTTTCTACACATGTATTCTAGCGCCCATTTATGTAACGGGCTTAATGTCTAGTCTATAATAAATGACCAGTTTTTCATGTGTGAGTGTGTATCTTATCCGAGCCCTACACTACAGAAAAGGGGATTGGAGCTAGGGGGAGGGAGATAGAAATGGGAGGGAAGGGGGGATGGCTGCAGTGTGCATGACCAAATTCTCCCGGAGGAGAGGCATAAATGGACTTGGCCAGGCTCCTGGTGGTCAGTTTTTTTGACTTTGGAGGGACATTACAGGAGAACCATTTGGAGCAGGGATGTAAGTTTAGGATTTTACTACACTACACAGTGGGGCCAGTAGTGGGTTAAATTATAGTTTTTGGGGTGGACATGCCCTTTAAATATATATATATATATATATATATATATATATATTTAAAGGGCATACACACACATTATGGAAATGATGTGTGTGTATGTTTTGTTATGTGTGGATATAAAATCTTTACACAGGTATTTTTCAAACTGTTTAGGGGGGGACATGCCCTTTAAACTTTTTAATAACGGGAAGTAATATTTATGCAGAATTTATGCAATCTAGGGACAAGAAAAATATAATGAAGGCGCACTTTAACATGGGAGGGGATTTTTATGGAAGGTATGGCCAGGGCCGGATTTATACCACCCCCCACCCGTACGCGGTCATTCATCTGCAAAAGCAGAGCTTTGTGAGTGGGAGAGGGACCTGCTGCCCCTGTTTACATACAACTGAAACAGAAATGTTTACCTAGAGCCGAACACATAGCAGTGTAAGCACAAAGCAGAAAGATTGTGTCTCTTGGTAAATTCCACTGATTCGACATAACATACATATTCATAATGGACTGTTTGAATATTGTAAAATAAATGAAAGATGTTATAGGACCTTTGCTTCTAAGCAGCACAGGAAACTTCCCTTCCTGTTCTAAATTCCTTCTTTTCCTTTTCGTAATAATGCATTGTATTATGATATATTAACTTTGTGACAATGCCAGCAGCAGTCAAGGGTTCTGTTTTTCACATTATTATGTAAAATAAACTTTAACTGATGTCATTTTACTTAAGGTCTATCATGCTTCTAAAATGCACTAGGAAAGGAAAGGGCGTTCTCAGCATAGTGTTGATATTGTGAGAATTTCCAAGAATACTGTATGTCATTCACTTTTAGTCATCCTAAAGGAATCCCATGCTTAAAGTTTCTTTAACACAGGCAGGGATTTCCAGCTTGTGGACCTACAGATGTTTGATAACTACAATGCTCAGCATTCCTTGGTTGCAGAATGTTCTAAAGGACCGGGCAGGATTTGTACTTTTTTTCTCCCCTAGGCCTACTAATGTGTGCTGCCCTCCCTAGACACCTTATAAAATATACAGCAAGACTGACTTTGAAAAAATGCAAATCAGTCCAGCTGCATTAATTACATTTTTTAAAGGGCATGTCCACACCCCAAAACCACAATTTTACCAACTACTGGCCCCACTGTACAATTTTAAAAAATCCTTACCGTACATCCCTGCTCCTTGTGGTTCTCCTGTTATTCCTCTTCAAAGTCCAGGAAACTGTAGAGTAGGAGCTCTCATCCTGTCCAAAAGGTCTCTGCCTCTGTTGTGTCCTCTCAGTTGCTGCTGACGTGCGCAGTGGAGCCCTTTCCCCCCCTCCCTCCCAATCCCTCCCCGGGATCGGGAGCTTTAGTTATCTTGCAGGTGGGGTAAAAAGCTTTAGTTAAAGGATAAAAAGCTTTAGTTATCTTGCAGGTAGGGTAAAACGCTTTAGTTATCTTGCAGGGCATACCCTCCCACCCCACAAGTGCTATATTCAGACTGTAAAAATCACTGCCTCTCAGCCAATCACAGCCGTGGCTGCCAGTCCGGCCCCCTGCTTGTAGTTCCGATGGGCAGGGGAGCCGGACCCGAACGGCGCTGGATCAAGGAGCTTTAAAAAGTCTGAATATAGTGGTTGGGGGTGGGAGGGTATGCCCTGCAAGATCTAAAATGTTTTTAAAGAGGGAGTTTTTAAAGACCACAACGTCCTACATTCCATGGTCTGGTAACCAACTCTAGGCTGGAGGGTCAAGCTGCACAGTGGGACTGCCACGGTTTGCTGCTCCTTTGCTTCTTTCTCAGTGATGGTTTGAGGAGTGATATCACTCCTGACCATTTGTCAGCAGACCAGACTAGTCAAAAAGGGGAACTTCTAATGTGATTAACAAACATAATATATAATATATATGTATAATATATACATAAATGCTTCTTTGAGAGAGTTTCATGTATCATTTTCTCCCACAGTGTAAAACTATGGTCTGCCAGAGCATTCCCTAATGATGTGGGTCCCTCTGCGAACTAACACAATGATTGGCAGAAAAGTGTACACCTAGCCATACACAGACAACTGCTGTCCCATTTGCTGCATGGATTTCATTGGAATCTGTCTGCAATATGCAAAGACAGACATATGGGAGATTCAATAAAAGTTCTTATCGTTAAAAATGGTAATAATTTTGCCCCAGCCAATCAGATCTTATTTAACATTTGAAAGCTAACATCTGCTTGGGGCAAAATTAGCACCATTTTTAACAATATGAATATTTATTGAATCTCCCTGATACACTCGCCCGACAGACCTCCCACGTCCCAAGGTCAGCTGGGTGTGCATTAAAGTCCTGACGGCATTGGCTCTCTCTACTTGAAGTAAATGGGGCTAATTCAGTCCTACAGGAATTTCCCATCTGGACTGATCCTCCAAAATATCAACTGTGGCATTTCATCGGTATCATGGAGTATCGTTTTAGCCCCATACACCTTGGTGTAATAGACTTATATTATTAATGTGTATGGACATCTTAAAGGGCATATCCAGTCAATAAAAAAGTTATAAATAGATGCAATAAATGCAGAAGACCCCCCCCCCCAAACGTTACAACCCAAATCGCATAATGCTGGTGGCGCACTCTGCACTCACCGCTTCGTCACAGGATGAACTGTTTACATTAAAACTTCTTTATTAATACATCTTTGAAGTAATATCTGTTACATTAAAAGACCTGTCTGACGTGTTTTAGCATTACCTCAGCCCTTAGTCATAGGCACCCAAACCCCAGTTACCAATTATCAATATATGTCAAATATTCCCCTAAAGGGACTTACCTGACCCAGGACCTTGCTGCCTAGGCACCGCCCCCTGCTCCTGTTTCAAGCTTGTTTTGAGCAAAAAGGGAGCAGAGGGTCTCTGTGCTGACTTCCTGGTCGTGGCTGTCAGGCAATTGGGCGTGACGTCACGTCACACCTTTACTGACAGTCGCAAACCAGAAAATAGAGCGTTTATCAGCCGCAGAGGAGGAGCAGCGAGGGACAGTGTCAGGTAAGTCCCTTCAGATTTAAAAGGACCTCTTAAATTCTAAAAACGCCCCCATCTCAAATCTATAATTCTATGGGAAGTAGGAACTTGTATTTTTGCAGGTTTCAATCCGAGTTTAATTATAATCAAGCCCTAAAAGGCCTATTCTTTCAATTGAGTACTTGTCTAGTATCACCCTAGGCTCCCGCTGTTATCATCACTGCCGGTATTACTCCTACCTTGTTAAAATTACTTGAGGGCACTAAATAACACTAAGTAGCATGGTAAAAACCAAAGCCCTGTACCTAAAATACCCCGACCCTGCCCCTTTAACACCCACACTGGTATGGTTTCAGGGGCTGACCTACAATTATTGCTCTTTGACTGGAGCACAGCCCACCACTATAGATCTTTGATTTGTTTCTAAAAGCCATCCTCGATTTTTCCGACCTTTACCTGGTAGGAAAGCTTGCCATTTCTCACCAGGTGAGAAAAAGCTTGCCATTGACCTGATTAAAATATTATGATATAATGGTATACCATAATACAACCTTAAGGCTCAATCAAAATTAATTCAAATAAATAAGAATATAAATATAAAGCAATATGTTGAGCTATTAATACATAGCAATAAAGCTGACCATACACAAAAAGAAAATGTTTGTTTTCCTACAATAGGCTGATTTACATGGCATGGCCACTAATCAGTGACATCAGCTCCTCAGCATTTGGGTGGACTCAAACTTCTAAAAGAAGTGATTAAAGCAGCAATCTAGTATGCATTGTCTTCTATAACGTTTTATACATCGTTTTTTTAGTCAAAACAAATAATTTAAAACCACTTACATTTATGTCACTAAGTGAGGTTACATTTTACTTAAGGACACATGAGTGTGAGTCATGGTATACAAAACATGATGTGATCCATCTCTACCTTACAGTCAGAAGTTAGTGGGTGTCATTTGTTCTTAGCACACATGACTTTAAGTGAATCATAAATGGCTTGGAATCTTACCATTCTAGTATCTGACATGCTCAAATCTTATAGGAATGTTTGTTTAATTTAATTAAATATATATTATTTAATTAACTAATCTACAGCTATAATCATTTTTTTTAAATTCTGTTTGGCATTCATAGATCAAGTTACCAGGAGGAGGCTTTTAAAATAGTTGCACAATAACTAATTATGGGGCCTATTTCTTAAGGAGTGACATAATTGCACTGTA
This sequence comes from Hymenochirus boettgeri, assembly GCA_019447015.1. Taxonomy (NCBI): domain Eukaryota; kingdom Metazoa; phylum Chordata; class Amphibia; order Anura; family Pipidae; genus Hymenochirus; species Hymenochirus boettgeri. Next base: position 165,248,931 of record CM033474.1, on the reverse strand, counting down.
CTTTACAAACATTTGTTTTTGGCCATTGACATCTCATTGCAGTATTTTATCAGTCAGTAACCTGCATACAGCCAAGTTATACTAATAATCACATTGCAAAATGTACAGATACAGATAAGGTTTTATAAACAGACTCCTATTTATCTTTTCACCTTTTTAACAAGTGAATGTTATTGTATATTTAAAGAAATCCACTATACATATTTTATATGTATGAAGCCAGTGTAGGGCACTGTTTCTCCTATCAGACATGACGAGGTAATGCCAAAACATATACATTACTGCTTGAGCTTCAAGTATTACAGATATTCTGTAAAGTACCCTGGGGTGAGGACCTAACGGTTTAGGTTTTTAGCCTGGGTATTCTTAGTAGTGTGGACTACTATTTGTAGTGACATCTTAAGTCCCTGCATTATCTCAGGACTGGGCATGTGTAGAAAACAAAACAGTCACTGTCTAAATGCTGTGTTACTGAAATACTGTGATTTAAAGAACACAAGTCTCATGTTAATAAGGTCAATTTTGCAGCAACCACACCAAAATGAGGGACAAGACACAGATTGCTGCTTTTATATCAAGGTGCTCTGTTTTCTGATTCAGTGTTGTTCTAAGGCTTTACTTTTCCTATTTTAGGCCGTGCCTTTCATTCCTCGCAAGGAAATCTTCTCCACAGACCCCCAACAAACACTGCTGCCTCCCGCCTTAAACCGCTCTGTCTTGCTGCTCCCTACCTTTGGAACTCTCTCTCCTTCTCCTGGTGACATCCATTAATACTTTCAAATCTAAACTGTTATCCTACCTTTCTGAGCATCAGCAGAACAAATGATTGTTAGCCCTTTTAAGCACTTTGTACCCATCCCCCCACTTGTATCTGTATGTTGTCCCTCCCATTTAGATTGTAAGCACTTTGGGGCAGGGATCTCATTCCTAATGTGTCCAGGCTTGCTGCACTTATATCAATTTATACATAATTTATATATATATGCTTTCTTAACCGATGTATGCAATTGTATTTAATTTAATTTCTATCTATCTGTATAATGGCTTGCACTTATCCCTTGTTTGTATATCGTATATACTTGAGTATAAACCGACCAGAGTATAAACCGAGGTACATAATTTTACCTGAAAAACTAGTAAAAATGATTGACTCGAGTGTAAACCGAGGGTAGAAAATATGAACACTAATGCAAACCTGTAATTAGTAAAAATGATTAGAAAATGAACACGAATAAACAGGAGGTCCATTAAAGTATTTATTTTAAATAAAAACAACTTGTTCAGTAGTCACTTCACTTCAGAAGAATATGCACTACGGTAAGCAGAATAATGTAAAGTCACAAAACTACTGTATGTAGGAACATCTATATAACCGGTGCATACCGTGGTACTATCGTACGGTAAACTAGTACTGTAATGGTACTGTAAATATTTTAACTGGGGAACCCAAAGTTCAATGGCTTGAACAGCAATATAACATAAAACACATTTAAAATCCTTTAAAGTCAGATTCCTCACCATCGGCTTTTCCAAAAAGTGCCTCAAATTCAGTTGGTGTAATGTCATCTGCATAGACATTATCATCATCAATATCTCCATCATCTTCATCACTGCTGCTGTGCTGAAACAAAACATCATCTTCTGTACCATCCATGGCATTACTTATACCGCATTTCTGAAAAGCACGCTTGATGATGTCTTCTGGAATGTCCTCCCATGCATCTCGTACCCACTTTGCTACTAATTCTATATAAAGCTTCATAAGATTTCCACCTTTTGTCAATTTGGCTCGACCTGATAACATCCATTTTTCGCACACGATCTTTAAGAGGTTTGTTTATAGACACATCCAGAGGCTGTAAAACAGATGTAAGCCCACCTGGAATAATAGCCAAAGAGGTTTGAAATGACTTAGCCATTGTTTTGACATCTTCACATATATGTGCTCTAAACATATCCCAAACTAACAGTGAGGTTTTTTTTTTAAAGCTACTCCTGGTCGTCCATTCCAAATCTCTTCTAGCCATTTTTTTGTTCCTTGTTCATCCATCCAGCCTTTAACATGTGGGCGGACAGTGATTCATGGGGGAAAATTTAGCATTTTTAGGCAAGGTCTTCCTTTTAAATATAATAACAGGCCGCAGCTTGACTCCATTGGCCAAACACGCCAGAACCACTGTGAAATTATTTTTTTCATTCCCTGTTGTTCTAAGGAAAATAGTTTTTTCTCCCAAGGATGCCACGGTTCTGTTGCTTGGAAGATCAAAAGTCATTGCTGTCTCATCCATATTCCCAATAGTTCCCAGGTCATAATTATAAAGCTTTCTTTGTTTTATAATGAATGGATGGAATGACATAACCTTTTCTTCAAGTTTCGGTGGCAGCTTTTGGGATATCTTCGTTCTCTGGTGCAAGCAAAATCCAAACCGATTCATGAATCGGGTACACCATCCAGCTGATGCAACAAATTTCTCAATACCCTCTGTTTTATATTGCTTAGCCATTTGAAGGGCACGTAATCGGATTCCCATGCGTGTTACACAGAATCCATTTAGACGACATTCCACAACCCATTTATGCAAGTCAGTCTCTAGAGCCTCATATGAGATTGTTAAACCACAACGAGCCCTTTTTTTGGCATCTTCTCCAAATCAGTCTTAATTTTTTGCCAGTCTCAACACCAAATTCCTGGCCTGCAACAGAATTATTTCTTTCTTCTGCTCTTCACAACCCTTAGTTTAAAGCCAGCATCGTACGATCTAACAGATTAAAAAAACACAGAAGAACCAGTAAGAAAAAATTCTCAGCAACCACATTAAAATTAGAAGCGAGGCACTGATTACTGCTTTTATATCAAGGTGTTCTTGCCTTCTGATTTAGTGTTGTTCTGAGGTTTTAGTTGTCCTTTAAACTGATTTTTATAAGTTTCATACAGCAGTTGAAAGAGCCTATTGGAAGAGCCTATTGGCCCCAATTCCACACTGTAATAATAATCTATTAACCAACTACCTTCCATTGCACTTCAGATGTTTGTAAACTACAACTCCCAACATGCTTTGGTTGCTGAGAGTTATAGTTTCTAAACATCTGGAGTGGCAAGATGTTTAGAATGCTGGAATGCTCCCTACAGTAAAAGAATATCTTTAAATAACCTTAAATAATAAATTACTGTAAATGTACATTCATACTGTGCCACCCAGCAGACAACCCCACTGCATAAAGAAGACCTAACCACCCCCTCTTTAATATTCCAGGATAATTAAACAGCATTTTAGCCCCCCCCCTCAAACCACCCCATGCACAAGAACATTGTGAGCTTACTGGTGGAGGGCTGAGTGCTGGCACTGTGGGCTTACTGATAGAGGGCTGGAGACAGACATTTAATAGGCATTGTGGGCATTGATTGCTGGCACTGAGGGCTTACTAGTGGAGGGCTGGAGACAGACATTTAATAGGCATTGTGGGCTTACTGGGGGAGGGCTGAGTGCTGCTTCCAGGTTCTTGGACCTCCGGTTCTCTGGTCTGTGAAGGCTACTCCATATTACGGCACCAATATTGGTAGGGCCTGGCTGATGTTAGCCGAGCACGCAGGCACATCGGGCACATATCTTACGCACGTCCCATGCGCTCTGTCTCTTACAGCTACGGTGCCCTGGTTCCGGTCCCGGTCTCCTTTCTTCTGCTGCTTCTGGACTGTTATCCCCTCTGGACTCCATAGTGTTTGCTCCACAGTGAGGTACCATCTATTTGTATTACTTTTGACCGATCTCTGTCATTTTTTCAGGCTGTTTTCCTTATGACTCGAGTATAAACCGAGTCCATGTTTTTAAGGTATTTTTTTAACCTTAAAAACTCGGTTTATACTCGAGTATATACAGTATTTTTTTAATGTACAGCGCTGCGTACCCAAGTGGCGCTTTATAAATAAAATTATACATACATACATATTCACCCTAAAATAAAACTTTTTCCATAGTGTAGGCTCCCCCAACCCTAACCGCCATTTTTATATTGTAAGAAAGTCCCCAGAATCCTACCTGTGTTCCCACAGCCTTTGCCTGTTATGTTACTTCCGTGAAGAAAGTAACATTAGGGGCCAGACATGCAGGCATGTATGTGATTGGCTGTGAGGGGGGAGGGCTTTCCTGTGCATGCCAGAGTCCTCAGTGAGGACAAGCAAGAGCCAGAAAGCTTTTCTTACGCAGGAAAGCTCCTACTTTTCATTTTCTGGGACTTTGGCTAGACACTGCAGGAGAACCATATGGAGCAGAGATGTAAGGTAATGATTTTTTAACACTACACAGTGGGGCCAGTAGTGGGTTAGTTTTGGGGGTGGACATTCTCTTTAAAGGCTACTAACCAACTAACCATATTGCTGTTATACAAATGGTGTAAGCAGTAGTGTAACTACAGTGCCTGCTATAGCAGTGGGGCCCAGGGACTAAGAGGGCCTGCCGATCAGCTGTTTTTAAACAACTGATCAATTGTGCAAATGTTAGTAAAGGTATGCAGGATCAGCTGTTTTAAATTGCTGCTGGTCCAGTACTGGTGTTTTAAACAGCTGATCGTGTATACCTTTACTACATACGTGAAATCAGCAGATTGGCAACCCCTTAATAACTTGCCTGTGCTGGAAAGAGGGGTGTGTGTCAGGGGTCAGGACATGAAATTTGCAGGGGGCCCCGGTAGTATCCTTAGTGGGTATAAATATTATATATGACAACAGGCAATATTTTGGTCAGCACTGGGAGCAGTTAATAATAACTTTCATGAGGAGGGGGAGATATAGATAGAGAATTATTGAGACTAGAGCAGCATCTTATTTTCTCATATCAAAGTATGCAGCCCCATGGTCTTAATGACCAAATAGAATAAGCTCCTTTTTTGTAATATGCCCATGGGCATAGAGTTCATGTTAAAGTCACAGTTTTTATATATGTACTAGAATACTGTAACTATAGTACTGGTCTAATATGTTTTTATTGAAGGGAAAAAAATCCTCCATAGCAGCTTGAGTGAAGGTATCTCTGTCCATCGCTGTCCCTAAGGTACGGACAGTTCGGTAATTAAGGGGTGGACAGTAGAACTTGACATTTCGACAATGTCCAGAGGAACAATAAAGTTTTATGATGATCAGCCTATAAAGGAAGGCAGCATCCTGATGACGTCATTGCCTGAGGAAGCTCCATAGGAGTGAAACATGTAGTAGTGACGTGGAATAAAGGAACCGATAGAGGAATCCTTGTGCATGGGCTTGCTTGCCCGCCCGTTGATTCAATAGTCTCTCCAGGTGCACCAGAGTACTACAAGACTGGGAAAAACTTTGCCTACTCTCCTATTCTATCAGGATCCCAAGAGCTAGCATTACCACGGGCAAGTGGTGCCTTCACAGTTGAGGGGATTGGAGATATTGGGCCCTATTTATAAAAGGTCGCTATCGTTATCGTAAAATAACGACCAATATGTAACGATAACGAACGGTATCTAACGTTACATACCGGTCGATAACGACCATTATTTTTTCGATAACTATAGCGATCTTTTATAAATAGGGCCCCTTGCTACTGAATACTCCCGATTGCGTCGTGGAAGCGGTGATGTATGAGTGCACTGTATTTGTTTCCTCATAGACTCAGTTCCACTCTGAAGGTGTGCCCACACCACTTGAATTGCATTCTTCCTTCTATCTGTTGTATTCAATTAGATCAACCGGACTTGAAGTTTAATTCTTGAAGACGTTTCGCTAGTCATCCGACTGGCTTTCTCAATTCAGAATGACTTGTACAAGAATCTGTGGCAGTTATGTACCCTGGAAAATCCCAATTAGCATATCACAGCCAGGTGTTAAGGGCGTGATTGGATAGTGGCTAAGAGGTGTTTATAGGAACGCCCAGGGTAAGGTGTCAAAACAGCATTGTACATGGCAGACAGATGGTGTCGAACCCCCCCCCCACCTCTATTTAGGCTTGGTTTCTTTATTTTCACATATTATATCTCATATCAAAGTATCTTTGATATATTTATAAGAAGCAGAAGGAAAGAAAAGAAAACGAATACCAACAGTGAAGGGGAAAAGCAAGACAGGAGAAAGAACATGGTCATCCCATATGTAGCAGGGGTCTTCGAGAAACTAAGAAGAGTTTTCAAAAAACACCGTATCCCTGTCTGCTTTAAACCGAGCAACACGCTGAGGCAGCAATTGGTACATCCAAAAGACCCAATACCGAAACACAAGAAAAGCGACATCATATATGCAATGCAGTGAAGAATGCTCTGATTTGTATGTGGGGGAGACCAAACAACAACTGCATCAATGTATGGCCCAGCACAGAAGAGCCAATTCCTCGGGTCAGGACTCAGCCATGTACCTGCATCTTAAGGATAAAGGACATACCTTTGAAGATTGTAATGTTAACATATTGGCAAAGGAACATGACTGGTTCAAGAGAGGTGTTAAGGAGGCCATTTATGTGAAAATAAAGAAACCAAGCCTAAATAGAGGTGGGGGGGGTTCGACACCATCTGTCTGCCATGTACAATGCTGTTTTGACACCTTAATCTGGGCGTTCCTATAACACCTCTTAGCCACTATCTAATCACGCCCTTAACACCTGGCTGTGATATGCTAATTGGGATTTTCCAGGGTACATAAGTGCCACAGATTCTTGTACAAGTCATTCTCAATTGAGAAAGCCAGTCGGATGACTAGCGAAACGTCTTCAAGAACTAAACTTCAAGTCCGGTTGATCTAATTGAATACAACAGATATACCATGACCTGGATGAATGAGAACCTTCACAAGCATCCTTCCTTCTGTTTTTATTAAATCATTCAGGATTCTTATGTCGAGTCTCAAGCTGCTATTTTTGCTACAGTGACTTTATTGCTGCTACAGTGACTTTGTGCATACTTTTTATTCCTCTTATTAATGTTTTTTTTTTTGGTATCTCTTTTTAGGCTGGCCAGCCCTTTATTACCTTTTTGATGTATATGTGTTATTTCTAAATATAGATATTTAAATTATTTGGATGTTCCTTTGTTCCTACCTGCAGGGTGCCTAAATATATCTATTTTTTTTATACCTTTAGTGATGTTTTTCCTTTGTGAGAAACTTCGGTTTTTCTATCTGAGTAGGGGACTCAGGGGCCCTACTGTGTGTGTTTCCAGCCATAGACTCCTGTTTGGAATTATTTTGGTCAATCAAACGGAATTTCTGGCCAAAGTTCCCATATTAGTCAGACCAGGTGATCAGAAATGTTGGAAAATCGCATTACCATTCATTTTTTGACCTTTCATAGCCCACACATTCGGTATTTTATCTAATTGGATCTTATAAATATAACTTATACAATTTTACAGTCATAGAACTATTCAGAAATAGGATTCAAACCATCCGTGTCCAAAAAATATTTATTGGTGGAGTCAGCAGTTTCGGACCTAAATATGGTCCCTCCTCAGGTGTATATATGGTCCTTCCTCGGGTGTATATACAGTCCTTCCCCCAGGTGTATATATGGTCCTTCCTTCCTGTGTATATATGGTCCTTCCTCAGGTGTGTATATATAGCCCTTCCTCAGGTGTATATATGGTCCTTCCTCGGGTGTATATACGGTCCTTCCCTCAGGTGTATATATGGTCCTTCCTTCCGGTGTATATATGGTCCTTCCTCAGGTGTATATATGGTCCTTCCTTAGGTGTATATACGGTCCTTCCTCGGGTGTATATACGGTCCTTCCTTCAGGTGTATATATGGTCCTTCCTTAGGTGTATATACGGTCCTTCCTCAGGTGTATAAATGGTGTATATAGGGTCCTTTCTCAGGTGTATATATGGTGTATATATGGTCCTTTCTCAGGTGTATATATGGTCCTTCCTCGGGTGTATATATGGTCCTTCCTCAGGTGTATATATGGTCCTTCCACAAGTGTATATATGGTCCTTCCTCAGGTTTATCTATGGTCCCTCCACAGGTGTATCTATGGTCCTTCCTCAGGTGTATATATGGTCCTTCCTCAGTTGTATATGGTCCTTCCTCAGTTGTATATATGGTTCTTCCTCAGGTGTATATATGGTCCTTCCTCAGTTGTATATATGGCCCTTCCTTCAGGTGTATATATGGTCCTTCATCAGGTATATATATGGTGTGTATATATGGTCCTTCCTCAGGTGTATATATGGTCCTTCCTCAGGTGTATATTCGGTCCTTCCTCAAGTGTATATAAAGTTCTTCCTCAGGGTATATGTGGTTATAATGGTCCCTCCTCAGGTGTATATATGGTCCTTCGGGTGTATATATGGTCCTTCCCTCAGGTGTATATATGGTCCTTCCTTCCGTGTATATATGGTCCTTCCTCAGTGTATATATGGTCCTTCCTCAGGTTATATACGGTCCTTCCTCGGTTTATATACGGTCCTTCCTTCAGGTGTATATTGGTCCTTCCTTAGGTGTGTATACGTCCTTCCTCGTGTATATTGGTCCTTCCTCTGTGTATATATGGTCCTTCCACAGCTGTATATACGGCCCTTTCCGGGTATATATATGGTCCCTCCTTAGGTGTATTATGGTCCTTCCTCGGTGTATATATGGTCCTTCCCTCAGGTGTATATATGGTTCTTCCTTCGGTGTATATATGGTCCTTCCTCAGGTGTATATACGGTCCTTCCACGGGTGTATATATGGTTCTTCCTCGGGTGTATATATGGTCCTTCCTCGGGTGTATATATGGCCTTCCTCGGGTGTATATATGGTTCTTCCTCAGTTGTGTATAATGGTCCTTCCTCTGGTGTATATACTGTCCTTAGGTATATATATGGTCCACCATCAGGTGTACATATGGTCCTTCCTCAGGTGTATATTGGTCCTTCCTCTGGTGTATATATGGTCCTTCCACGGGTGTATATATGGTCCCCCTCGGGTATATATATGGTCCTTCCTCGGGTGTATATTGGTCCTTCCTCTGGTGTATATATGGTCCTTCCTCGGGTGTATATACAGTCCTTCCTCGGTGTATATACGGTCCTTCCAGCTGTATATACGGTCCTTCCTCAGGTGTATATATCCTCAGGTGTATATACGGTCCTTCCTTGGGTGTATATACGGTCCTTCCTTGGGTGTATATACGGTCCTTCCTTGGGTGTATATACAGTCCTTCCTCGGTTTATATATGGTCCCTCCTCGGGTATATACGGTTCTTCCTCGGGTGTATATACGGTCCTTCCTTCATGTGTATTTTTTGTCCTTCCTCAGGTGTATATATGGTCCTTCCTCAGTTATATTGGTCCTTCTCGGGTGTATATACGGTCCTTCCTCGATTGTATATACGGTCCTTCCTCAGGTTTATATACGGTCCTTCCTTGTGTATATTGCGGTCCTTCCCTCTGTGTATATACGGTCCTTCCTTGGTTGTATATCGGTCCTTCCTTCAGGTGTATATATGGTCCTTCCTCAGGTCTATATTGGTCCTTCCGTGTGTATATATGGTCCTTCCTCAGGTTATATATGGTCCTTCCTCTGGTGTATATATAGTCCTTCCTCAGGTGTATATATGGTCCTTCCTGAGGTGCATATATGGTCCTTCCCCAGGTGTATATTGATCCTTCCTCGGTTGTATATATGGCCCTTCCTTCAGGTGTATATATGGTACTTCCTCGGGTGTGTTATATGGTCCTTCCTCAGGTGTAATATATGGTCATTCCTCAGGTGTATATATGGTCCTTCCTCAGGTGTATATACGGTCCTTCCTCAGGTGTTATTACGATCCTTCCTCAGGTGTATTTCAGTCCTTCCTCAGGTGTATATACGATCCTTCCTTCAGGTTATATATTGTCCTTCCTCAGGTATATATATGGTCCTCCTCAGGTGTATATATGGTCCTTCCTGGGTGTATATGGTCCTTCCTCGGGTTTATATACGGTCCTTCCTTGGTCTACATACAGTCCTTCCTCGGTGTATATACTGTCCTTCCTTCAGGTGTATATATGGTCCTTCCTTAGGCTAATATGGTCCTTCCTCTGGTGTATATATGGTCCTTCCTCGGGTGTATATATGGTTCTTCCACAGGTGTATATACGGACCTTTCTCAGGTATATATATATATATGGTCCTACCTTCAGATGTATATATGGTCCTTCCTCTGGTGTATATATGGTCCTTCCACGGGTGTATATATGGTCCTCCTCGGGTGTATATATGGTCCTTCCTCGGGTGTATATATGGTCCTTCTGGTATTGGTCCTTCCTCAGGTGTATATAGGGTTCTTCCTCAGTTGTATATATGGTCCTTCCTTCAGGTGTATAAATGGTCCTTCCTCTGGTGTATATATGGTCCACCCTCAGGTGTATATATGGTCCTTCCTCAGGTGTATAATGGTCCTTCCTCAGGTGTATATATGTCCTTCCTCTGGTGTATATATGGTCCTTCCACGGGTGTATATATGGTCCCCCTCGGGTATATATATGGTCCTTCCTTCAGATGTATATATGGTCCTTCCTCAGGTGTATATATGGTCCTTCCTCGGTGTATATATGGTCCTTCCTCTGGTGTATATACGGTCCTTCCTCGGGTGTATATACAGTCCTTCCTCGGGTGTATATACGGTCCTTCCTCAGGTGTATATACGGTCCTTCCTCGGGTGTATATACAGTCCTTCCTCGGGTGTATACGGTCCTTCTCATGTATATACGGTCCTTCCTCAGGTGTATATATCCTCAGGTGTATATACGGTTCCCTCTTGGGTGTATATACGGTCCTTCCTTGGGTGTATATACAGTCCTTCCGGGGTTGTATATATGGTCCTTCCTCAGGTGTATATACGGTCCTTCCTTCATGTTTATTTTTGTCCTCCTCAGGTGATATATGGTCCTCCTCAGGTGTATATATGGTCCTTCCTGGGTTTATATATGGTCCTTCCTCAGGTTTATATGTGGTCCTTCCTCTGTGTATTATGGTCCTTCCACGGGTGTATATATGGTCCCCCTCGGGTTATATATGGTCCTTCCTTCAGATGTATATATGGTCCTTCCTCGGGTGTATATACGGTCCTTCCTCAGGTGTATATACGTTCCTTACTCAGGTGTATTACAGTCCTTCCTCGAGTGTATATACGGTCCTTCCTCAGGTGTATATATCCTCAGGTGTATATACGGTCCTTCCTTGGGCGTATATACGGTCCTTCCTCGGTGTATATACAGTCCCTCCTCGGGTGTATATACGGTCCTTCCTCGGGTGTATATATGGTCCTTCCTTCAGGTTATATACGGTCCTCTCCTCGGGTGTATATATGGTCCTTCCTCAGGTGTATATATGGTCCTTCCTCAGGTGTTATATGTCTTCTCGGTGTATATCCGTCCTTCCTCGGGTGTATATACAGTCCTTCCTCAGTTGTATTTACGGTTCTTCCTCAGGTGTATATATGGTCCTTCCTCAGGTGTATATACAGTCCTTCCTCAGGTGTATATATGGTCCTTTCTCAGGTGTATATATGGTCCTTCCTCAGGTGTATATATGGTGTATATTGGACCTTTCTCAGGTGTATATATGGTCCTTCCTCAGGTGTATATATGGTCCTTCCACAAGTGTATATATGTCCTTCCTCAGGTGTATATATGGTCCCTCCACAGGTGTGTATATATGGTCCTTCCTCAGGTGTTTTATGGTTCTTCCTCAGTTGTATATATGGTTCTTCCTCAGGTGTATATATGGTCCTTCCTCAGTTGTATATATGGCCCTTCCTTCGGGTGTATATATGGTCCATCATCAGGTATATATGGTGTGTATATATGGTCCTTTCTCAGGTGTATATTGGTCCTTCCTCAGGTGTATATACGGGCTTCCTCAGGTGTATATTCGGTCCTTCCTCAAGTGTATATACAGTTCTTCCTCAGGTGTATATATGGTCCTTTCTCAGGTGTATATATGGTGTTATATGGTCCTTTCCCAAGTGTATATATGGTCCTTCCTCAGGTGATATATGGTCCTTCCTCAGGTGTTATGTGGTCCTTCCTCAATGTATATGCTGTCCTTCCTCAGGTGTATATACGGTCCTTCCTCAGTTGTATATACGGTCCTTCCTCAGTTGTATTATGGCCCTTCCGGTGTATATGGTCCTCATCAGGTGTATATATGGTGTGTTATATGGTCCTTCCTCAGGTGTATATACAGTCCTTCCTCAGGTTATATACAGTCCTTCCTCAGGTGTATATACAGTTCTTCCTCAGGTGTATATATGGTGTATATATGGTCCTTTCTCAGGTGTACATATGGTGTATATATGGTCCTTTCCCACGTGTATATATGGTCCTTCCTCAGGTGTATATATGGTCCTTTCTCAAGTGCATATATATGGTCCTTCCTCAGGTGTATATATGGTCCTTCCACAAGTGTATATATGGTCCTTCCTCGGTTTATATATGGTCCTTCCACAGGTGTTATACGGTCCTCTCAGTTGTATATTGGTCCTTCCTCAGGTGTATATATGGTCCTTCCGGTGTATATATGGTCCCTCCACAGGTGTAATATATAGTCCTCCTTCAGGTGTATATATGGTCCTTCCTCGGTGTATATATGGTCCTTCCACAAGGTGTATATATGGTCCTTCCTCGGGTAATATAAATGGTCTTACCTTCATGATAATGGTCCTTTCTCTGGTGTATATATGGTCCTTCCACGGGTGTATATGGTCCTTCCACAAGTGTATATATGGTCCTTCCTCAGGTGTATATATGGTCCTTCACACGTGTATATACGGTCCTTCCTCAGGTGTTATATATGGTGTATATTGGTCCTTTCTCAGGTGTATATATGGTGTTATATGGTCCTTTCCCAGTGTATATATGGTCCTTTCTCAGTGTATATTATGGTCCTTCCTCAGTTGTATTATGGTCCTTCCTCAGGTGTATATATGGTCCTTCCTCGGTGTATATGTGGTCCTTCCTCAGGTGTATATATGGTCCTTCCACAGGTGTAAATATGGTCCTTCCTCAGTTGTATATATGGCCCTTCCGGTGTATATATGGTCCTTCATCAGGTGTATAATGGTGTTATATGGTCCTTTCTCGGGTGTATATATGGTCCTTCTTCAGTGTATATATGGTCCTTCCACAGGTGTATATATAGTCTTCTTCAGGTGTATATATGGTCCTTCCTCAGGTGTATATACTGTCCTTCCTCAGGTGTATATTGGTCCTTCCTCAGGTTGTATATATGGTTCTCCTCAAGATGTATACAATATGTATACAGATTACAACAAATCTATGTGATTGTTTACCAAAATCTGTAAAACCCTGCCCCTGTTCTACTACTGCCAGATACAATAACTTTCCTTTCAAGATAAAGTCACCCCTTCATTAACATTATAGGGGATTTTGTTCATTAGAATGCACAGGGGGAGTGCTGGGTGATCATTGCTGGAGCTGCAAATTCCAAAATAAGAAAGATCTAATTGTGTTCCTGTCAGGGAACAAGATAAACAACATCTGGGAGAGTTTTGGGGTGGACTCCTATTGGTTACTTGGTGGGAAGGCACCGCTCCCCCTCTGTACTACCCGTGCTCTGTGTTTGTGGGAGGAGCAGAGGGCGGGCTCGAGGTCCCTTGGTTCCTGATGTGACAGCTCAGTGAGAGTGAACCCTCGGTAGGAGAGACCTGCATTCCTAACATTGCAAATCCCTGGAAGAGGAGGACACACCTGGGAAGTTGTGAGGGGCCTCAATACGCGGGAGGAGGCAGGGAGGGAGGTCCAGTGTATCCAGTAACACAGTCCGTCCACATCTAACGAGGGGTGGGGGGAGAGGTTAAGAGCAGATACGTAGCGGAGCTGCCACAGCCCTGACAAACGGCCGCTTTGCTCCTTCCTCCTGCTCCTCTTCACCAGGGAAGTTCGAGAAAGTTAGTTCTTGTCCCTGAACATCTGGGGCCTGAGTGGATGGGATGTTACAATTAATAACTGTGCGGATTGATCTCTCCCCATGACTAGGACTGGGAGCTGTGTACTAGATGGGCAGGCAGGGCTGTAGGTACAGGTCACTGTCTGGAACACGGTGCCAAGGCAAACTGCAGTGTGGTCGGATCTTTACAGACTGAAGTGATAAGGAGAATGTGCGACTGGAGATCTGCCGCTTCCATCACTTGCCGTGTATATATGGTCCTTTCTCAGGTGTATATATGGTCCTTCCTCAGGTGTATATACGGGCCTTCCTCAGGTGTATATTCGGTCCTTCCTCAAGTGTATATACAGTTCTTCCTCAGGTGTATATATGGTCCTTTCTCAGGTGTATATATGGTGTATATATGGTCCTTTCCCAAGTGTATATATGGTCCTTCCTCAGGTGTATATATGGTCCTTCCTCAGGACAACAGGCATGGTTTCCGCTTGTGGCACCTACAGATTTTGATAACTACAATCTCATAGCATCCTCTTGGTTCGCAGATGTTCTAAAGAGCCGGGCAGATTGTACTTTTTTTCTGCCACTAGGCCACTAATTTGTGCCCCTCGCCTTAGAACACCTTATAAAAGATACAGCAAGACTGACTTTGAAAAATGAAATCAGTCCAGCGCATTAATTAACATTTTTAAAGGGCATGTCCACACCCTCTAAAACCACAACCACTTTACCAACTACTGGCCCACTGTACAATTTTAAAAACCTTACCGTACACTCCGTGCTCCTTGTGGTTCCCTGTATTCCTCTTCAAAGTCCATGAAACTGTAAGTAGGAGCTCTCATCCTGTCCCCAAGGTCTCTCTGCCTCTGTTTGGTCCTCTCTTTGCTGCGCGTTTGCGCAGTGGGCCCTTCCCCCCCTCCCTCCCAATCCCTCCCGGGAATCGGGAGCTTTGTAGTTTATCTGGTCAGGTGGGGTCAACAAACTTTATTAAAGGATAAAGCTTATAGTTTCTTGCAGGTATGGTAAACGCTTTGTTATCTTGCAGGGCAACCTCCCCCCCCACAAGTGGCTATATCACTGTAAAAATCACTGCCTCTCATCCACAACCACACAGCCCGTGTCTGCCAGTCCGGCTCCCCTGCTTGTAGTTCCGATGGGCAGGGAGCCGGACCCGAACGGCGCTGGATCAAGGAGCTTTAGAAAAGTCTGAATATGTGGTTGGGGGTGGGAGGTATGCCCTGCAAGTCTAAAATGTTTTAATAAAGAGGAGTTTTTAAAGACCACACGCCTACATTCCATGGTTGGTACACCAGCTCTAGCTGGAGGTCAAGCGCACAGTGGGACGCCACGGTTTGCTTGCGTCCTTTGCTTCTTCGTCAGTGGATGGTTTGAGGAGTGATATCACTCCTGACCATTTGTTTCAGCATGACCAGACTAGTCCAAAAAGAAAAGGGGAACTTCTAATGTGATTAACAAACATAATATATAATATATGTATAATATATACAAATTGCTTCTTTGAGAGAGTTTCATGTATCATTTTCTCGCCACAGTGTAAAACTATGGTTCTGCCCAGAGCTTCCCATAATAGTGGGTCCTCGCGAACTAACACAATGATTGGCGCAAAGTGTACACCTAGTCCATACACAGACCACTGTGTCCCATTTGCTGCATGGAATTCTTGGATCTGTCTGCATATGCAAAGCAGACATATAAGGGAGATTCAATAAAAGTTCTTTTTAATGCGTTAACACAACCTGGTAACTAATTTTGGTGCCCCCTCCATCAGATCTGTTTAAAACATTTGAAAGCTAACCATCTGCTTGGGGCAAAATTAGCACCTTTTTTAACACATAGAATTTTATTGAAATCGCCTGATAACACTCGCCCGCACAGACATCCCACGTCCCCAAGGTCAGCTGGGTGTGATTAAATCCTGAACGCATTGGCTCTCTGCTACTTATGAAGTAAATGGGCTATATCGTCCTATCAGGAATTTCCCATCTGGACTGATCCTCCAAAATATCAACTGTGGCATTTCAATCGGTAGTCACTGGTTCGTTTTATAGCCCCATACACCTTGGTGTAATAGACTTACTATATTAATGTGTGTATGGCCAATTTTAAGGGCATGATCCAGTTCAATAAAAAAGTTATAAATAGATGCAATAAATGCAGAAGACCCCCCCCCCAAACGTTACAAACCCAAATCGGCATAATGCTGGGTGGCGCACTCTGCACTTCACCGCTTCGTCACAGTATGACTGCTTTTTACATTAAAACTTTTTATTAATGAATCTTTGGAGAGTAATATCTGTATCATAAAGACCTGTCGACGTGTTTTAGCATTACCTACCAGCCCTTAGTCATAGCACACACACCCCAGTTCCAATTACATATAGTTAATATTCTTCCCCTCAAATGGGACTTACCGACCACGGACCTTTCTGCCTAGCAACACCGCCCTCTCCTGTTTCAGCTTGTTTTCTGAGCAAAAAGGGAGCAGGAGGGTCCTCTGTGCTTACTTCCTGTCGTGGCTCGTCAGCAATTGTGCTGACGTGCACGTGCCACCCTTTACTGACATTCCCGCAAACCAGAAAATAGAAAGGGCGTTTAATCTAGCCGCAGAGGAGGAGTCGAGGGACATTGTCAGGTAGTCCCTTCATGATTTAAAAGGACCCTCTAATTCTAAAAACCCCCCATCTGCAACATCTCACTATTCTATGGGGAAGTGAATCTTGTATTTTTCGCAGGTTTGCATCCGATTTAATTATAATCAACCCTAAAGGCCTATTCTTTCAATTGAGTACTTGTCTAGTATCCCCTAGGCTCCCCTGTTATCATCACTGCCTTGTTTACTTTCTACTACCCTTGTTAAAATTACTGAGGGCACTAAATAACAACTATCTAAGAGCATGGTAAAAACCAAAGCCACTGTACCTAAAATACAATCCCCCCAACCTGCCCTTTAACAAAACACCACACTGGTAATGTTTCATAGGCCTGACCTACAATTTTGCTCTTTGACGGAGTCAACAGACCACCACTATAGATCCTTTGATTTGTTCTAAATCCATTCCTCGATTTTCCTTCCGACCTTTACTGGTAGGAAAAGCTTGTCATTTCTCACCAGGTGAGTAAAAATCTTGCCATTGAATCCTTATTAATATTATGGATATAATGGTATACCAATACAAACCTTAAGGCTCAATCAAAATTAATTTCAAATAATAAGATATAAATATAAAGCAATATTGTTGGCTATTAATACATACAATAAAGCTGACGACATACACAAAAGAAAATGTTGTTTTTCCCTATACAATAGGCTGATTTAACTGGCAATGGCCATAAGTCATTGACCTCATCTCCTCAGACTTTGGTTGGACTCAAACTTCTAAAAGAGATGAATTAAAGCACAATCTATTATGCATTGTCCTTCATATAACGTTTTATACATCGTTTTTTTAGTCAAAACAAATAATTTAAAACCACTTCATTTATGTCCCTAGTGAGGGTTCCATTTTACTTAAGGACACAGAGTGTGAAGTCATGTATAATAACAAAACATGATGTGATCCATCTCTAACCTTACAGCAGAAGTTTAGTGTGGTGTCATTTGTTCTTAGCACACAGACTTTAAGTGAACTAAATGGCTTGGAATCTTAACCATTGCTAGTAGTCTGAATCTCTCAAATCGTCAAGGAATGTTTGTTTTTTAATTTAATTAAATATATATTATTTATTAACTAATCTACACTATAATCATTTTTTTAAATTTCTGTTTTGAGCATTCATAGATCAAGTTACCAGTGGGAGGCTTTTAAAGTATTGCCAGCATAACTAATAGGGCCCTATTTCTTAAGGATTGACTAATTGCACTTTGCACTGTAACTTCAAATCATTTGTTTTTTGCCATTGACATCTCATGCAGTTTTTATCAGTCAGTAACCCTGTCATACAGCCAGTTTACTACTATAATCACATTGCAAAATGTACAGATACAAGATAAGTGTTGTATAAACAGACTCCTATCTTTCTCTTTCCCTTTTTAAACAGGGAATGTTATTGTATATTTAAAGAAAATCCACTATACATATTTTATATCTGTATGAACCAATTGTATGGGCACTTGTTTTCTTCTTCTCTATAGACGGACGAGGTATGCCAAAACATATACATTACTACGCTTGACTTCAGTATTACAGATATTCTGTAAAAGTCCCCTGGGGTGAGGGTACCTAACGTGTTTAGGTTTTAAGCCTGGTGTATTCGTATGTGTGTGAGCTACTATTTGTAGTTGACCATCTTAATCCCTGCATTATCTCAGACTGGGCATGGTGTAGAAAACAAACACGAGTCCTGTCTAAATGCTGTGTTCTGAAATACTGTGAATTTAAAGAACCACAAGTCTCATGTTAATAAGGTCAATTTTTGCCAGCAACCACACAAAATGAGGGACAAGACCAGATGCTGCTTTTATCTCAGGTGCTCTGTTTTCTGATTCATGTTTTGTTTCTAAAGGCTTGTACTTTTTCCTATTTTAGGCGTTGGCCTTCATTCTCGCAAGGAAATCTTCTCCACAGACCCCCAACAACACGCTGCCTCCCCCGCCTTAAACCGCTCTGTCCTTGCTGCTCCCTACTTTGGAACGCTCTCTCTCGTCTCCCTTCTGGTACATCCTTAAGACTTTCCAAATCAAACTGTATCCTAACCTTTCTCGAGCATCACAGAACAATGATGTTAGCCCTTTTAAGCACTTTGTATCCCATCCCCCCCACTTGTATCTGTATGTTGTCCCTCCCCATTTAGATTGTAAGCACTTGGGGCAGGGATCTCATTCCTAATGTGTCCATGCTTGCTTGCACTTATATCAATTTATACATAACTTTATATATATCAATGCTTTCTTAACACCGAATGTATGGCAATTGTCTTGTATTTTAATTTAATTTCTATATCTTTATATGGCTTGCACTATCCCTTGTTTTTCAATCGTGATTACTTGATATAAACCGACCAGTATAAACCGAGTCGATAATTTTACCTAAAAACTAGTAAACAATGATTGACTCGAGTGTAAACCGAGGGTAGAAATATGAACACTATGCAAACCTGTATTATTAAAAATGATGTAGAAAATGAACACAAAAACAGGAGGTCCATTAAAGAATTATTTTTTTAATCTAAAACACTTGTTCAGTAGTCACTTCACTTCAGAAGAATAGCACTACGTAACAGAATAATGTAAAGTCCAAAACTAACTTTATTAGGAACATCTAATATAACCGTGCATACCGTGGTATACATCGTACTGTAAACACTAGTACGATTTGTACTGTGATGAATTTTTACTGGGAACCCAAAGTTCAATGCTTGAACAGCAATATAACATAAAACACATTTAAAATCCTTTAAAGTCAGATTCCTTCACCATCGGCTTTTCCAAAAAGTGCCTCCAAATCGTTGTGTATTGCATCTGCATAGACATTATCATCATCATCTATCTCATCATCTTCATCACTGCGCTGTTCTGAAACAAAACATCCTCTTCTTACCATCCTGCATTACTTATCCAACTTCCCAGCATTTCTGAAAAAGCACGCTTGATATGTCTCTGGAATGTCCCTCCCATGCATCCGTTACCCCTTTGCTACTAATTCTATATAAAGCCTTCAATAAATTTCCAACCTTTTGTCATTTTGGCTCGACCTGAATAACATCCATTTTTCGCACACGATCTTTAAGAGTTGTTTATAGACACATCCGAGGCTGTAAACAGATGTAAAGCCCACTGGATAATAGCCAAAGAGGTTTGAAATGACTTAGAAACCATTGTTTTGATACTCTTCATCATATATGTGCCTCTAACATATCCCAACTAACATGAGGTTTTTTTTTTAAAGCTACTACTCTGGTCGTCCATTCCAAATCTCTTCTAGCGCCATTTTTTTTGTTCCTTGTTCATCCTCCAGACCTTTAACATGTGGGCGGAGCATTGAGTTCATGGGGGAAATTAGTCATTTTTAGGCAAGGTCTTCCTTTTAAATATAATAACAGGCCGCATTTGACTCCATTGGCCAATGGACACAGCACCAGAACGCACTGTGAAAATTTATTTTTTTTCATTATCCCTTTGTTCTAAAAAGGAAAATAGTTTTTTCTCTCTCGCTCAAGGATGCCACGGTTTCTGTGTGCTTGAAGAATCAAAAGTCATTGCTGTCTCAATCCATATTCCCAATAGTTCCCGGGTCCATAATTATAACCGCTTGTCTTTCCTTGTTTATAATAGACTGGATGGAATGACAATAATACCTTTTCTTGCACGTTTTCGGTGGCAGCTTTTGGGTATCTTCCGTTTCTCTGGTGCAAAGCAAAACTCAAACCGATTCATGAATCGGGTACAAACCATCCAGCGAATCAAACAAATTCTCATCCCTCTGTTTTAATATTGCTTAGCCATTTGAAGGCACGTAATCGATCCCTGCGTTTACACACGAATCCTGTACCATTTAGACAATTTTCCACAACCCATTTATGCAAGTCAGTCTCTAGAGCCTCATATTGATTGTTTAAACCACAACGAGCCCTTTTTTTGGCATCTTTCTCCAAATCAGTCTTAATTTTTTTTGTGCCATAGTCTCAACATCCAAATTCCGGCCTGCAACAAGATTAATTTCTTTCTTCTTTCTGTTTCTGGCTCTTCACACCCTTAGTTTTAAAGCTCCATCGTACATCTAACAGATTAAAAAAACAAACAGAAGAACCAGTAAGAACAATTCTCAGCACCACATTAGAAATTAGAAGCGAGCAGCTGATTACTGCTTTTATATCAAGGTGTTCTTGCCTTCTGATTTAGTGTTGTTCTGAGGTTTTTAGTTTCCTTTAAACGAATTTTTATAAGTTTTTCATACAGCAGTTGAAAGAGCCTATTGGAAGAAGCCTATTGGGGGGCCCCATTCCACACTGTAATAATAATCTATTAACCAGCTACTTCCATTTGCACTCCGATTTTTGTAAACTACACTCCCACTGCTTTGTTTTGCGAAGTTATAGTTTCTAAACATCTGGAGTGGCAAGATGTTTAGAATGCTGAAATGCTCCCTACAGTAACAGAAGATCTTTTAATAACCTTAAATAATAAATTAACTGGTAACATGTACTTCATACTGTGCACCCAGCAGGAACAACCCACTGCATAAGAAGACCTAGAACCACCCCTCTTTAATTTCAGGATAAATAAACAGATTTTAGTCCCCCCCCCTCAAACCACCCCATGCACAAGAACATTGTGTAGCTTACTGTGAGGGCTGAGTGCTGGCACTGTGTGCCTTACTGATATAGGGCTGTACGACAGACATTTAATAGGCATTTTGGGGCATTAGGTATTGCTGGCACTGCGGGCTTACTAGTGGAGGGCTGGAGACAGACTTTATAGGCATGTGGGCTTACTGGGGAGGTCTGAGTCTGCTTCCCAGGTTCTTCTTGGACCTTCCGGTTCTCTGGGGGGGGGCTCTGGTGGTTCTTTTTTTTAGTTTTCTTTTTTTTGTTTTTGTTCCTCTCTTTTTTTTTCCTTTTCTGTTCTCGTGATTTCGTCGTCGTTCTTGATTTATTGGTCTGGTTTTACCGGGGTTTGTCTTGGTTGTCATTTTCTGTGTTGTGCTTTGTCGTCTCTGGTGTATTGTTCGGCTCTTGGTCCTTTGGCTCTTTTTTTGTTGGCTTTTTCTCTCTTTCCTTGTTTTTTGGTGTGTTCGCGTGTTGCCCTCTTTTCTCTTTGCGTGAGGTTTCGTTTCGGTTTTCTTCTTTTGATTTGTCTCGTTCGTTTCTCCTTAATACTTTTTTCATTTTGTCCGTCTCTGCCTTTTTAGTTGCGGTCGGTCTGGGTTGCTTTGCTGGGACTGTTGTCCGTTCGTACGTTCGTTCGGGGTGCGGGCTTTCCCTCTGTGCGGTGTTTTCTGTTTTGGCTGGTCTGTCCTGTTGTTTCGTCTGTTGTGTTGTCTATGTGCGTGTGGGTGCCTTGTTCTCTGGTCTCCTTTTTTCTGCTTTTTCTTCTTCTTGTTGGGGTTGGGTCTGTTGCTGTTGTGCCTCCTTTGTCTCTGACGCGGCTTCTCTTGGAGTGTTCTTTTTTCTTGTTTCTTCCCCCTCCCCCCCCTTTTTTTTTTTCTTGTGTGATTTTTTTTTACTTTGTTTGTTTTTGGTTGTCTTTTCTCCTTTGACTTGCTCCCTTGGGTTGGTCCCCTCCCCCCCCCCCCCCCCCCGGCCCCCCCGGCTCACCCCCTTCCCACCCCCCTCCCCCCCCCTTCTCACTTTCTGCCTCGCGGCTTTTTTTTCTTTCTTTTTTTTTTCCCTCCCCCCCCCCCCCCTTTTTTTTCCCCCCCTCTTTTTTTTGTTTTTTTTTTTTTTTTTTTTTCTGTGTCTCTGTTTGGTTGTTCGGGGTTTTCTCTCAAGCCGCTTCCTCTGGGCGGTTGGGGGGGGGGGTGTTTTGGCTGGTACTCTTTGGGGCCCTGGGGGTTTGGAGTGGTCTTCTTTTTCTTGGTTTGTGTTCGGGGGGGTGAAAGGCTACTCCATATACTGCACCAATATTGGTAGGGCTGGCTGATGTTTGCCGAGCACGCCGGCCCCTAAAGTCGGGCACATATCTTACCACGTCCCATCGCCTGTCTCTCTTACAGCTACGGTGCCCTGGTGTCCGGTCCCGGTCTCCGTTCTTCTGCGGCTTCTGGACGGTTATCCCTCCTGGACTGCCATAGTGTTTTGCTCCACAGTGAGGGAACCATCGAGGTGATTACTGGTGACCGATCGCTGGCAGTTGGGCGGCGGGGGCCTGGAGATGACGACTCGAGTATAAACCGAGGCGCAAGGTTGTAAGGTATTTTTTTAACCTAAAAACTCGGTTATACTCGAGGACTACATACTTTTTTAAGTGGACAGCGCTGCGGGACCACGTGGCCTTGTAGAAAATAAAAGTTACAGACAGACTAGCACCCGAAAATAAAACTTTGGCGCAAGGGTAGGCGCCCCAACCCCTAACCCACCGCATTTTGATATTGTAAGAAAAGGCCCCAAACTCCGACCTGGTGCCCACAGCCGGGGGCCGGGAGGGACTTCCGGAAGAAAGTAACCTTAGTGGCCACCATGCAGGCATGGATGTGATTGGCTGTGAGGGGGGAGGGCGTTCCTGTGCATGCCAGAGGCCGCAGTGAGGACAAGCAAGAAGCCAGAAAGCTGTTCTAACGGCATGAAAGCTCCTACTGTCAGTTCTGGACTTGGCTAGACACTGCAGGAGACCATAGGGAGCAAGAGATGAAGGTAAGGAGTGTTTTAAAACACTACCAGTGGGCCCAGTAGTGGGTTAGTTTTGGGGGTGACATTCTCTTTAAAGGCTACTAACAACTAACCATATTGCTGTTATACAAATGGTGTAAGGCGTAGTGTAACTCACAGTGCCTGCGATGCGTGGGGTGGGGCCCAGGGACTAAGAGGCCTGCCGATCACCTGTTCTTTACACAACTGAATCAATTGTGTGCTAAAAAAAATGTGATAAAGGTTGCAGGATCAGCTGTTTAAATGGCTGTGGTCCATACTGGTGTTTTAACAGCTGTCGTGTATACCTTTACTACATACGTGAAATCACAGATTGGCACCCTTAATAACTTGCCGGGCTGGAAAGAGGGGTGTGTGTCAAGGGGTCAGGACATGAAAAATTTGCAGGGGGGCCCCGGTATATCCTTAGTGGTTTAAATATTTATATATGCAACAGGCATATTGTGGTCAGCACTGGGAGCAGTTAATAAAACTTTCATGAGGAGGGGGAGATATAGATAGGAATTATTGAGACTAATCAGCATCTTATTTTCTCATATCAAATTATGCAGCCCCATGGTCTTAAATGACCAAATAGAATAAGCCCTTTTTTGTAATATGCCCAGGGCATAGAGGTTCATGTTAAAGTCACAGTTTTTTATAATATTGTCCTAGAATACTGTAACTATTACTGGTCTAATCTGTTTTTTATTGAATGGGAAAAAATCCTCCATAGCATCTTGATGAATGTATCTCTGTCCATCGCTGTCCCTAAGGTACTGACAGTTCGGTAATTAAGGGGTGGACGTAGAACTTGACATTTCGAACAATGTCCGAGGAAACAATAACGTTTTAATTGATGATCAGCCTATAAGTGAAGGTCACATCATCCTGATTACGTCATTGCCTGAGAGCTCCATAGGAGTTAAACATTAGTAGACGTGAATAAAGGACCGATAGAAGGAATCCTTGTGGCATGGGCTTGCCTTCCCGCCCTGTGATTCAATAGTCTCTCCCGTGCACCAGAGTACTTACAATACTGGGAAAAACTTTGCCGCCTACTCTCCTTTCTATCAGATCCCAGACTAGCATTAACCACTGGCAGTGGTGCCTTCACGTTTAGGGATTGGCATATATTGGGGGGCCCTATTTATAAAAGGCGCTTCGTTTATCGTAAAAATAACGACATATGTAACGATAACGAACGGTATCAACGTTACCCTACCGGTCGATACGACCCTTATTTTTTTCGATCACTATAGCTATCTTTTAATAATAGGGCCCCTTGCACTGAATACCCCGATTGCGTCGTGGAAGCGGGATTTATGAGTGCACTGTTTTGTTTCCTCATGACTCAGTTCCACTCTGAAGTTTTGGTTGCCCACACTCCACTTAATTGCATTCTTCATTCTATCTGTTGTATTCAATAGATCAACCGGACTGTGAAGTTTAGTTCTTGAAGACGTTTCGCTAGTCATCACCGACTGGCTTTCTCAATTAGAATGACTTGTACACGAATCTGTGGCACTTATGTACCCTGGAAAATCCCATTAGCATATCCACAGCCAGGTGTTAAGGGGCGTGATTGATAGTGGCTAAGATGTGTTATAGGAACGCCCAGGATTAAGGTGTCAAAACAGCATTGTACATGGCAGACAGATGGTGTCGCAACCCACAACCACACACAAACCAAAAAAAACCCTCTAACCCCAAACTAAGACACACCAAACCAAACAATAACAACTGAACAAGCCAAACCAACAAAAAACACCCAAACAACAAAAAACAAAACCCAACACAACACCCAAAACAAAAACACAAAAAAAAAAATACAACACCCAACAAACTAACAACAAACACACCTAAAACACCCAAAAAACCACAAAAACACAAAACTAGCCCCCCAATACAGCACAACCCAAAAAAACACCCACACCACTACTAAAACCACACAAACAACACAAAAAACCCACACAAAACCACAAACACCAAACCTCTAAGACAACCCACAAACCTACACCAAAACAACCTAACACCCAACACTACAACACACAACATCCTAACTTAATACAACCTAAAAACAACAAAAAAACACACCCCTCTAACCCCCCAAAAAACCAAAAACATACCCCCAAAAACCCCCACCAACCTAACCCACAAACAAACCAACACTACCTAAAACACCAACCTAACACACCACAACCCACACAACCAAACACAAAACAAAACCACACAACCCAACAACCAACACTCCACCAAAACACAAAACAACCAACCCACCAACCAAATAACCTACACCTAACAACCACAACTCAAACTAAACAACGAACCCTCACAAAACAAACACCTGCACTAAATACCCTATCCTTTTAAACACTTCCCTAACAACACCACCTAACCACATACCACACAACATCTAACCCCAATACACCACACACCACCCACAAACCAACAAACATCTAATAACCACCAACCTCTAACACACCGGAACACACAAACCAAACCCACGAACACTTCAAATAACACACACAACACCCCCACAAGCTAACTAAAAAACACACCCCCCCCCCACCTCTATTTAGCTTGGTTTCTTTTTTATTTTCACATTATTTATATCTCATATCAAGTATCTTTGATTATTTATAAAAGCAGAAGGAAGAAAGAAAACGAATCCAACATGAGGGGAAAAGCAAGACAGGAAGAAAGAACATGGTCATCCCATATGTAGCAGGGTCTTCGAGAAACTAAG
The DNA here is from genome assembly GCA_019447015.1 of Hymenochirus boettgeri. NCBI lineage: Eukaryota > Metazoa > Chordata > Amphibia > Anura > Pipidae > Hymenochirus > Hymenochirus boettgeri. Next base: position 165,223,000 of record CM033474.1, on the reverse strand, counting down.
AAGAGTTTTCAAAAAAACACCGTATCCCTGTCTGCTTTAAAACCGAGCAACACGCTGAGGCAGCAATTGGTCATCCAAAAGACCCCAATACCGAAACACAAGAAAAGCGACATCATATATGCAATGCAGTGAAGAATGCTCTGATTTGTATGTGGGGAGACCAAACACAACTGCATCATGTATGGCCAGCACAGAAGAGCCAATTCCTCGGGTCAGGACTCAGCCATGTACCTGCATCTTAAGGATAAAGGACATACCTTTGAAGATTGTAATGTTAAACATATTGGCAAGGAACATGACTGGTTCAAGAGAGTGTTAAGGAGGCCCATTTTGTGAAATAAAGAAACCAAGCCTAAATAAGGTGGGGGGGGTTCGACACCATCTTCTGCCATGTACAATGCTGTTTTGACACCTTAATCTGGGCGTTCCTATAACACCTCTTAGCCACTATCTAATCACGCCCTTAACACCTGGCTGTGATATGCTAATTGGGATTTTCCAGGGTACATAGTGCCACAGATTCTTGTACAAGTCATTCTCAATTGAGAAAGCCAGTCGGATGACTAGCGAAACGTCTTCAAGAACTAAACTTCAAGTCCGGTTGATTCTAATTGAATACAACAGATATACCATGACCTGGATGAATGAGAACCTTCCCAAGCATCCTTCCTTCTGTTTTTATTAAATCATTCAGGATTCTTATGTCGAGTCTCAAGCTGCTATTTTTGCTACGTGACTTTATTGCTGCTACATGACTTGTGCATACTTTTTATTCCTCTTATTAAGTTTTTTTTTTTGGTATCTCTTTTTAGGCTGGCCAGCCCTTTATTACCTTTTTGATGTATATGTGTTATTTCTAAATATAGATATTTAAATTATTTGGATGTTCCTTTGTTCCTACCTGCAGGGTGCCTAATATATCTATTTTTTTTATACCTTTAGTGATGTTTTTCCTTTGTGAGAAACTTCGGTTTTTCTTCTGAGTAGGGGACTCAGGGGCCCTACTGTGTGTGTTTCCAGCCATAGACTCCTGTTTGGAATTATTTTGGTCAATCAACAACGATTTCTGGCCAAAGTTCCCATATTAGTCAGACCAGGTGATCAGAAATGTTGGAAAATCGCATTACCATTCATTTTTTGACCTTCATAGCCCCACATTCGGTATTTATCTAATTGGATCTTAATAATATAACTTATACATTTTACAGTCATGAACTATTCAGAAATAGGATTCAAACCATCCGTCCAAAAAATATTTATTGTGGAGTCAGCAGTTTCGGACCTAAATATGTCCCTCCTCAGGTGTATATATGGTCTTCCTCGGGTTGTATATCAGTCCTTCCCCCAGGTGTATATATGGTCCTTCCTTCCTGTGTATATATGGTCCTTCCTCAGGTGTGTATATAAGCCCTTCCTCCAGGTGTTAATATGGTCCTTCCTCGGTGTTATACGGTCCTTCCTCAGGTGTATTATGGTCCTTCCTTCCGGTGTATATAGGTCCTTCCTCAGGTTATATATGGTCCTTCCTTAGGTGTATATACGGTCCTTCCTCGGTGTATATACTCCTTCCTTCAGGTGTAATGGTCCTTCCTAGGTTATATACGGTCCTCCTCAGGTGTATAAATGGTTGTATATAGGGTCCTTTCTCAGGTGTATATATGGTGTATATATGGTCCTTTCTCAGGTGTATTATATGTCCTTCCTCGGGTGTATAATGGTCCTTCCTCAGGTGTATATATGGTCCTTCACAAGTGTATATATGGTCCTTCCTCAGGTGTATCTATGGTCCCTCCACAGGTGTATCTATGGTCCTTCCTCAAGGTGTATATATGGTCCTTCCTCAGTTTATTAGGTCCTGTTTAATATGGTCTTCCTCATGTATATGGTCCTTCCTCATTGTATATATGGCCTTCCTTCGGTGTTATATGTCCTTCATCAGGTATATATATGGTGTGTATATATGGTCCTTCCTCAGGTGTATATATGGTCCTTCCTCAGGTGTATATTCGGTCCTTCCTCAAGTGTATATAAAGTTCTTCCTCAGGTGTATATGTGGTGTATATATGTCCCTCCTCAGGTGTTATATAATGGTCCTTCCTCGGGTGTATATATGGTCCTTCCCTCAGGTGTATATATGGTCCTTCCTTCCGGTGTATATATGGTCCTTCCTCAGGTGTATATATGGTCCTTCCTCAGGTTATATACGGTCCTTCCTCGGGTTTATATACGGTCCTTCCTTCAGGTGTATATATGGTCCTTCCTTAGGTGTGTTATACGGTCCTTCCTCAGGTGTTATATGGTCCTTCCTCGGGTGTATATTGTCCTTCCACAGCTGTGATATACGCCCTTCCTCGGGTATATATATGGTCCCTCCTTAGGTGTAGATATGGTCCTTCCTCGGGTATATATGGTCCTTCCCTAGGTGTATTATGGTTCTTCCTTCCGGTGTAAATATGGTCCTTCCATATGTAATACGTCCTTCCCGGGTGTATATATGGTTCTTCCTCGGTGTATATATGGTCCTTCCTCGGTGTATATATGGTCCTTCCTCGGGTGTATATTGGTTCTTCCTCAGTTGTGTATAAATGGTCCTTCCTCTGGTGTATTACTGTCCTTAGGTATATATATGGTCCACCATCAGGTGTACATATGGTCCTTCCTCAGGTGTATTATGGTCCTCCTCTGTGTATATATGGTCCTTCCACGGGTGTATATAGGTCCCCCTCGGGTATATATGGTCCTTCCTCGTGTGTATATATGGTCCTTCCTCTGGTGTATTATGGTCCTTCTGGGTGTATTACAGTCCTTCCTCGGGTGTATATACGGTCCTTCCTCAGCTGTATATACGGTCCTTCCTCAGGTGTATATATCCTCAGGTGTATATACGGTCCTTCCTTGGGTGTATATACGGTCCTTCCTTGGGTGTATATACGGTCCTTCCTTGGGTGTATATACAGTCCTTCCCTGGTTATATATGGTCCCTCCTCGGTGTATATCGGTTCTTCCTCGGGTGTATATACGGTCCTTCCTTCATGTGTATTTTTTGTCCTTCCTCGGTGTATAATATGGTCCTTCCTCAGGTGTATATATGGTCCTTCCTCGGGTGTTATATACGGTCCTTCCTCGAGTGTATATACGGTCCTTCCTAGTTTATATACGGTCCTTCCTGGGTGTATATGCGGTCCTTCCCTCTGTGTATATACGGTCCTTCCTTGGTGTGTATATACGGTCCTTCCTTCTGTTATATGGTCCTTCTCGGTCTATATATGGTCTTCCTCTGGGTTATATATGGTCCTTCCTCAGTGTATATATGGTCCTTCCTCTGGTGTATATATAGTCCTTCCTCAGGTGTATATATGGTCCTTCCTGATGCATATATGGTCCTTCCCAGGTGTATTATGATCCTTCCCTCGTGTTATATATGGCCCTTCCTCAGTGTATATGGTACTCTTCTCGGGTGTTTTATATGGTCCTTCCTCAGGTGTATAATATGGTCATTCCTCAGGTGTATATATGGTTCCTTCCTCAGGTGTATATACGGTCCTTCCTCAGGTGTATATACGATCCTTCCCAGGGTAATTCAGTCCTTCCTCAGGTGTATATACGATCCTTCCTTCAGGTGTATATATTGTCCTTCCTCAGGTATATATATGGTCCTTCCTCGTGTATATATGGTCCTTCCTTGGGTGTATATATGGTCCTTCCTCGGGTTTATATACGGTCCTTCCCTTGGTCTACATACAGTCTTCCTCTGGTGTATATACTGTCCTTCCTTCAGGTGTATATATGGTCCTTCCTTAGGCGTATATATGGTCCTCCTCTGGTGTATAGATTGTCCTTCCTCGGTGTATATATGGTTCTTCCACAGGTGTATATACGGACCTTTCTCAGGTATATATATATATATGGTCCTACCTCAGATGTATATATGGTCCTTCTCTGGTGTATATTGGTCCTTCCACTGGTGTATATGGTCCTTCCTCGGGTGTATATATGGTCCTCCTCGGGTTGTTATATGGTCCTTCCTCGGGTGTATATATGGCCTTCCTCAGGTGTATATATGGTTCTTCCTCAGTTGTATATATGGTCCTTCCTTCAGGTGTATATAATGGTCCTTCCTCTGGTGTATATTGTCCACCCTCAGGTGTATATATGGTCCTTCCTCAGGTGTATATATGGTCCTTCCTCAGGTGTATATATGGTCCTTCCTCTGGTGTATATATGTCCTTCCGGGTGTATATATGGTCCCCTCGGGTATATATGGTCCTCCTTCAGATGATATATGGTCCTTCCTCAGGTGTATATATGGCCTTCCTCGGTGTATATATGTCCTCCTCGGTGTATATACGGTCCTTCCTCGGTGTATATACAGTCCTTCCTCGGGTGTATATACGGTCCTTCCTCAGGTGTAATACGGTCCTTCCTCGGGTGTATATACAGTCCTTCCTCGGGTGTAATATACGGTCCTTCCTCAGTGTATATCGGTCCTTCCTCAGGTGTATATACCTCAGGGTATATACGGTCCTTCCTTGGGTGTATATAGGTCCTTCCTGTGGGTGTATATACAGTCCTTCCTGGGGTGTATATATGGTCCTTCCTCAGGTGTATATACGGTCCTTCCTTCATGTTTATTTTTTGTCCTTCCTCAGGTGTATATATGGTCCTTCCTCAGGTGTATATATGGTCCTTCCTCGGGTTTATATATGGTCCTTCCTCAGGTTTATATGTGGTCCTTCCTCTGTGTATATATGGTCCTTCCACGGGTGTATATATGGTCCCCCTCGGGTATATATATGGTCCTTCCTTCAGATGTATATATGGTCCTTCCTCGGGTGTATATACGGTCCTTCCTCAGGTGTATATACGTTCCTTACTCAGGTGTATATACAGTCCTTCCTCGAGTGTATATACGGTCCTTCCTCAGGTGTATATATCCTCAGGTGTATATACGGTCCTTCTTGGGCGTAATACGTCCTTCTCGGGTGTATATACAGTCCCGTCCTCGGGTGTATTACGTCTTCTGGGTGTATATATGGTCCTTCCTTCAGGTATATACGGTCCTGTCGGTGTATATTGTCTTTCCGTCAGGTGTATATAGGTCCTTCCTCATGGTGTATATATGGTCCTTCCTCTGTATATAGTCCTTCCTCGCGGTGTATATACAGTCCTTCCTCAGGTGTATTACGGTTCTTCCTCAGGTGTATCTATGGCTTCTCAGGTGTTATATCAGTCCTTCCTCAGGTGTATATATGGTCCTTTCTCAGTGTATATATGGTCCTTTCTCAGGTGTATATAGTGGTGTATATAGGACCTTTCTCAGGTGTATATATGGTCCTTCCTCAGGTGTATATATGGTCCTTCCACAAGTGTAATATGGTCCTTCCTCAGGTGTATATATGGTCCCTCCACAGGTGTGTATATATGGTCCTTCCTCAGGTGTTTATTGGTTCTCCTCAGTTGTATATATGGTTCTTCCTCAGGTGTGTATATATGGTCCTTCCTCAGTTGTATATATGGCCCTTCCTTCGGGTGTATATATGGTCCATCATCAGGTATATAATGGTGTGTTATATATGGTCCTTTCTCAGGTGTATATATGGTCCTTCCTCAGGTGTATATACGGGCCTCCTCAGGTGTATTTCGGTCCTTCCTCAAGTGTATATACAGTTCTTCCTCAGGTGTATATATGGTCCTTTCTCAGGTGTATATATGTGTATATATGGGTCCTTTCCCAAGTGTAATTCTAATGGTCCTTCCTCAGGTGTATATATGTCCTTCCTCAGGCTGTATCTGTGGTCGTCTATCCTCAGATGTATATGCTGTCCCTTCCTCGGTGTATATACGGTCCTTTCCTCAGTTGGATATACGGTCCTTCCGCAGTTGTATATTATGGCCCTATCCGGTGTATATATGGGTCCTTCATCAGGGTGTATATGGTGTGTATATATGGTCCTTCTCAGGTGATATACAGTCCTTCCTCAGGTGTATATACAAGTCCTTCCTCAGGTGTAATACAGTTCTTCCTCAGGTGTAGATATGGTGTATATATGGTTCCTTTCTCAGGTGGACCTAGGTGTAATATATGGGTCCTTTCCCACGTTATATATGGTCCTCGCTCAGATAGTAATATCTATGGTCCTTTCTCAAGTGCATAATTCATATGGTCTTCTCAAGGTGTATATATGGTCCTTCCCCAAGTGTATATATGGGTTCCTTCCTCGGGTTATATATGTCCTTCCACAGGTGTATGTACGGTCCTTCCTCAGATTGTAAATATGGTCCTTCCTCTTTGTAATATATGGTCCCTTTCCGGTGTATAATGTTCCCTCCACAGGTGTATATATAGTCCTCCTTCAGGTGTATATATGGTCCTTCCTCGTGGTGTATTATGGTCCTTCCACAAGTGTATATATGGTCCTTCCTCGGGTATACATGTTCTTTACCTTCAGATGTAATATGGTCCTTTCTCTCTGGTGTATATATGGTCCGTCCACGGGTGTCTATATGGTCCTTCCACAATTGTATATATGGCCCCTCAGTGTATATATTGTCCTTCCACAGGTGTCATATACGGTCCTTCCTTCCTCAGTGTATATATGGTGTATATATGGTCCTTTCTCAGGTGTATATATGGTGTATAGATGGTCCCTTTCCCAATGTATATAATGGTCCCTTTCCATTGTCTATTATATGGTCCTCCTCAGGTGTAATTGGGTCCTTCCTCGGTGTAATATATGGTCTTCCTCGGTGTATATTGGTCCTTCCTCAGGTGTAATATAGGGTCCTTCACGTGTAAATATGTCCTTCCTCAGTTGTAATATATGGCCCTATTTCCGTTATATATGGTCCTTCATCAGTGTATAATGGTGGTGTATAAATATGGTCCTTTCTCGGGTGTCTTATGGTCCTGTCTTCAGTTGGTATATATGTTCCGTCCACAGGGTGTATATAAGTACTTCTTCAGTTATATATGGTCCTCCTCAGGTTGTATATACTGTCCTTCCTCAGGTGATATAATGGTCCTTCCTCAGTTGTATGTAGGGTTCTTCCTCAATGTTACAATATGTGATACAGATGTATACAACAAATCTAATGTGATGGTTTACCAAATCTGTAGAACCCGCCCCTGTTTCTCCTTCTACTACTGCAGAATACAATAATTTCCCGTTCAAGATAAGTCACCCCTTCTTTCATTCACATTAATAGGGGATTTTGTTCATAGAATGCACAGGGGAGTGCTGGGGTGATCTTGCTGGAGCGCAAATTCCAAATAAGAAAGATCTAATTGTGTTCCTTTCAGGGAACAATAAACCAACCTCTGGGAGAGTTTTTGGGGTGACTGCCTATTGGTTACTTGGTAGGGAAGGCCCACGCTCCCCCTCTGTCTATACCCAGTGCTCTTTGTTGTGGGAGGAGCAGAGGGCGGGGGCTCGAGGTCCCTGGTTCTTCCTGATGTACAGCTCAGTGAGAGTGGAACCCTCGGTAGGAGAGCCTGCATTCCTCACATTGCAAATCCCTGGAAGAAGGAGGACACACAGCTGTAAGTTTTAGGGGGCCTCAATTACGCGAGGGGGCAGGGAGGGGAGGTCCAGTGTATCCATTAACACAGTCCGTCAATCTAACGAGGGTGGGGGGAGAGGTTAAGCATATACGTAAGCGGAGCTGCCACCCGGCCCTGACAGCAACGTCCCGCGTTGCTCCTTCCTCCTGCTCCTCTTCACAGGAAAGTTCGGAGAAAGTTAGTTCTTGTTCCCTGAACATCTGGGGCTGAGTGGGATGGGGATGTTCCAATTAATACTGTGCGATCGACTCTCCCATGACTAGGACTGGGAGCTGTGTACTAGATGGGGCAGGCAGGGCGTAGGTACAGGGTCACGTCTGGAACACGGTGCCAGCAACTGGCAGTGTGGTCCGGATCTTACTTAACAGACTGAGTGATAAGGAAGAAATGTGCGACTGGAGATCTGTCCCTGCTTCCATCACTTGCCAAAGAACCCGTGGCCTAAACCGGCTGACAAAGTGCCTCGTTGGCAAGTATAACTGCGAAGTCCTTTATACTGAACCCACCCGGTGCCCCACCGGCGTGGGTTTGGTACTAATGCCGGCAGGGTTTGATGAGATGGCATCGCCGTGTTTGAGGGAACCTCCCCGTGTGAACATGTATATAAAGGATTGTTGGGTTAACGGCTAAGAGACTGATCATGACGCAGGGAGGGACGAGGAGACTTCTATGAGATCGGACTGAGTGGTCCGATAGGAACCTCCGGTACTTACCACCGAGCGCTCAGACCTTGGCAGGTTGTTTCAAAAACTGCTGGAGTCTTTCCCGAGGACCATGGAAAGTTGTCTCCAGTCATCTCTATGGAAGGTCCTGTATTCATTTATAGACTTGGGAGGGTGTCTAAAACTCGTTCATACATTCTACCTCCTGTTCCACCTACTGTACTACCCCCTGTTTCACCTACTGTCATTAATTACCCCTGTGCCACCTACTGTACTACCCTGTGTCACCTACGTACTACCCCGTGTCACCTACAGTAAAAAAAAACTGCGTCACCTACATACGACTCTGGTGTCACCTATATCTACCCCCTGTGTCACCTTCAACCTACTGTTAATTATATCATTATAAAAAGTTTGAGGTATAATCCATTATTCTTAGCTTAAGATATAAGGATATTATATTTTTGACTTTGAATTCTATGACCAACACCATGGCCTTGTATATTTTCTTGGCAACACTTGTGACGACATGTAATGTATTTTTACAAAGAGGGGTAGAATATTACTCTGTATTAAACTCAGTAGAATTCATTAGGGCCAATATTTACCTTCAAGATCAGTATGCTCTGTGTGGTAGTATAAAATGGGGACTAAAACCGAATATTCTTAGTGCAACCTAAATTTGCCGTATTTTTCCAACCCACTATTTCAGAGTGTGTTTTGGTCCAATTTAACCAAACATTGATTTCAGTTGGTCTGTAGCCATCAGGTTATTATATTGGTTCCTGTATACCACCTTTGGGCACAGTCAGATGACTGATAGATATAACATAGGTCCAAGGGCATGTTTTCCTTATCACCAACACAACGTTATATCTAATAAAATGATTACATGCATAATTCGAAGTTATTAGAACAAGAGGGTGAACGGATCAGCCCCAAGTGTCTAACTGGCTTGCTAAGACTCATGTCCTAATAACAGTGGTGAGGATTCAGTTCTGCTGTCAGCACTCAATAAGATGCAACTCTTTAGAGTAACTCCCCTCCTTCAATTAAAGTTTGAAGTTGGTGATTGATTTGATTGTTGTCTGAAAGTGTGTGATACAGAATATGCACTTTTCAGTTATTTTCATTTACAAGACCGATGTGGTTTTTCACCTATGACTGTAATCCTAACGTGCCTCATGTTATACTTGGTTGATTCTGCCCCATAAGATGTTTGTTGACAACATATGCTTATCTGTTCACAATGTTAGAGTGTGACAGACTGAAGTTATCCACGCCCCAGCTCTTTTCTTTTAGCGGACTACGACACATCGTCAGACAGTCCTTCATGCTTGGCATTGTTAACCACTATAAGTATATCCACCATATATTGATACGTTAATAACTTATAAGCACAGTACATGCGTTGCACATAGATTTATGTGATACTGAACATAAATTTCGTAACAGTACTAAATGTTGTTTTGTCAGGAAAGGTGATCAATCTTTGTTGCTCTCTTGTGAATGTTTATTAACTGGACGGAATAACCCAGTTACTAAAAAAAAATAGGTTTGGTTTTGTTTATATGGTAAAGTTTTTCTATCATGGTTTTCAAAAAACTATAAAATGATAGTTCGTGGAAATTATCAATATTTTTAAATGGTTAGTTGGTTAATCATACTTGTTTATTCTATCTCTTCCTATTCTCCCTCCCTTTTGAACAAAATAAAGTTGTCTTTCATACCCTTTGCTGTTCCCTGCCTGTTGACATTAAGCGTAGCGGACTTATCAGGTCCTAACACTTCCTCTTCTTCCCAGGATTCCCACATCCGTGGAATGTTTCCTAACAGTAATTTCTCCTGATTTGGCTTTTGGATGGGTCAAAGATGCTCATTCTACTGAGCAACTGAATCAACCAATGCGCTGGTCAAGGGCAGACCATAACATATTTTATATCCAGACAAAATGCTGAATTGGCATTTGAAGGTCATTGGGATAAAAAAAATACCTGCTCTTATTCTGAAAAGCCTCTGTATTGACTGAACTTCCCTTTAAATTAGGAGCAACCCAAAAGCAATAGGAGGGAAGCCATTCTGATAGCCAGAAAACCTAAGGGTATTAACTAAAAGTTCGTATAATTTTAAAATGTTGCTAATTTTGCCCCAACCAATCAGGTGTTAGCTTTCAAAAATGTGTATATAAGATCTGATTGGTTTTTGGGGTTAAAAATTAGCACTGATTTTAAACGATAAAACCTTTTATTGAATCTCCCTGCTAATAATTTCATAGACCTCTAGATGAGAGCCACCTAAACCTCATTGTCCAGGGTTAACATTTGCTCCTTGAAATTTGGTAAAGTGCTGTACAGTGTACTCATGTTTACTCTGATACAGCTTATTTAAACAAACCAGTTCAAATAATTAAAGGGCAACTGTGATTCTCAAAACAAGTTAGGGTTAAATGAAAGGCCTGCATTATTTCCTTTAAATGAGCCAACAATACATCTCTGGCTGGAGCCTGTGAAATCTATCTCCATGGCTGGAGCCTCTTCCCCCTTCCACCCAGGGGGAGAAGCAATGCTCAGTTTACTACACGCTTTAAATGCGGGGGAAATCACGAGGGCCTGGGGGCAAAATTGACAGTTGAGAAGGGAACCTATTAGACAATTATACTTCACGGTTCCCTCCTTCTTTGGTCAGATTACTTTCCATCAGGGGAGGACCTGAACTCTGCTAGTCTTCACCCTGGGTTGCTTACTTTCAGCATAGACTTACTGACACGCTGCTCCGGTAAGCTCCGCCCACTCTTCCCCGTTTGCGACGAGGCCACTAGAAGACACCCTCTCAATGACCTTGCCTTCTTATTGGCCTTGTGGCGTGATGAGAAGGGGGGCGATCCTACCGGCGGCAGCGTGTTCAGAAAGTCTATTCAGAAAGTTACGCGAACCCAGGGGTTTGAGGATCTAGTGTTCAGGTCTCACGCCTGAGTAGAAAGTACTGACCAAAGAATAGGAGAGCGAGTGAAAGGTGAGTATAATTGTCCTTTAATGGCAGGCACAGTCTGATCACATGACTATAAACCGGTCCATGGCTGAAAACAACCAGGAAGTTACTTGCTGAACCTTTCCAGCATAACTTCTCACACATTTTCCTAGAGATTTGATTTAGGTTTAATTTTGAAGGTACAATGGAAGGCTTTTAATATAATTCTTACTAGTTTTTGAGAACCACAGTTAACCCTTTTAATGGAAACAGGGTCTTCCAGACTGAGGCTATGCCATCACTGGATGCGCTTTTAAATCGCGTTCTTCTGGACTGGCGATTGCAATCTGCATTTGTGCTTTTAAAAAAGCCTCACGAGACCATCAGTGATGATTTTTCGACTGGTCAGACACTCGTTTCTCCGGATTTGGACGAACGAAAAAAACGGTCGGCGGTTTTGATTGAGGCGGCACTAAGGCCGCATATAATAGTTCGTGACGACTTATTGTACATAACTTTAGGCTCTTTTCTGGTGTACCATCCCAGCTTGCAATCTCCATCTCCTGCTAGGGTAAAACCTTTTTTTTTTTTTTTTTTTAAACTTTGCTGTTTGTACATTCTGGCATTTAAATTGTCCATTCATATTTTCACAATTCCGGTAACGTTTTTGCAGTGTCAGTTAACTGTCTAATTTTGCCAGAGTGACCGCATTAAAAAAAAAAATCCACATTATGGATGTATAATTACTTAGTAAATCATGTATCTAATTATTAAAATATGTGTCTAGAATTGTTTCTCTGGTGAACAAAACCAACCATATAAACAGACAGTGCCAATTAACAATACTCAGATCAGATGTAAATTAATTGTAATCTTAGAACTGATCCCAGTAGCATATGAATTCGAATGAAACCTTTTCACAAGTTCCTCATAATCATCCCAAAAGGATGGTCCACATTGTTTTTCAGATGACACTGCAGACATTCTACTGCACATCAGCATTTTGATCTTCTCACCACAGTCCAGTTATACATACATTTAATGATTCTCACACACACTTTATTTCTCACTTCTTCTTTCTAAGCAAGCTAGATCTGTCATATAAAACTGTTAGTGGAACAGTTTTTTTAAAATATTTTAGACTTACTAGTAAAAAAGCTAAACGTCACTGTTCTGTCAGTAAAACACCATGTTACATGTTCTATCAAAACCCCATACCGCGCGTAAGATTATTGTCAGACGATAGCGGACATAGAAATGTCTTACGGCTGGCCCAACAAATTGCTTACATTGGTGTTGTTCATTATCGGCGAGCTGTGATCAACAAACAATGGGCAACAAAAGCTTCTACAAATGTTGATTGTTGCCTTTGAAATTGGCTTGGCTTCCTCAATTAAGGTAACATAAATGAGTGTTTGTCCTACCTAGTTCATATCTGGTAAAATTTGTGAGAGTATATTCAGGAATAATTAACTTAAAGAACTTCATGAACCCTTCCTGGTTTCCGTCAGATGTAGTCCCTGTGGACAGTTTTGTATCATGTGACAGTCTCTTCCTGCATAATGCCCCCCTCAGCTGTCAGCAGTCTGCAAAACCTTGTAAAGGGTGTTCAAATTTTAACAAAACCAATCTGTCGCACATTCAAGCCCTCCCTTCCCCTTATTCATTTAGCTGGCCCTTCTCTTTAACCCTTTTCCCATTTCCATGGAGAGTACCTTTTTGTGTACAGGACCAAATCACAGCATATTCCAAATGTATAAAGTTTATTAACCATTACCACTATCCAATCACTCCCTTAACACTTGGCTTGATAGTCTATTGGGATTTTCCAGTACAAATTTGCCACAGATTCTTGTACAAGTCCTTCTGAATTGGGAGAAAGTCAGTCCGGATGACGAGCGAAACGTCTTCAAGAACTAACTTCACTCCAGTTGATCTATTGATACACAGATTTACTTTACGATGCTTCTACTCGCGGCTGATCCTTTAGCTGTCTGTCCACAAAACTGCCCATCTCGCTCGCCTAGCTTTTGTTTGTTATGCATGCGCAGAAAACAGGCGCTTGGTTGGGACAAGCCTTCCTACTGAGTGCCCCGTAAGGTACGTCACCTTTTCCCCCAGCATTCTATTATTCACTCTGGAAGGTGGGAATAAGCGTTCTCACCTCCTGTGAGTAATAGAAACAGATTTTATGTACTTAACAGAGTACATAATCTGTTTAGTGTTCCTTTAATGAATGGCCTGCAACTACCCTACAATTAATGTTTACATTGGTACACGGGCTTTAATGGTGTAGAAAAGCCCAGTACTGTTTTGGGTGGCTTCTAGAACTAAACCCTAGCAAGATTTTAGATGGGGCTCCTAACCCCACACCACAAAAAAAAAAAGTTAGTGCAGTTCAACCCACCTGGGCAGAGGTTTTTTTCAAAGGCAATTGTCCACCCTTATGTACATAGTTCTTTAACTTTAACCTTCAAGATGCTCATTATTCTACTTATAAACCCCAATCCTCACTGGTGTCACACCCCATCTTCTGATGCTGGTTGGTTATGAGCAATGTACCGTAGCATGAGGAGTCTCAGTCTGTAACGGCGTCAGCCAATGGCCATAATGTCCACTATCATGGATGAAGAGGAGCCGCATTTGGCCTAGGAGGCCTCTTTGAAAATTAAATGAATATGGGGTTTTGTGGGACTGAACTACTACGTGAGGTAAAATGTATTCTTAGGAGAGTGGACATGTCTGCACGGGACTGGGTAGGGCCCCCTTTGGCTCCGGCCGCAATAGCAATACCATAGCCCAAGCCTATGGTTGTTATGGGGGTAGCCCCCCCTGAAACATGATCCATATACATTGTATAGTTAGGTTAAACAGCCCGTTATTACAACCTCTGTATTTAGGCATGAAACACTGGGTTGATCATACAGTCTTCTGGATCTGGGTATGAGATCTGTGTCTCGCAAAGCATTTTAGGAATAACGGCAGTGGATTAAATAAAGGTTGAACTTGTATTTATTTACCTTTTAATACTAATGCAGTAGTCCAGAGATGTACATGCTTATACATTTTTTTAGTTTTTTGCTGTTTGTGCTTATTGTATAGGCCCAGTCCATATGACTAAAAGGGACTGATCAACTCCATACGGTGAATTGTACTTTGCTGACTGTAAAAGTTTACTTATTGTTCTTCAAGCACCTTTATAGACACCAATTTGTCATAAAACAACAAAGACATAAAACACCAACAATGATTTCAAGATTGGTTGTCTGAAAATTGAAAAGGGGACACATTAGCATCTGAACGTTTACTGAGGCGTTGGCCACAAGCTGGAAATGAGCACGGAGTTATTATGTTGCTGTGTAATAAGATCTTTTTCAGTTGAATGATACAATTAGATTTGTTGGGGAAGGGGACGCCAGGAATCCAAAACAAATTGACTGTGGCAACATGAATCTACATCGTGGCATTTTAATAGGAAACACATTGGGTTTAAACAAATAAAAAGTAAAAAGAAAAATTGGAACGCATTTTTTTTTTTTTTCAGTTGTCTGTGGCTCCCCATTTTAGCAGTGCAGACATTATTATTATTTTCTAGCGACATATAAAAGGAAGCTGTCCTTTTATCCTAATTATTATGTTTTATGGAGTTTGCAGTGGCAACCAAGCTGTTGGATTAAACTGCACACAACAGCTTTCAAACACCTACCGTAGCTGGCGACAACTGTTATACAGACAAATCATTCCAGCCTTTGTTTATGGGTTTAAAGAATCGTATTTTCCCAGATTCCCTTAGTGACAAAAAGCTATCACGTGTGATAATGATTCTCCGGCCCCCTATTCCATCTAGTTAGCTTAAAATCTTTACTTTGTAACTGCAGTTCTACTCATTGGTGGTCACTTGTCTTGGCTACTTGCAAATGTAGCATTTCATTTTTGGTGTTTGTTTCCATTGCCATGAAAAAGATCCTGCATCAGTTGCTGGAAATCACTGTAAATGCCAGCTGCTGACAGAGAGGCTTGTTCTGTCCTTCAACTTTGCCTGATGAAGGCTCTTTCTCTTGCATCACTTTTGGGCTATAGTCTCACTGAATAGCAGCATTCCTTTTCTAATCATTTTTTCAGCATATAGATGCTGATTTTCCATACTTTAACAAACAATAAAGTGTTTGGAAGACAGACAGATCAAAACCTTGTTTCATTTCAACAAAACTGTCAACACCTTATTTAGAGAATTACTTTACCTTCCTCCCCTTCCCTTTTAAACATCCCTGGGTGACAAGCTCAACTGCTCAGTCCTCATCCCTGGAATTGAATGTTAAAGATTAATAATAACCTAAAATCATGATCCCTGATTTCCGGTCTGTCCCATCAACTTCTCGATTCTCTCTAGTGTCTGTGCTTGGCCCTATAGAAGACAGGCTCTGCAGAGCTATATTCCCATTACTCTTTATTATTGAAAAACAACCTTCGATACCAGAAGGCATCATGCAGCTCGCATGCCTATATATGAATAGCTTGCCGCCAAAACCGAAAGAACCAAGAAGTATTTCTTACTCCCATGTTCCCCAGAGTAGGGCATAGATATGCAAAATACTCCGTTATGTCCCTTAGTTATGCATGGTCCGTACTTCTGGCTAATAACCATAGCTTAAGATTATAGAGGCCAATCTCTGACTGCAGACATGTTATGTTTTATGATCTTGTTAAGATCTCGTCAGTGCAAGATACAGATTCATGGCTCTATGGTGAAGGCTTGGGTGTAACATACAAAAGACAGCTAGAAGAGAGGGACTCAAAAGGACAAAAAGGCCCTTCACCTGAGCATAAAAATGGAGAACCTTGTGTATATACGGTCCTTCCTCAGGTTTATATACGGTCCTTCCTTGGGTGTATATGCGGTCCTTCCCTCTGTGTATATACGGTCCTTCCTTGGTTGTATATACGGTCCTTCCTTCAGGTGTATATATGGTCCTTCCTCAGGTCTATATATGGTCCTTCCTCTGGTGTATATATGGTCCTTCCTCAGGTGTATATATGGTCCTTCCTCTGGTGTATATATAGTCCTTCCTCAGGTGTATATATGGTCCTTCCTGAGGTGCATATATGGTCCTTCCCCAGGTGTATATATGATCCTTCCTCGGTTGTATATATGGCCCTTCCTTCAGGTGTATATATGGTACTTCCTCGGGTGTTTATATGGTCCTTCCTCAGGTGTATATATATGGTCATTCCTCAGGTGTATATATGGTCCTTCCTCAGGTGTATATACGGTCCTTCCTCAGGTGTATATATGGTCCTTCCTCAGGTGTATATACGGTCCTTCCTCAGGTGTATATACGATCCTTCCTCAGGTGTATATTCAGTCCTTCCTCAGGTGTATATACGATCCTTCCTTCAGGTGTATATATTGTCCTTCCTCAGGTATATATATGGTCCTTCCTCAGGTGTATATATGGTCCTTCCTTGGGTGTATATATGGTCCTTCCTTCAGATGTATATATGGTCCTTCCTCAGGTGTATATATGGTCCTTCCTCGGGTGTATATATGGTCCTTCCTCTGGTGTATATACGGTCCTTCCTCGGGTGTATATACAGTCCTTCCTCAGGTGTATATATCCTCAGGTGTATATACGGTCCTTCCTTGGGTGTATATACGGTCCTTCCTTGGGTGTATATACAGTCCTTCCTGGGGTGTATATATGGTCCTTCCTCAGGTGTATATACGGTCCTTCCTTCATGTTTATTTTTTGTCCTTCCTCAGGTGTATATATGGTCCTTCCTCAGGTGTATATATGGGGGTATATATATGGTCCTTCCTTCAGATGTATATATGGTCCTTCCTCGGGTGTATATACGGTCCTTCCTCAGGTGTATATACGTTCCTTACTCAGGTGTATATACAGTCCTTCCTCGAGTGTATATACGGTCCTTCCTCAGGTGTATATATCCTCAGGTGTATATCTTCCTCAGGTGTATATATGGTCCTTCCTCAGGTGTATATACAGTCCTTCCTCAGGTGTATATATGGTCCTTTCTCAGGTGTATATATGGTCCTTCCTCAGGTGTATATATGGTGTATATATGGACCTTTCTCAGGTGTATATATGGTCCTTCCTCAGGTGTATATATGGTCCTTCCACAATATGGTCCTTCCTCAGGTGTATATATGGTCCTTCCTCAGGTGTATATGTGGTCCTTCCTCAGATGTATATGCTGTCCTTCCTCAGGTGTATATACGGTCCTTCCTCAGTTGTATATACGGTCCTTCCTCAGTTGTATATATGGCCCTTCCGGTGTATATATGGTCCTTCATCAGGTGTATATATGGTGTGTATATATGGTCCTTCCTCAGGTGTATATACAGTCCTTCCTCAGGTGTATATACAGAACCACACATATGGCATACCGTTTGATTCAGGACATTTAGGAGATTGGTATTTGGTACGTTTTTTTTACATTACATGGGGTTTTGGTGTGATTTTGTAACTTTGAAATGTATTTTTCTCTATTTTTCCAGAAAATTGTGTAGAAATGCCAAATTCTACGAAGAACTGCGCCCACACCATTGATGGTATGAATGAACGAACTACAGTGTTACGTAGCTGAAGGTATGTAGATTCTGAGAATATATAGTTTTGCGGGGGTATTTCCAAGTTAGAGGGGTGTTCAGTTTGAAAAATCTGGGAAAATGCTGTTATTGGCTCACTGCGCATTGTTTTACTTTTTGACTAGTCGCTTCCACGTCCGTGTGTGTAACCACACATATGGCATACCGTTTGGATTCAGGACATTTAGGAGATTGATATTTAGTACTTTTTTTACATTTCATGAGGTTTTGGCATGATTTTTACCTTTTGAAGTTGTTTTTTGTCATTTTTTCAGAATTGTTACCTTCTTACGAAGAACTGCGCCCACACCATTGATGGTATGAATGAACGAACTACAGTGTTACGTAGCTGAAGGTATGTAGATTCTGAGAATATATAGTTTTGCGGGGGTATTTCCAAGTTAGAGGGGTGTTCAGTTTGAAAAATCTGGGAAAATGCTGTTATTGGCTCACTGCGCATTGTTTTACTTTTTGACTAGTCGCTTCCACGTCCGTGTGTGTAACCACACATATGGCATACCGTTTGATTCAGGACATTTAGGAGATTGATATTTAGTAACTTTTTTTTACATTTCATGAGGTTTTGGCATGATTTTTACCTTTTGAAGTTGTTTTTTGTTCATTTTTTCAGAAAAGTGTGAACTTCTACGAAGAACTGCGCCCACACCATTGATGGTATGAATGAACGAACTACAGTGCTACATAGCTGAAGGTGTGTAGATTTCAGGAATATATAGTTTGTGGGGGGTATTTCTGAGTTGTGTATATATGGTCCTTCCTCGGGTGTATATATGGTCCTTCCACAAGGTGTATATATGGTCCTTCCTCGGGTATATAAATGGTCTTACCTTCAGATGTATATATGGTCCTTCCTCGGGTATATAAATGGTCTTACCTTCAGATGTATATATGGTCCTTTCTCTGGTGTATATATGGTCCTTCCACGGGTGTATATATGGTCCTTCCTCTGGTGTATATATGGTCCTTCCACGGGTGTATATATGGTCCTTCCACAAGTGTATATATGGTCCTTCCTCAGGTGTATATATGGTCCTTCCACAGGTGTATATACGGTCCTTCCTCAGAGGTCTCCTTCATAGGTATATACTTTCATGGCGTGTGTACCAGACGTCTCCTCTCTCAGGTGTATATATGGTCCTTCCTCAGGTGGTATAATTCGGTCCTTCCTCAAGGTTTGTTATATAAAGTTCTTCCTCAGGTTATGTATATGTGGTTGTATATATGGTCCTCCTCGGTTGTATTTGTATATGGTCCTTCGGTTGTATATATGGGCCTTCCCTCAGTGTTGGTATATATGGTCCTTCTTCCGGGTTATATATGGTCCTTCCTCAGGTGTTATATATGGTCCTTCCTCAGGTATATACGGTCCTTCCTCGTCGGTTATATCCGGGTTCCTTCCTTCAGGTGTTATATATGGTCCTTCCTTAGTTTTGTGGGTGTTGTGTATACGTCCTTCCTCAGTGTGTATATGGGTCCTCCTTCGGGTGTTATATGGTCCTTCCACAGCGGTGGAGTATATACGGCCCTTCCTCGGGTTATATATATGGTTCCCTCCTTAGGTGTTTATTATATAGGTCCTTCCTCGGTGTATATATGGTCCTTCCCAGGTGTATATTATGGTTTCTTCCTTCGGTGTATATATGGTCCTTCCTCAGGTTTGTGTATGATACGGTCCTTCCACGGGTTTTTGGTGTATATATGGTTCTTCCTCGGGTTTGTATATATGGTCCTCCTGGGTTTTTGTATATAGGTTCCTTCTGGGTGTTGTTTGTATATATGGTTTCTTTCAGTGTGTATAAATGGTTCTTCCTCGTGGTTGGTATATATACTGTCCTTAGGTTAGGTTATATATATGGTCCACCAATGGGTGTTTTTTTGTACTATGCGTCCAATCAGGTGGTGTATGTTTGTGTTATATGGTCCTTCCTCTGGTGTATATCTGGTCCTTCCACGGGTGTTATATGGTTTCCCCTCGGGGATATATATGGTCCTTCCTAGGGTTGTATTATATGGTCCTTCCTCTGGTGTATTATGGTCCTTCCTCGGGTGTATATACAGTCTTCCTCGGTGTATAGGTCCTTCCTCAGCTGTATATACGGTCCTTCCTCAGTTTGTTATATATCCTCAGGTTGTTATATACGGTCCTTCCTTGGTGTGTATATACGTCCTTCCTTGGTGCGGTGTAATACGGTCCTTCTTGGGTGTAATACAGTCCTTCCTCGGTGTTATATATGGTCCCTCCTGGTGTGTAATCGGTTCTTCCTCGTGGTGTATATACGGTCCTTCCTTCAGTGTGTATTTTTTGTCCTTCCTCAGGTGTATATATGGGTCCTTCCTCAGGTTGTATATATGGTCCTTCCTGGGTGTAATACGGCCTCTCGAGTGGTATACGGTCCTTCCTCATGGTTTATTATAAGGTCCTTCCTTGGGTATATATGCGGGTCCTTCCCTCTGTGTATATACGGTCCTTCCTTGGTTGTATATACGGTCCTTCCTTCAGGTGTGATATATGGTCCTTCTCAGGTTCTATATATGGTTCTCCTCTGGTTGTATATATGGTCCTTCCTCAGGTGTATATATGGCCTCCTATGGTGTATTATAGTCCTTCCTCAGGTTTTGTGTATATATGGTTCCTGATGGGTTGCATATATGGTCCTCCAGGTGTATATATGATCCTCCTCGGTGTATATATGGCCCTTCCTTCAGGTGTATATATGTCTTCCTCGGGTGTGTTTATATGGTCCTCTCTCAGGTGTATATATGGTCATTCCTCAGGTGTATATATGGTCCTTCCTCAGGTGTATATACGGTCCTTCTCCAGGTGTATATACGATCCTCCTCAGGTGTATATCAGTCCTTCCTCAGGTGATATACGTCCTTCCTTCATGGTGTATATATTGTCCTCCCAGGTATATATAGGTCCTTCCTCATATTTGGTGTATATATGGTCCTTCCTTGGGTGTATATATGGTTCCTTTCCTCGGTCGGGTTTATATACGGTCCTTCCCTTGGTTACATACAGTCCTTGGTCTGTATATACTGTCCCTTCCTTCAGGTGTATATATTGGTCCTTCCTTAGGCGTATATATGGTCCTTCCTTGGTGTATATATGGTCCTTCCTCGGGGTAGTGTAATATGGTTCTTTCAGGTGTATATACGGACCTTTCTCAGGTATATATATATATATGGTCCTACTTCAGATGTATATATGGTCCTTCCTTGGGTTATATGGTCTTCACGGTGTATATATGGTTGTTCTCGGTGTATATATGGTCCTTCCTCGGGTGTTCTATAGGTTCCTCCCGGGTTGTATATATGGTGCCTTCCTCGGGTTTTTTGTTTTTGTTTGTATATATGGTCCTTCCTCAGGTTGTATATATGGTTCTCCTCAGTTGTATTATGGGTCCTTCCTTCAGGGTGTATAATGGTCCTTCTGGTGTATATATGGTCCACCCTCAGGTGTATATATGGTCCTTCCTCAGGTGTATATATGGTCCTTCCTCAGGTGGTATATATGGTTCCTCCTCTGGTGTGTATATTGGTCCTCAGGTGATATGTCCCCCTCGGGTATAATATGGTCCTTCCTTCAGATGTATATATGGTCCTTCCTCAGGGTGTATATATGGTCCTTCTCGGGTGTATATATGGTCCTTCCTTGGTGTATATACGGTCCTTCCGGGTGTGTATTACAGTCCTTCCTCGGGTGTATATACGGTCCTTCCTCAGGTGTGTATATACGGTCTTCCTCGTGGTGTATAACGTCCTCCTCGGGTGTATATACGGTCTCCTACCTCAGGTGTATATATTCGGTCCTTCCAGGTTTTACCTAGGTGTATATACGGTCCTTCCTGGAGTGTAGATTAGCGTCCTTCCTTGGGTGTGTATATACAGTCCTTCCTGGGGGTGTATATATGGTCCTTCCTCAGTGTAATACGGTCCTTCTTCATGTTTTTTTTGTCCTTCCTCAGTGTGTATATATGGTCCTTCCTCAGGTGTATATATGGTCCTTCCTCGGGTTTATATATGGTCCTTCCTCAGGTTTATATGTGGTCCTTCCTCTGTGTATATATGTCCTTCCACGGGTGTATATATGGTCCCCCTCGGGTATATATATGGTCCTTCCTTAGATTATATATGGTCCTCTCGGGTGTATACGGTCCTCCTCAGGTGTATATACGTTCCTTACTCAGGTGTATATACAGTCCTTCCTCGAGTGTATATACGGTCCTTCCTCAGGTGTATATTTCCTCAGGTGTATATACGGTCCTTCCTGGGCGTATATACGGTCCTTCCTCGGGTGTATATACAGTCCCCCTCGGGTGTAATACGGTCCTTCCTCGGGTGTATATATGGTCCTTCTTCAGGTGTATATACGGTCGTTCTCTCGGGTGTATATATGGTCCTTCCTCAGGTTAATATGGTCCTTCCTCAGGTGTATATATGGTCTTCCTCGGGTGTATATACGGTCCTTCCTCGGGTGTATTACAGTCCTCCTCAGGTGTATTTACGGTTCTTCCTCAGGTGTATATATGGTCCTTCCTCAGGTGTATATACAGTCCTTCCTCAGGTGTATATATGGTCCTTTCTCAGGTGTATATATGGTCCTCCTCAGGTGTATATGGTGTATATTGGACCTTTCTCAGGTGTATATATGGTCCTTCCTCAGGGTGATATATGGTCCTTCCACAAGTGTTATATGGTCCTTCCTCAGGTGTATATATGGTCCCTCCACAGGTGTGTATAATGGTCCTTCTCAGGTGTTTTATATGGTCTTCCTCAGGTGTATATATGGTTCTTCCCAGGTGTATATATGGTCCTTCCTCAGTTGTATATATGGCCCTTCCTTCGGGTGTATATATGGTCCATCATCAGGTATATATTGGTGTGTATATATGGTCCTTTCTCAGGTGTATATATGGTCCTTCCTCAGGTGTATATACGGGCCTTCTCAGGTGTATATCGGTCCTTCCTCAAGTGTATATACAGTTCTTCCTCAGGTGTATATATGGTCCTTTCTCAGGTGTAATATGGTGTATATTGGTCCTTTCAAGTGTATATATGGTCCTCAGGTGTATATATGGTCCTTCCTCAGGTGTATATGTGGTCCTTCCTCAGATGTATATGCTGTCCTTCCTCAGGTGTATATACGGTCCTTCCTCAGTTGTATATACGGTCCTTCCTCAGTTGTATATATGGCCCTTCCGGTGTATATATGGTCCTTCATCAGGTGTATATATGGTGTGTATATATGGTCCTTCCTCAGGTGTATATACAGTCCTTCCTCAGGTGTATATACAGTCCTTCCTCAGGTGTATATACAGTTCTTCCTCAGGTGTATATATGGTGTATATATGGTCCTTTCTCAGGTGTACATATGGTGTATATATGGTCCTTTCCCACGTGTATATATGGTCCTTCCTCAGGTGTATATATGGTCCTTTCTCAAGTGCATATTATATGGTCCTTCCTCAGGTGTATATATGGTCCTTCCACAAGTGTATATATGGTCCTTCCTCGGGGGTATATATGGTCCTTCCACAGGTGTATATACGGTCCTTCCTCAGTTGTATATATGGTCCTTCCTCAGGTGTATATATGGTCCTTCCGGTGTATATATGGTCCCTCCACAGGTGTATATATAGTCCTCCTTCAGGTGTATATATGGTCCTTCCTCGGGTGTATATATGGTCCTTCCACAAGGTGTATATATGGTCCTTCCTCGGGTATATAAATGGTCTTACCTTCAGATGTATATATGGTCCTTTCTCTGGTGTATATTGGCCTTCCAGGGTGGATATATGGTCCTTCCTCAGGTGTATATATGGTCCTTCCACAGGTGTATATACGGTCCTTCCTCAGGTGTATATATGGTGTATATATGGTCCTTTCTCAGGTGTATATATGGTGTATATATGGTCCTTTCCCAAGTGTATATATGGTCCTTTCTCAAGTGTATATTATATGGTCCTTCCTCAGGTGTATATATGGTCCCTTCTCAGGTGTATATATGGTCCTTCCTCGGGTGTATATGTGGTCCTTCCTCAGGTGTATATATGGTCCTTCCACAGGTGTAAATATGGTCCTTCCTCAGTTGTATATATGGCCCTTCCGGTGTATATATGGTCCTTCATCAGGTGTATATATGGTGTGTATATATGGTCCTTTCTCGGGTGTATATATGGTCCTTCTTCAGGTGTATATATGGTCCTTCCACAGGTGTATATATAGTACTTCTTCAGGTGTATATATGGTCCTTCCTCAGGTGTATATACTGTCCTTCCTCAGGTGTATATATGGTCCTTCCTCAGGTGTATATATGGTTCTTCCTCAGAGGTCTCCTTCATAGGTATATAGTTTCTGGCTGTGTGTATCAGCGTTCCTCTCTCAGGTGTATATATGGTCCTTCCTCAGGTGGTATAATTCGGTCCTTCCTCAAGGTTTGTTATATAAAGTTCTTCCTCAGGTTGGTATATGTGGTGTATATATGGTCCCTCCTCAGGTGTAGTTATATGGTCCTTCTGGTTGTATATATGGCTTCCCTCAGTGTGTATTATATGGTCCTTCATTCCGGGTTATATATGGTCCTTCTCAGTTGTGTTATATATGGTCCTTCCTCAGGTATATACGGTCCTTCCTCGTCGGTTATATCACGGGTTCCTTCCTTCAGGTGGTTTATATATGGTCCTTCCTTAGTTTTGTGGGTGTTGTGTATACGTCCTTCCTCAGTGTGTATATGGGTCCTCCTTCGGGTGTATATATGGTCCTTCCACAGCGGTGGAGTATATACGGCCCTTCCTCGGGTTATATATATGGTTCCCTCCTTAGGTGTTTATTATATAGGTCCTTCCTCGGGTGTATATATGGTCCTTCCCAGGTGTATATTATGGTTTCTTCCTTCGGTGTATATATGGTCCTTCCTCAGGTTTGTGTATGATACGGTCCTTCCACGGGTTTTTGGTGTATATATGGTTCTTCCTCGGGTTTGTATATATGGTCCTCCTGGGTTTTTGTATATAGGTTCCTTCTGGGTGTTGTTTGTATATATGGTTTCTTTCAGTGTGTATAAATGGTTCTTCCTCGTGGTTGGTTATATACTGTCCTTAGGTTAGGTTATATATATGGTCCACCAATGGGTGTTTTTTTGTACTATCGTCCAATCAGGTGGTGTATGTTTGTGTTATATGGTCCTTCCTCTGGTGTATATCTGGTCCTTCCACGGGTGTCTATATGGTTTCCCCTCGGGGATATATATGGTCCTTCCTAGGGTTGTTATTATATGGTCCTTCCTCTGGTGTATTATGGTCCTTCCTCGGGTGTATATACAGTCTTCCTCGGTGTATAGGTCCTTCCTCAGCTGTATATACGGTCCTTCCTCAGTTTGTGTATATATCCTCAGGTTGTTATATACGGTCCTTCCTTGGGGTGTATATACGTCCTTCCTTGGTGGTGTGTAATACGGTCCTTCTTGGGTGTAATACAGTCCTTCCTCGGTGTTATATATGGTCCCTCCTAGGGTGTGTAATCGGTTCTTCCTCGTGGTGTATATACGGTCCTTCCTTCAGTGTGTATTTTTTGTCCTTCCTCAGGTGTATATATGGGTCCTATCCTCAGTTGTATATATGGTCCTTCCTGGGTGTAATACGGCCTCTCGAGTGGTATACGGTCCTTCCTCATGGTTTATTATAAGGTCCTTCCTTGGGTATATATGCGGGTCCTTCCCTCTGTGTATATACGGTCCTTCCTTGGTTGTATATACGGTCCTTCCTTCAGGTGATATATGGTCCTTCTCAGGTTCTATATATGGTTCTCCTCTGGTTGTATATATGGTCCTTCCTCGGTGTATATATGGTCCTCCTATGGTGTATATAGTCCTTCCTCAGGTTTTGTGTATATATGGCTTCCTGACTGGTTGCATATATGGTCCTCCAGGTGTATATATGATCCGTCCTCGGTTGTATATATGGCCCTTCCTTCAGGTGTATATATGTCTTCCTCGGGTGTTGTTTATATGGTCCTCCTCAGGTGTATATTATGGTCATTCCTCAGGTGTATATATGGTCCTTCCTCAGGTGTATATACGGTCCTTCTCCAGGTGTATATACGATCCTCCTCAGGTGTATATCAGTCCTTCCTCAGGTGATATACGTCCTTCCTTCATGGTGTATATATTGTCCTCCCAGGTATATATAGGTCCTTCCTCATATTTGGTGTATATATGGTCCTTCCTTGGGTGTATATATGGTTCCTTTCCTCGGTCGGGTTTATATACGGTCCTTCCCTTGGTTACATACAGTCCTTGGTCTGTATATACTGTCCCTTCCTTCAGGTGTATATATTGGTCCTTCCTTAGGCGTATATATGGTCCTTCCTTGGTGTATATATGGTCCTTCCTCGGGGTAGTGTAATATGGTTCTTTCAGGTGTATATACGGACCTTTCTCAGGTATATATATATATATGGTCCTACTTCAGATGTATATATGGTCCTTCCTTGGTGTATATATGGTCTTCACGGTGTATATATGGTTGTTCTCGGTGTATATATGGTCCTTCCTCGGGTGTTCTATAGGTTCCTCCCGGGTTGTATATATGGGCCTTCCTCGGGTTTTTTGTTTTTGTTTGTATATATGGTCCTTCCTCAGGTTGTATATATGGTTCTCCTCAGTTGTATTATGGGTCCTTCCTTCAGGGTGTATAATGGTCCTTCTGGTGTATATATGGTCCACCCTCAGGTGTATATATGGTCCTTCCTCAGGTGTATATATGGTCCTTCCTCAGGTGGTATATATGGTTCCTCCTCTGGTGTGTATATTGGTCCTCAGGTGATATGTCCCCCTCGGGTATAATATGGTCCTTCCTTCAGATGTATATATGGTCCTTCCTCAGGGTGTATATATGGTCCTTCTCGGGTGTATATATGGTCCTTCCTTGGTGTATATACGGTCCTTCCGGGTGTGTATTACAGTCCTTCCTCGGGTGTATATACGGTCCTTCCTCAGGTGTGTATATACGGTCTTCCTCGTGGTGTATAACGTCCTCCTCGGGTGTATATACGGTCTCCTACCTCAGGTGTATATATTCGGTCCTTCCAGGTTTTACCTAGGTGTATATACGGTCCTTCCTGGAGTGTAGATTAGCGTCCTTCCTTGGGTGTGTATATACAGTCCTTCCTGGGGGTGTATATATGGTCCTTCCTCAGTGTAATACGGTCCTTCTTCATGTTTTTTTTGTCCTTCCTCAGTGTGTATATATGGTCCTTCCTCAGGTGTATATATGGTCCTTCCTCGGGTTTATATATGGTCCTTCCTCAGGTTTATATGTGGTCCTTCCTCTGTGTATATATGTCCTTCCACGGGTGTATATATGGTCCCCCTCGGGTATATATATGGTCCTTCCTTAGATTATATATGGTCCTCTCGGGTGTATACGGTCCTCCTCAGGTGTATATACGTTCCTTACTCAGGTGTATATACAGTCCTTCCTCGAGTGTATATACGGTCCTTCCTCAGGTGTATATTTCCTCAGGTGTATATACGGTCCTTCCTGGGCGTATATACGGTCCTTCCTCGGGTGTATATACAGTCCCCCTCGGGTGTAATACGGTCCTTCCTCGGGTGTATATATGGTCCTTCTTCAGGTGTATATACGGTCCGTTCTCTCGGGTGTATATATGGTCCTTCCTCAGGTTAATATGGTCCTTCCTCAGGTGTATATATGGTCTTCCTCGGGTGTATATACGGTCCTTCCTCGGGTGTATTACAGTCCTCCTCAGGTGTATTTACGGTTCTTCCTCAGGTGTATATATGGTCCTTCCTCAGGTGTATATACAGTCCTTCCTCAGGTGTATATATGGTCCTTTCTCAGGTGTATATATGGTCCTCCTCAGGTGTATATGGTGTATATTGGACCTTTCTCAGGTGTATATATGGTCCTTCCTCAGGGGATATATGGTCCTTCCACAAGTGTTATATGGTCCTTCCTCAGGTGTATATATGGTCCCTCCACAGGTGTGTATAATGGTCCTTCTCAGGTGTTTTATATGGTTCTTCCTCAGGTGTATATATGGTTCTTCCCAGGTGTATATATGGTCCTTCCTCAGTTGTATATATGGCCCTTCCTTCGGGTGTATATATGGTCCATCATCAGGTATATATTGGTGTGTATATATGGTCCTTTCTCAGGTGTATATATGGTCCTTCCTCAGGTGTATATACGGGCCTTCTCAGGTGTATATCGGTCCTTCCTCAAGTGTATATACAGTTCTTCCTCAGGTGTATATATGGTCCTTTCTCAGGTGTAATATGGTGTATATTGGTCCTTTCAAGTGTATATATGGTCCTCAGGTGTATATATGGTCCTTCCTCAGGTGTATATGTGGGCCTTCCTCAGATGTATATGCTGTCCTTCCTCAGGTGTATATACGGTCCTTCCTCAGTTGTATATACGGTCCTTCCTCAGTTGTATATATGGCCCTTCCGGTGTATATGTGTCCTTCATCAGGTGTATATATGGTGTGTATATATGGTCCTTCCTCAGGTGTATATACAGTCCTTCCTCAGGTGTATATACAGTCCTTCTCAGGTGTATATACAGTTCTTCCTCAGGTGTATATATGGTGTATATATGGTCCTTTCTCAGGTGTACATATGGTATATATGGTCCTTTCCCACGTGTATATATGGTCCTTCCTCAGGTGTATATATGGTCCTTTCTCAAGTGCATATTATATGGTCCTTCCTCAGGTGTATATATGGTCCTTCCACAAGTGTATATATGGTCCTTCCGGGGGTATATATGGTCCTTCCACAGGTGTATATACGGTCCTTCCTCAGTTGTATATATGGTCCTTCCTCAGGTGTATATATGGTCCTTCCGGTGTATATATGGTCCCTCCACAGGTGTATATATAGTCTCCTTCAGGTGTATATATGGTCCTTCTCGGGTGTATATATGGTCCTTCCACAAGGTGTATATATGGTCCTTCCTCGGGTAATAAATGGTCTTACCTTCAGATGTATATATGGTCCCTTTTCTGTGGTATATTAGGTCCTTCCACGGGTGTATATATGGTCCTTCCACAAGTGTATATATGGTCCTTCCTCAGGTGTATATATGGTCCTTCCACAGGTGTATATACGGTCCTTCCTCAGGTGTATATATGGTGTATATATGGTCCTTTCTCAGGTGTATATATGGTGTATATATGGTCCTTTCCCAAGTGTATATATGGTCCTTTCTCAAGTGTATATTATATGGTCCTTCCTCAGGTGTATATATGGTCCTTCCTCAGGTGTATATATGGTCCTTCCTCGGGTGTATATGTGGTCCTTCCTCAGGTGTATATATGGTCCTTCCACAGGTGTAAATATGGTCCTTCCTCAGTTGTAATATGGCCCTTCCGTGTGTATATATGGTCCTTCATCAGGTGTTATATGTGTGTATATATGGTCCTTCTCGGGTGTATATATGGGTCCTTTTCAGGTGTATATATGGTCCTTCCACAGGTGTATATATTAGTACTTCTTCAGGTGTAATATTGGTCCTTCCTCCGGTTGTTATATACTGTCCTTCCTCAGGTGTATATATGGTCCTTCCTCAGGTGTATATATGGTTCTTCCTCAGATGTATACAATATGTATACAGATGTATACAACAAATCTAATGTGATTGTTTACCAAAATCTGTATGAACCCTGCCCCTGTTCTACTACTGCCAGATACAATAACTTTCCTTTCAAGATAAAGTCACCCCTTTCATTAACATTATAGGGGATTTTGTTCATTAGAATGCACAGGGGGAGTGCTGGGTGATCATTGCTGGAGCTGCAAATTCCAAAATAAGAAAGATCTAATTGTGTTCCTGTCAGGGAACAAGATAAACAACATCTGGGAGAGTTTTTGGGGTGACTGCCTATTGGTTACTTGGTAGGGAAGGCACCGCTCCCCCTCTGTACTACCCAGTGCTCTGTGTTTGTGGGAGGAGCAGAGGGCGGGGCTCGAGGTCCCTTGGTTCCTGATGTGACAGCTCAGTGAGAGTGGAACCCTCGGTAGGAGAGACCTGCATTCCTAACATTGCAAATCCCTGGAAGAGGAGGACACACAGCTGGGAAGTTGTGAGGGGGCCTCAATACGCGGGAGGAGGCAGGGAGGGAGGTCCAGTGTATCCAGTAACACAGTCCGTCCACATCTAACGAGGGGTGGGGGGAGAGGTTAAGCAGATACGTAGCGGAGCTGCCACAGCCCTGACAGCAACGGCCGCTTTGCTCCTTCCTCCTGCTCCTCTTCACCAGGGAAGTTCGGAGAAAGTTTAGTTCTTGTCCCTGAACATCTGGGGCCTGAGTGGATGGGATGTTACAATTAATAACTGTGCGGATTGATCTCTCCCCATGACTAGGACTGGGAGCTGTGTACTAGATGGGCAGGCAGGGCTGTAGGTACAGGGTCACTGTCTGGAACACGGTGCCAAGGCAACTGGCAGTGTGGTCCGGATCTTATTACAGACTGAAGTGATAAGGAGAATGTGCGACTGGAGATCTGCCGCTTCCATCACTTGCCAGACCCGTGGGCTAAACCGGCTGACAAAGTAGCCTCGTTGCAAGTATAACTGCGAAGTCCTTTATACTGAACCCGGTGCCCCACCGCTTGGGATGTGGGTACTAAGGCCTGGCGAGGGTTGATGAGATGGCATCGGCCGTGTTTGAGGGAACCTCCCTTGTGAACATGTATATAAAGGATTGTTGGGTTAACGGGATCAGGAGACTGATCATCAACCGCAGGGGGGACGAGGAGGAATTCTATGAGATCAGGACTGAGTGGTCCGATAGGAACATCCTGTACTTACACCGGAGCTACTCAGACCTTGGCAGGTTGTTCAAAAGACTGCTGGAGTCTTTCCCTGAGGACCATGGAAAGTTGTCCCAGTCATCTCTATTGGAAGGTCTGTATTTCATTTATAGACTTGGGAGGGTGTCTAAACTCTTCATACAGTACTACCTCCTGTGTCACCTACTGTACTACCCCCTGTTTCACCTACTGTATTACCCCCTGTGCCACCTACTGTACTACCCTGTGTCACCTACTGTACTACCCCGTGTCACCTACAGTAAAAAAAAACTGTCACCTACAGTACTACTCTGGTGTCACCTATAATACTACCCCCTGTGTCACCTTCAACTTCTAACTGTTAATTATATCATTATAAAAAGTTGAGGTATAATCATTATTTAGCTTAAGATATAAGGATATTATATGTTGACTTTGGAATTCTATGACAACACATGGCCTTGTATATTTTCATGGAACACTTTGGAGACATGTAATGTATTTTTACAATAGGGGTAGAATATTCTCTGTATTAAACTATGTATACATATGGGCCAATATTTCCTTCAGATCAGTAGTCTGGTGGTAATTAAAATGGTACTACCAATATTTTAGTGCAACCTAAATTAGCCTATTCAAAACCACACTATTTCAGAGTGTGTTTTGGTCCAATTTAATCAACATTGATTTCAGTTGCGGTAGCCAATCAGGTTATTATATTGGTCCATGTATACACACCTTTGGGCACAGTCTAGATGACTGATAGATATAACATAGGTCCAAGGGCAGGTTTTCCTTATCACCAACACAATCGTTGATATCTAATAAAAATGATTACATGCATAATTCGAAGTTATTAGAACAAGAGGTGAACGGATCAGCACAAGTGTCTAACTGGCTTGCTAAAGACATCATGTACCTAATAACAGTGGTGAGGATTCAGTTCTGTCTGTCAGCACTCAAATAAGATGCAACTCTTAGAGATAACTCCCATACTTGCATTACAGTTGAAGTTGGATATGATGTGATGGTTGTCTGAAAGTGTGTGACAGATGTCCACTTTCAGTTATTTTATTACAAGACAACTGATGTGTTTTCAATATGACTGTAACCTAAGTGCTCATGTTAGATGTGGTTGATTCTGCACCATATAGATGTTTGTTTGACAAACATATGCTTATCTGTTCACAATGGTAGAGTGACAGACTTGAAGTTAGACACCCAGATCTGGTCTTTTAGCGGCTAGACACATGTCCGAATCTTTGGCATTTAACCACTATATATATGCCCCATATATTATACTTTAAAATATAGCACATACATGCTTACATAGATTTGTGATACTGACCATAATTGTAACAGTACTAAATGTCTGTTGTCAGGAAAGGTGATCAATTCTTTGTTGCTTCTTGTGAATGTTTATTAACTGGAAGTAATAACCACAGTTACTAATAGGGTATGGTTTTGTTTATAATGGTAAGTTTCTATCCATGGTTTTAACTATTAAAGGGATAGTTCAGTGGAAATTATCAATATTTGTTAAATTGTTAGTTTGTGTAATGCATACTTAGTTATTCTACCTATTCTCTCCCATTTTGAAAAAATAAGTTGATTTCATACCCTTTGCTGTTCCCTGCTGTTGACATTAATGAGCTGACATTTCAGGTTCTAACGTTCCTTCTTCTTCCCAGGATGCACCACATCCTTGGAATGTTCCTAACAGTAATTTCTACTGATTGGCTGTTGGATGGGTCAAAGATGCTCAGATGTCTACTGAGCAACTGAATCAACCAATGCGCTGGGTCAAGGGCAAGACCATAACATATTTATATACAGACAAAATGCTGAATTGGCATGTGAAGGTCATTGGGATAAAAAAAATACTGCTCATTATTCTGAAAAGCATATGTATTTGCACTGAACTTCCCTTTTAAATTAGGAGCAACCCAAAAAGCAATAGGAGCCATTCTGATAGCCAGAAAACCTACAGGGTTATTAAATAAAAGTTCTTATAGTTTAAAATGGTGCTAATTTTGCCCCAACCAATCAGGTGTTAGCTTTCAAATGTTATATAAGATCTGATTGGTTGGGGTAAAATTAGCACTATTTTAAACGATAAGAAACTTTTATTGAATCTCCCTGCTAATATTTCATAGACATCGAGAGAGAGCACCCTAAAAACCTAATTGTCAGGGGTTAACATTTGCTCCTTGAATTTGTAAAGTGCTGTAGCAGTGTACCAATGTTTACTCTGAATAACAGCTTATTTAAAACAAACCAGTTCAAATAATTTTAAAGGGCAACTGTGATCTCAAAACAAGTGAGGGTTAAATGAAAGCCTGCATTATTTCCTTTAAAATGAGCCAACAATCACATCTCTGGCTGGAGCCTGTGAATCTCTGGCTGGAGCCTCCCCCCTCCACCCAGGGGGAGAAGCATGCTCAGTTAAGACTTAATGCTGGGGAAATCACGAAGTGCCTGGGGGCAAAAATTGACAGTTGAGAAGGGAAGCCTATTAAAGGACAATTATACTCACCTTCCCTTCCCTTCTTTGGTCAGTACTTTCTATCCAGGGTGAGGACCTGAACTGCTAGGTCTTCACCCCTGGGTTTGCGTAACTTTCAGCATAGACTTACTGACACGCTGCTCCGGTATGCTCCGCCCACTCTTCCCCGTTGGCGACGAGGCCAATAGGAAGACACACTCTGCAATGACCGTGCCTTCTTATTGGCCTTGTGGCGTGAGGAGAAGGGGGGGCGGAGCCTACCGGAGCAGCGTGTCAGAAAGTCTATTCAGAAAGTTACGCGAACCCAGGGGTGAGGATCTAGTGGTTCAGGTCCTCACCCTGAGTAGAAAGTACTGACCAAAGAATAGGAGCGGAGGGAAGGTGAGTATAATTGTCCTTTAATGCAGGCACAGTCTGATCACATGACTATAAGCTGGTCACATGGCTGAAAACAACCAGGAAGTTACATTGCTGAACCTTTCCAGCAATAACTTCTCACAAATTTTACCTAGAGATGTGATTTAGGTTTAATTTGAAGGTACAATGGAAGGCTTTTTATATAATTCTTACTAGTTTTTGAGACCACAGTTACCCTTTAATGAAACATGGTCTTCCAGACTGAGGGCTATGCCACACTGATGCGCTTTTAAGCGCGTTCTGACTGCGATTGCAATCTGATTGTGCTTTTAAAAGCTCACACCATCAGTTGTGATTTTCCGACCTGTCAGATCACTCGTTTGTCTGATTTGGACGAACGAAAACGGTCGGCGGTTGATTGAGGCGGCACTAAGCCGCCATATAATAGTTCGGGACGAATTATTGTACATAACTTTAGGCTCTTTTCTGTGTGTACAATCCCAGCTTCCAATCTCCAATCTCCTGCTAGGGTAAAAAGCCTTTTTTTTTTTTTTTTTAAACTTTGCTGTTTGACATTCTGGGCATTTAATGTGTCCATTCATATTTCACAATTCCTGTAACAGTTTCAGTGTACAGTTAACTGTCTAATTTTGCCAGAGTGACCGCATTAAAAAAAAATCCACATTATGTATGTATAATTACTTAGTATCATGTATTAATTATTAAAATATGTGTCTAGAATTGTTTCTGGTGAACAAAACCAACCATATAAACAGACAGTGCCAATTAAAATACTCAGATCAGATGTAATTAATTGTAATCTTAGGAAATGATCCCAGTAAGCATAATGAAGTAGAATGAAACCTTTTCTACAGTTCCTCATAATCATCCCAATAAGGATGGTCCACATTGTTTTCAGAACACTGCAGACATTCAGACTGCACATCAGCATTTTGAGCTTCTCACCACAGTCCAGTTATACATACATGTATGATTCATCACAAACAGCTTATTTCTCACTTCCTGCTTTCTAAGCAGAGCTAGATCTGTCATATAAAACTGTTAGTGGAACAGTTTTTTTAAAAATATTTTAGACTTACTAGTAAAAAAAGCTAAAAACTTCACTTTTCTTTAAAGTAACACAAATTGTTACATGTTCCTTATCAAAACCCCATACGCTCGTAAGATTATTGTCAGACGATAGCGGACAAGAAATGTCTGACGGCTGGCCCAACAAATTGCTTACATTGGTGTTGTTCATTAATCTGGCAGGACGGATCACAAACAATGGCAACAAAAGCTTCTACAAATGTTGGATTGTTGGCCTTTGAATTTTGTTTGGCTTCCTCAATGTAAAGGTAAATAAATGAGTTTTGTCCTACCTAGTTTCATATCTGGTAAAATTTGTGAGAAGTAATATTGCAGGAATAGATTAGTAATAGAACTTCATGAACACTTCCTGTTTCCGGCAGATTGTAGTCCTGTGGACAGTTTGTAGTCATGTGACCAGTCTCTTCCTGCAATAATAGCCCCCCTCAGCTGTCAGCAAGTCTGCAAACCTTGTAAAGGGTGTTCATAATTTTAACAAAACCAATCTGTCCTCACATTCAAGCCCCTCCCTTCCCCTTATTCATTTAGCTGCCCTTCTCTGAACCCTTTCCATTTCCAAGATTACCTTTTTGTGTACAGGATTCCAAAATCACAGCATATTCCAAATGGATGAAAGTTTTACCATTAGCCACTATCCAATCACGCCCTTAACACTTGGCTGTGATATGCTAATTGGGATTTTCCAGGGTACATAATTGCCACAGATTCTTGTACAAGTCATTCTGAATTGAGAAAGTCAGTCGGATGACTAGCGAAACGTCTTCAAGAACTAAACTTCAAGTCCAGTTGATCTAATTGAATACAACAGATTTACTTTACGATGCTCTACTCGCGGCTGATCCTTAGCTGTCTGTCACACTGCCCGATCGCGCGCCTAGCTTTTGTATTGTTATGCATGCGCAGAAAACAGGTGCTTGGTTGGGACAGCGCTTCTAACTGGAGTGCCAGTAAGGTAAGTCAACACTTTTCCCCCAGCATTCTATTATTCACAGGGAGGTGGGAATAAGCGTTCTCACCTCCCTGTGAATAATAGAAACAGATTTTATGTACTTAACAGAGTACATAAAATCTGTTTAGTGTACCTTTAATGAATGGCTGCAACTACCCGACAATTATGTTACATTGGTACAGGGCTTTATGTGTGTAGAAAGCCCAGTAATTTTTGGGTGGCTTCTAGAACTAAACCATAGCAAGATTTTAGATGGGGCTCCTAAACCCACACACAAAAAAAAAAAAGTTTAGTGCAGTTCAACCCAACCTGGGCAGGTTTTTTTAAAGGGCATGTCCACCCTTATGTCACATAGTTCATTTAACTTTTACCTTTCAAAGATGCTCAGTTATTCTACTTATAAAACCCCCAATCCCTCACTGGTGTAGACACCCCTCTTCTGATGCTGGTTGGTTATGAGCATGTACAGTAGCAGAGGAGTCTCATTCTGTAACGGGCGTCAGCCAATGGCCATAATGTCACTATCATGGATGAAGAGAGGAGCCGCAGTTTTGAGCCTAGGAGCCTCTTTGAAAATTTAAATGAATAGGGGGTTTGTGGGACTGAACTACGTGAGGTAAAAGTATTCTTAGGAGAGTGGACATGTCTGCACGGGACCTGGTAGGGCCCCCTTTGGCTCCGGGCCCCATAGCAATACCATAGCCCCAAGCTATGGTTGTTATGGTGGTAAGCCCCTGAAACTATGATCCATATACATTGTATAGTTAGTTAAAACAGCCCTTTATATAAACCTCTGTATTTATGCATGAAAACACTGGTTTTGATCATACAGTCTTCTGGAATATGGTAGTGAGATCTGTGGCTCGCAAAGCATTTTAGGAAATAACGGGCAGTGGATTAAATAAAGGTTGAACTTGTATTTTATTTTACCTTTAATACTATGCAGTAGTCCAGAGATGTACATGCATGATAGCATTTTTTTAGTTTTTTGCTGTTATGTGCTTATGTGTATAGGACAGTCCATATGACTAAAAGGGACTGATCAACTCAATACGGTGATTGTACTTTGCTGACTGTAATTTTACTTATTGTTCTTCAAGCAACTTTATAGGAAACCAATTTGTCATAAAACAAACAAAGACATAAAACAACAATGATTTATCAAGATTGGTTGTCTGAAAATTGAAAGGGACACAATTAGCATCTGAAAGTTTACTGAGCGTTGGCAGCAAAGCTGGAAATGAGCACGGAAGTTATTAGTGTTGCTGTGTAATAAGATCTTTTTCAGTTGAATGATACAATTAGATATTGTTGGGGAAGGAGAACTGGCCAGGATCCAAAACAATTGACTGTGGCAACATGGAAATGCTACACGTGGCATTTTATAGGAAACACATGTGGGTTAAACAAATAAAAAGTAAAAAGAAAAATTGGAACAGCAATTTTTTTTTCAAGTTGTCTGTGGCTCCCATTTTAGCAGTGCAGACATTATTATTATTTTCTAGCGACATAGAAAAGGAGAGCTGTCCTTTATCCTAATGATTATGTTTAGGAGTTTGCAGTGGCAACCAAAGCTGTGATTAAACTGCACACACAGCTTCAAACACCTACAGTAGCTGGCAGACAGAATGTTATACAGACCAAATCATTCCAGACATTTGTTTATGGGTTTAATAAATCGTAATTTTACAGATTCCCTTAGTTACAAAAAGCTATCACGTGTGATATGATTCTCCGGCCCCCTATTCCAGTCTAGTTAGCTTAAAATCTTTACTTTGTAACTGCCAGTCTAGCTCATGGTGGTCACTTGTCTTGGCTACTTGCAAATGTAGCATATTCATTTTTGTTGTTTGTTTTCCATTGCCATGAAAAAAGATCCTGCATCAGTTGGCTGGAAATTCACTGTACAATGCCAGCTGCTGACAGAGAGGCTTTGTGTCTAGTCTTCAACTTTGCCTGAGGATGCTCTTTCCTCTTGCATTAACTTTGGGCCTATAGTCTCACTGAAGAAGCAGCAATTTCACTTTTTCTAATCATTTTCAGCATTATAGATGCTGATTTTCCATACTTTACAAAACAATAAAGGTGTTTGGAAGACAGATCAAAACCTTGTTTCATTTCAACAAAACTGTCAACACATTATTTAAGAGAATTACTTTACCTTCCTCCCCTTCCCTACTTTAAAGCATCCTGGGTGACAAGCTAAACTGCTCAGTCCTCATCCCTGGAATTGCAATAGTTAAAGATTAATAATAACCTAAAATCATGATCCCTGATTCCGGTCTGGTCCAATCAACTTCTCTCTAGTGTCTGTGGCTTGGCCTATAGGAAGACATGCTCTGCAAGGAGCATATATTCCCATTACTCTTTAATTATTGAAGAAACACCTTCTTATAACAGAAGGCATCTTGCAGTCGCATGCTATATGAATAGCATTGCCCACAAAACCTAAGAAACAAGAAGTAATTTCTTACTCCCATGTTCCCCAGAGTAAGGGGCAGAGATATGCAAAATACTCCTTTATGTCCCTTAGCTTATGCATGTGTCCAGTACTTCTGGCTAATAACATAGCTTAAGATATAGAGCCAATCATCTGACCTGCAGACATGTTATGTTTTGATCTTGTTAGATCTCGTCAGTGCAAGATACAGATTCATGGCTCTATGGTGAAGGCTTGGGTGTACAGTACAAAAGACAGCTAGAAGAGAGGGACCAAAAGGAGCAAAAAGCCCTTCACTGAGCATAAAAATGGAGAAACACCTTATAACAGAAGGCATCTTGCAGTCTCATGCTATATGAATAGCATTGCCCACAAAACCTAAGAAACCAGAAGTAATTTCTTACTCCCATGTTCCCCAGAGTAAGGGGCAGAGATATGCAAAATACTCCTTTATGTCCCTTAGCTTATGCATGTGTCCAGAACTGCTGACTAATAACATGCAACATAGCTTAAAGGACAACAATATAAAAAAAAACAACATCACCCCCATTACATGTCCACACTTCCAGCAGCTGAAATCACACACGTTCATAGCCGTGCTGCCCTCCCTTAGATATCACACAGCAAAGATGAGTGCTAAAAGCCTGCCTCCTAGATGGTCCAATGTCTGTTACAACCTCTCTCCTCCTCCTCTGCTGTTTAAACAAACTTGAAATGTCCTGTTGCTAGGATACAGCCTAAATAATCAAGCTGATCAAGGATGGGTGGAGAAGTGTTTTCTCGCATGCTAGCTTTGAGTAACAGTTAAAGGCAGACAGAATTGTTACGCCCCCTTTACAGCATGGCTAATTGAAGGCAGAGAGGCTCGAAATTAGGAAAAAATTGTATGGGGAGGGCTGTATACATTTACTCTTTTTAAAGCAATTTTTAAAAAAAAAATGCATTGAGGCAATACAGTTATCCTTTAATATATAGAGCCAATAATCTGACCTGCAGACGCGAAGTGTTTCGATCTTGTTAGATCTCGTCAGTGCAAGATACAATTTTCAGTTGCCATGGAGACATGTCCAGCCCTGTTCTAAATTAATAAAAAACAGATAACTAGCAAGACATCTTTAATGACTAAACAACAAGTCCAGTTGATCTAAAGGGTCACTTTACTTACTCAAACATCTTCACAATATCTGAAACTACAATTTGAGAGAAGTAAAATTGTGGTACTCACATATTTATCTGTGCTTGCTTTGCCATTAAATTATTAATGTTTAGTGAGTGCTCCAAATTGCTCCCACCTCCCTTACGCACTACCTTCTTGAAGTGTCTGCGACTCTTATAAGTTCTGCACAGCCTCACCATGGACACTGCTCTGCTTACCCATCTCCCACTCCCTCCCATCCTTTCTTTTCTCTGTGTGCTGGCAGGCAGCCAGAGATCCCAGTAAGAGGTCAGGGATAAGTCACATATTATTTCGGATTCTAAAGTGACAGGTCTTTCCCTGTAAATGCTGTGATTTCAAATAAAGATTTCTCAGAATCTACAGCTCAGATTTTAAATATGAAAAAAACTTTTGAACAGTGGGATTTTGCTCTAAAGGTGCAATTGAAAATGTTTTTTTTTTTTGTAAAGAAATACCATGGCCTGGATGAATAAGATTACCTTTACATATATTTTTTATGTTTGGCTCACATTTCAATGCCCCTCTGAAGCTGTGAGTTTTGCAAAAGACTCATTTTGTGATAAATACATGATCATGATTAATGATCAATGCATCTGTTATAATTATAGTTATATAAGTGAAGTGTTTGCTTATTTCCCTACACTGGTTTAGTTATGAGGGGAGGGGCAGCTTGGTATAAATGTCTTAGTCAACCCATAAATAAATTAATAAGCATCCTGAGCACAGCAGCCTTCAGGCAGATACACTCATTCTGTTTGCTGTATACTTTAACTAATTCCCTTATAAAAGAATGGCATAATGAAACAGATGGAAACACTAGTCCCATCAAAGGGAATGGATTAATAGAATTATAAAATGCTAAACTTTATAAAACTATTTCTGCATTACCAGCACCGTTTTGCCCTATTTGGGGAGAGATTGACTAGCTTTATGCATCTACATTCTATTTAAGAGGAAATGAAAACTAAAAAATATAAATGACTTACAAGAAAGCATCACTTTTGTTGCTACTTGTTTTCAGTCAAGTACTTGTTTTGTTCAGGCTCAGTTTCCCACTCCCTGACCAATCTGACTTAAGCTGGGAACACACTGTAAAGATTTTTAAAAATTGACAGACAGGATCAGGATCTGTCATTTTTCAAAGATCAGGGTACACACAGTCCCGAGCGTTCCTCTATACACAGCATAGGGAGAACGCTCGGGACTGTGTGTTTCCCTCGGCCGTGGCAGACTCCCCTATAGGGAGTCTAACACGGCTGAGGGAAATTTCCCCGAATGATTGCTCGGCCGACCCGAACGTTTGGCGGGCGCACACTCGTTCGGGAAAGCTAGGTACACACAGTACCGACTGTATCGAGGCTTTATCGGTACTGTGTGTACCTATCTTAACTTTGAGGGCAAGAATGCTCAGTATTCACTATTAGGCAGCACTGGGAGAAGGGATTTCCTACCGTGCAATGGACACACCAACTGTCACCATTCCAGCTACAGCAAAACTGCACACAGCAGAAGTGTTTATAATTTATTGATTGACACGTGAAATTTTGGAAGCTTCAGATTAGATATGTAAAGGAATAAGAGACTGACCAACAAACAATGGTAGTGATAGTTGGGAGGATTATATTGTCCAGTAATTGTCAGTTCAATTTTTTTTTTCCAATTTAGATTTAGCATTAAACGAGAGTAAGACTGATACATGGCCAGAACCAGGTGTCATGTTAAAATATATTTAAAATGCCTATATCTACACAGGGTTATGTACAGAAGACATAATACTCATTTAAAATATTCCTTTAGCTTTTGTCCCTTTGATTTTGATAGAGATGAGATGGCTCTTTGGGCATGAATCACAAAGAGAAATACAGGATACCGTATATACTCGAGTATAAGCCGACCGAGCATAAGCCGAGGTACCTATTTTTACCTCAAAAAGTAAGAAAACATGATTGACTCGAGTATAAACGGAGGGTTGAAATTATGGGAATAACAAAAGAAGAAACGGCACTGCATCAACCAGGAAAAGAACAAGAGAACTCCGGATACAACATGAATGAATGAAATCACAGCTTTATTAACAATACGCCTGACGCGTTTCAGACCTCCCGGTCCTTAATCATAGGAAATTATGGGAACTCTGCTGTCCATAAAAAAGCCTCATTCCTTGGCACTCCAGATGTATGGAAACTACAACTCCCAGCATGCTTTAGTAGCTGGGAGTTGTAGTTTATAAACCCCTTTAGTGCCAAGGAATGAGGCTTTTTTATGGACAGCACCCCCCAGGAAAGGCCCCAAAACATTCCCCCTTAGAGAGCCCCACCAGTTCAGGGAGTGAGGTGGTACACACATGTGTTGGTAAATCAGGGTAAGGTAAATTTTTCCAAAATCTGCTGCTGCTTACTTGCTCTCTATGTAACCAGGTACCGGTAAATTAAATCTCTGGATCCTGCTGGCACTCTGCTGTCTGCACGCTGCACTGACGTCCGTACTCGCGGCTGTCTAACTTACTGCCCGGCGACAAGTAGTGATGTCACTACTCGTTCACCAAAGTTTGTAACCAGAAAGCCAGAGAGAAAGTGTAGTGGCAGTCTGTAGCAGAGAGAGGTCATGTGCTATAACATTCAGCTCTGCTTGAGTCCCAGTTTTGGATCTCAAACTCCTATCTAATAATGTAGGGGTTAAAGGGCATGTCCACCCCGAAATTTAACTTTTGATATGTGGTAGGGCATGCTCCCCCAGCCCCAACCGCATTAATAGAATTGTTAGAAAGTCCCCCGATTCTTACTTACCTGCCCTCTCTCCTCCGCTGCAGTGTTCAGGCCCTCTGCTTGCATGGAATTGAAAGCAGGGGGCGGGACCGGCAGCCGCGTCCGTGATTGGCTGAGAGGCAGGGAGGGCTGCACTGAGCATGCCTCAACCTTGATGAGGTTGAGGAAGTCTCAGGCACAGCATGAGTCACACACTGCTCCTACACAGCAGTTTCCTGGACTTTGGAGGGGCACAGCAGGGGAACTATTTTGAGCAGGAATGTAAGGTAAGGATTGTTTTAAACTACTTGATGTGGCCAGTAAGGGGTTAAATTTTAGTTTTGGGGGTGGACATGCCCTTTAATGATCACTGTTTTTGATCTCAAACTCCTGTGTGGTAATGAAGAGGTTAACAGGTAATTTATCATCGATTAAATCTACTGTACTGTGTCTATTTGAGTTGCAAAAATTATTGGGTTGGCACTATGCAATAAAAAGTGGGATTTTGGGTTGCAGTTTGGCCACTCAGCATCTAAAAAGTTTGCCATCACTGGTGTAGATTATACTTCCTTGCTATTTCCTATTTGTGTAATTGTCTAAATAGTATACTGGTCCTTAGTGACTTTTCTAATATTAATGCTTGTTTTCTGCCCTTTACAAACCCAGTAATTAGATCTTCCTTACAGGTAGCATTACCCAGACTAATTAAGGCACATATCACATTTCTTCCAACCTTCTGACACAGTTCCAGAATCTAAATAAATTAAACTATAAGTAAACTGAACTCTATGACAATTAAATCTATGGCATTGAGGGGCCCAATTTAGTCCAATAAGTGAATGGATGATACACAGATTGTTCATCAATTCATCTTCAGATTGCCTCCCTTCCCAGGGATGAAAAATGAGCTAAAGGAAGAGAAATGTTAGCAAAACTTGCATCCAAAGTGCAAAAGGAAGATAACAGAGTTTCATATTAAAAGAAATAATCAATTAATGTGTCTCTTAAAGGGACACCATCAACCTCCATATATTATTACAAGTTGTTCTCTAATCAAATGAATATAAAATGCACCCTCATTTCTAAAATAGTATATTGTAGTATTTGAGGTTTAATAAAGACCTACGTCCATCTAGTTTAACACAATCAGCAATACCCACATTTCCTGCCCTAATAGGCAGAAAATTGGATAGAAAATAAATGGCTCTGCGTGATCGTATACACTATGCATTGAATTACAACACTCAATAATAAGCATAGTGTGAACTAGCCCTTACCATTAATGATATGGTTACTAACCCTGTGGAGTCAGCATGCTGCATGGTCATAGTCATTGCCCCTTTTCTCATCTCTAATCACATTAAAGGGTATGTCCACCCCCAAATCTAAAAAGTGCTTGCCCCTATGTATAGTTTTAAAAAATCTTTACCTTACATTCCTGCTCCTTCTGGTTCTCCTATAGTCCTTGTCCAAAGTCCAGGAAACTGAAGAGTAGTGGCTGTCTTCCTGTCCAAGGGTCTCTGCCTCCTCTGATACCTCCGGGAGGGATGCTGACATGCGCAGGGGAGCCCTTTCCCCCCTCCCTCAATTCCTCCAGATCCCATCTGCCTGCACTTCTTCCTACTGTAACAGGCTTTTGCTATAATTTTCGTAAGGATTTCCCATACCCAACCGCTATAATAAAACTAAAAAAAACTTTCAGATATCTACTTCCTTTCAGATATCTACTTACAGCCCCTTCACTCCTGCAACTTCTTCTTAGCCGTCAGCCGCATCTGTGATTGGCTGACCGGCAGGCCCCTCTCTGCTGTTTCCTGTTAGCAGAGAGAGAAGAGGAGACTTGTGGAAGCGGAGGGGCTGTAAGTAGTTATCTGAAACTTTTTTTTTAGTTTTATTATAGCGGCTGGGGGTGGGCAGCCCTAAAGGGCATTATGTCAAAAGGAAGTTTTTCAAGTGGACATGCCCTTTAATAACATTTAAGCCAAACTTGCTCACCTCCCTCCCCACAGAAGCTGGGTCATATGGTGTCAGGTGTGCACACTTCAAGGAGAGCGATAAAAAAATCTCTTGGGTTTCAGAGACACCACCTCCAATCGGATCCAATGCAGACAGCAACATTGGTTAAACAGTGTTTAACCACTGCATTAGATAGAGTGTAGGTGGTGCTGCTGTAATCCAAGAGATTTGTTATCATTTTTTGCTTGTATGTTTGTTCATGCAGCCAAACCAGAAATCAGATCTAGCTGTCTTTGAGTAGCTTTTTAATGTTAGATCCAGGGGCTTGTCACCATGTAGGGGCATATTTTCAGCTTCCTCAGGAAGATACTACATAGGCCTTAAACCCTGCTGGCATCAATAAAGGGTGCTGCACAGCAAAGAGTGGATATTAGTAAGTTAACTGGCATGGTTACATTGGGGTTTTTTCTGAGTTTAAAAAAGCAAAAGGCCATCAAACCTATCCAAGCAAAACCCAGCATCATCTACCTGTATAAGCGCTGCATGTGCTGAAACCCTTCCATTTCTGGAAAACAATTCCATTTGCAGGTTTGTAAGAATTGTTACATGCAATGTTTCCTCCTGACCGACTATTCAGCTCTTCCTTCCAGGAGGAAGGACTTTTGTTGCGGCAATTGTGGCCCCGGCCGACAGTTTGCAGAACCCAAGCATGCATTCCATAGAGGATTGCACGATCAACCATGGTTTTAAGACATGTAAAAAAAAAAAAAAAAAAAAAAAAATTAGTTGTGTCCAAAAAAAACATCCAATTATTATGGCTCGTTCGACCGATACACTGATCTATCAATCGATCAGGATTCAGGTCGAAATATTGTGTGGTGTGTGCCA
Source organism: Hymenochirus boettgeri (assembly GCA_019447015.1). NCBI lineage: Eukaryota > Metazoa > Chordata > Amphibia > Anura > Pipidae > Hymenochirus > Hymenochirus boettgeri. The sequence continues at coordinate 165,178,235 of CM033474.1, read as the reverse complement.
TGGTCAACTGTGGTCTCCATATAAGTCCTCTTTTATTAACAGGAGAAAGCCTGTTGTGTAGATCAGTAATGGCGAACCTATGGCACGTATGCTAGAGGGGGCACTCTGAGCCCTCTCTGTGGGCACTCATTTACAGCAGAGGTTTTTTTTATCAGAAAGCCAGAGAGAAAGTGTAGTGGCAGTCTGTAGCAGAGAGAGGTCACATGCTACTGTATAACATTCAGCTCTGCTTGAGTCCTTGTTTTGGATCTCAAACTCCTGTCTAATAATGTAGGGGTTAATGGTCACTGTTTTACATCTCAAACTCCTGTGTGGTAATGTAGAGGTTAATAGGTAATCTATAATCGATTCTATCCTCTGTATTGGCCTGTGTATATTTGAGTTGCAAAAATGATCGTGTTGCCACTATGCAATAAAAAGTTGGGTTTTGAGTTGCAGTTTGGGCACTCGGCCTCTATAAGGTTCGCCATCACTGGTGAAGATTATACTTCCTTGCTATTTCCTATTTGTGTAATTGTCTAAATATTGTTCCTTAGTGACTGTTCTGATATTAATGCTTACTTTCTGTCCTTTACAAACCCAGTAATTAGATCTTCCTTACAGGTAGCATTTCGTCTGTAACGGTCGGTTGTGTCTGAAAAAAACATCCAATTATTGCGGCCCGATCGACCGATACACTGATCTATCAGGCCGAAATATTGTATGGTGTGTGCCATGGTTAACTGTAGTCTCCATACAAGTGCTCTTTTATTAACAGGGCTCTTTCATACCTTTAAAATGATTATGCCTCTAGCTTCTCTGGATTTTAAGTTATAGGCTTGTAAAGTTATAGTTCCTGGTCTGCCCTCTCTGTCTGAGTCTCTGTGACAGTCACATAATGCAGACTTTCCACCCTGCCTCTTTGTTCTTCCGGGCATTGTGGGCGAGGGGGTGTGATGAGTGGGTGTGGCTATGAGTGGGTGTGGTCATTGACGTCACACAGTGGGCGGGGCATACACGCTAGGGGGTGGGGAGGCAGGGTTAGGGGCGTGGTGTTGAGCGTGGCATGGTCAGTCTGGGGGCGTGACAGACATAACGAGGAGGAGATTCAGGACTCCTCTCCATTGCGGGAGATCGGGGTGGTCTCGTGGGAGACCACCCAGATTTGCAGGAGACTCCCGGAAGATCCGGGAGTAGTGGGATACCTGCATAATTTTCTGTGAAAAAAAACCCCACCCCCAAAAACTGATCTTTTCTAAAGCTATTTACAGATCTACAACCATTCTCTATCCTTTCCTCTACCTAGGGAAAGAAAAACTTTTGTTTCAGGCTTGTGGCTAGCTGTAAAAATGGTTTGGAGGCGGGACATATGGTGCAGCTAGTAATGCTCTGTCCCAGTAGTGGGCATGCTTCAACTGTAAACTTGGAGGCAGACCCCAAAATTCTGGGGATGTCACAGATTACAATACTAGCAAGAAAAAACTCCATTTATAGTGCTGTAAATTTGGATAAACTGAATCTAGAAGCTTGATCCTAGAGTCATTTTAAAGGTAGGAGTGTATTCTTTTTAATAAAGGCCACTTGCATGGAGATCACAGTTCCCCTTTAATTGATAAACAAATAATGGAATTGGTAGTGATTTAAAGTGTCACTGTCTCTCCATGATTGGCTGTTATGATTTTCAGAGCTGCTCTGGTCCTTCTGTATTTTGTGTTTATAGCAGATATATGTTACAAATCTATTAGTGTAAAAAACTAGTATAAAATCTTTTTCTGTGTTGTGTTTATTTTAAAGGGCAAGTTAAAGGGTTTACTGTTTTGCTTAGTAAAATTTCCAGTCACTTTATCAGTAATATCCCCATTACATGGTAAACGAACAACAGAAAAATACACATATCATATAACACACAATTTACTAAATAACAATTTTTAACAGTCACATTTAGCAGCGTGCAGTCATTTTTATTGCTAATGGTGATCAGAAAATTGACTGATAATTGATTTATTTTTTTTATATCACAGGTCTTATTACAATTAAGGAGGCACATGAAATTGAATCAAGACTTAATGAAGTAGAGAAACTTTTGAAGTCAATCATAAATATGCCTTGCAAGGTATGTAGTTTTCAGACTTTACTTTGAGCAAAAATACATTGCTGGTTCATTAGGTCAGGGCTTTCACATAACTGTGAAATGTGTATATAGTTCTATGCAAAACATACTAAATTAGCCAAGCAGTAGACATACCATTAACACATACCAGTACAGTAGCACATTGATATTGAACCATACATCTCTTTTTCCTTCAGTACTCCAGATCAGAAGTGGTTCTCACATTTTTTGAGAGGTCTCCACTCGACCAAGTGTTAAAAAATGATAATGTCCACAAGATTCAGCCGAACTTCCAAAGCCCAATAAAAATATCCGGTAAGCATATAACATTCTTCTAGACTGCCTGTTGCCAAGGTTAAATAGGTATGTTTAAGAGGGGATTATTCAGTCTTTCGCTACAAAGGAATCCCGTGTTTTAATGGTACAAGCCATCTAGATGTGCTGTAGGTTTTGAGCAAAATTCGATGTCTGAAAACAAGGAAAATTTAACCCTTATAATGCTTTAATTAGAACTACATATATAAAGTCACTATATATCCTTATCATGCATGGTATCCTGAAAGGTAAGTCTATGGATCACTAGTATAGTATAGTATTTGAGGTTGAATATAGACATACGTCCATCCAGTCCAACCTACAGTACTCAGCAATACACACATTTCCTGCCTAACTGTTGATCCAGAGGAAGGCAAAAAGTGGCACTGAATAACAATAAAGACTGGCAGATTTATGAAACCTCCCACAACCAAGTGGCCACATGGGTGCTACAGTCGGTCAATACCGGTGTGGCAATTGGTTGTGGTTTGGGCCTCGTTCACACCATCTGATGTGCGTATTAGACATCAGATCGACTTTAAAGAGCCCACAAGGATCGAAACATGTCATGTATGCAAATGCAATAAAGTTGGTGTTGGCATTTAAAGGAACACTAAACCCAGAAAATCAACTTCGTTTCTATTATTCACAGGGAGGTGAGAACGCTTATTCTCACCTCCCTGTGAATAATAGGACGCTCGGGGGACCTGGAACTTACCTTAATGGCCGCACTATACTACGCAGCCGCTCTTCACTGAACAGCTGTCTCTCCCGATCGCGCGCCCTATCTTTGTATTGGCCCAGGCGCCCTAAGATAGGGCGCGCGGTCGGGACAGAGCAGCTGTGAGTGAAGGAGCGCGCAGTGGAGGCGGCGTTAAGGTAATTGCCAGGTCCCCCGGCGTCCTATTATTCACAGGGGGTGAGAATAAGCGTTCTCACCTCCCTGTGAATAATAGAAACGAATGCACAGAGTTTATTTTCTGGATTATGGGACTTTAATGTCCCTTAAACTGCTTGTCACTTGATTGTTACCTCGGTCACTCTTATTTTTGGATACCTTTATGCATGAGTGGATGGATGCATAGATAAAGGTAACCGTACCACACCAGTGTTGTTGGATCATTTTGTACGATTCCTCATGCTCTAACGATCATGACTGTGATCACAGTACATGTGGGTGGCCACATTGCATGCATGCGATCCTTTTTCGAATTGCATGTGTAATTTTTTTTTACGAAGTTTTAGAAGACGTTTGCTAGTTTGGCTTTCTCATTCAGAATGATTTGTACAAGAATCTGTTGCAATAAATTCCTTGGAAGGTGTCATAATCAGCATATTACAGAAAATTATTGTAGTGCCATATTAGTCCAATATAAAACAGCAAGGTGTTACACTCATACCCCTAGATGGCAGTATACATTCATCTAATGCATATGAGAATCAGTATTCTCCCCAGAAATTCTTTCCTGCCGGGTGGCATGAAAAGTAGCCGGGAGGGGTGGAACAAGGAATTCGGTAGTAGGGAAAACATAAATATGCTTTGAAAGGTATGCAGTTTTTTAGACACACCTGATTCATTAGTCAGGATGGGGGGGGGGGGGGGGAGGAGACATTTAGCTGTGAATATATTCTATGCAAACAAATGTATAATTAGCCAAGCAGTAGACACACCATATTACAGTTCAGTACACATGGATATTAACCCATTAATTCAAAGTATATTTAGCAGTGGAATCTTATTCCTACGTAGATAAGTAAATCAACAGTATGGTTATGTAGAAGGCATCTACCTAGAAGGCATCTGAGGTTATAATCTTCGAGAGAAGGCATCTGAGGTGTATAATCTGAGTTGTATAATCATGTTAATATAGTGGTAATGTACCCCCTACTGTAAATTTAAGGATATTATAAGTCACCGAGGATTTCCGTGACCATATAAAGCACGAGGCCGCAGGCCGAGTGCCTTTTATAAAGGGCACGGACCTCCGAGGTGTCTTCTAATATCCGTATAATTTTCGTGTAGGGGGTACATTATCAATTATAATTCACCCCTTTTAGAGTTTTTTTTGTCAGACATTCCCTCCTGTTCTGTGTTAAACAGACAACACAGTGACCCCCCCCTTCTTAGCTTCACACATACCTCCTTTTTGCCTGCACAGTAACTCATGTGGCTTCCCCCTCCTCAACCCCCCCTTTACCTTTCATGGAAGTCAGAGCACAGCATCGCATGTTTCAGTTTCCTCCCCCGCTGTCAGGAAGAGTTACAGCTAATTAAATATTCACTTCACTCTCCGCCCCCTCTGCTTCCGCACAGAATTTCCTGGCTGAGGATCACTCAGCATGAGGTTGGGCGTGCTGCATACAGACTCCACAGTGAGTAAAGGCACGGGGCATCACTACCTTGTTAGAATCGGCGCGCTACTACGCAGTAGCGCGCCGATTATAACAATATTATTTACAGTTGGGTCCCATAGGATCCATGGGAGGGTGGGGGTATATACTAATTAAAAATGTATTGTTTATAATCAAATAAATAAATTTATTGTTTGTAGGCCTGTTCGTGATCTGACTTTGACTACTCCTTGCATACTGAAAGATTAAACAGTACACTGTTTCCTGACTTACTACATGAGTAAAGGGTCCATGTGAAATCACAAATGTACTTTCAAATCAACTGCTTGTTACTTCCTGCTTATGTTACTGTTCCTGAACTAGACTGACGGGGTGATTGGGTGTGCCCGTAATCAAAAAAACTAACAACGTGGGTAGGTCATTATACAAAAGGCTTTTGTTTGGTGGCCACCTCTGTTCCCAGACATTAGTAAGGCTGTGGCCACACTAGACGGACGGTTTCTTCTGCATTACTGTCCACTTGCTGCAATCTGGACAATCAAAGCCCATGCAAATTTTGCTAAACATTTGTGATCGATGCGATGTGTGGCCACTCACCTTGACATGCCCTGCTCTGCGTTTCTCATGCGCAAACAGATGGCCAGACCTAAGGGTAACATGGCTGTGCTCAAATGAAGGAGAAGCAAATTTGAGTGGCTTGTTTTAAAGTAAGAAGCTGATTATACGAAACATGGGATATACAAAAAGCATTTTCTAGCCCCTAAAAAATCAACAATTTTGAACTACACTATTGCCAAAGTCTTATTTAGCTGCTTTCAACGAAGGGCAAAAGTTCCCTAGCGATTCCGAACGCTACATGTCATTACTCTAACGGCAAACATCTGGGGGGAAAAGTTTTAAAGGTTTGTTCGATTATACAGGCAAAACCCAAAGGTGAGGAGCTAGCAGTTTAGGTTCTCATTCTGGTACATGTGACCTGGACGGGAAGAGGGACCAATACAAATATATGAATTACTATGTGGGAAAAAAAGTACCTGCCCATTTTTCAACCACCATGAGATGGAGAGCAGACCCACCAATCACAATAAAATAAGCTTTCTTGCTGATGCAGATTTCAGACAAGCAGGCAGACGGCAGCTCGAACTTAAAAAAGGCTCACTATTAGGTAGCACTGCCACTTCTGACAGCTGACAGCTCATCCAGATCCTTCCCTGTACCATTTTCATGAGATATCATGAAGGCAGGTAGCCAGCTGGTGGCAAATAATTGTAAATTCGTAAGCATACAGGCTCTAGACAAGTGACAGAACAGCACAGCCCCAGCACTGCTTTTTTTTAATGCCTCCCACTTGCTGGCCCTTCCCAATCGTGGGCCCGTGTTCCCCTCCCCTTGCAAGCCCCCTGTGGCCCCTCCCACTCACTGGTTTGGCTCCCACACTGGGGGTCCTGTGGTCCCTCACCACTTGCCCGGGGGCCCCAAGTGGGAGGGCCCTGCAAGAGGGAGGGGCCCTCCCACTTGTGGGCCCCTCCAACTTGCAGGCCCCAGGGCCCCTCCCCCTCGGGGGCTTGCAAGTGGGAAGGGCCCGGGGCCTGCAAGAGGGAGGGGGCCACGAGTGGGGAGTGACGGAAGGCCCAGGAGCCCCCAAATGGGTGCAGGAGGGGGTGCCGCCAGATGGCGGGCCCCTTGGAGACTAAAAGTAACAAAAGAGGAGCCCGCAGGGGCCCACAAGTGGGAGGGACCCTGGGGCCTCTCAAAGGGGTAAAAGGGCAAACAAACGAATCACAATACGTCCTGGGAGGGGCCATGGGAGCTCAAAGCAAGGTAGAAGCGCGACCCTCCAGGGTGCTGTCGCTAAAGGGTGAGCAGAGCAATGGGGCCTCCTGGACGGTAGGAACACGCACGAGGAAGGACTTACAGGAGATGGTTTCGAGTGGACAGGAAAGGGCAGGGCCGAAGCGCGCAGTAAGATTCCGGGCTCAACGATGACTAACGATGCTGTACTCCCAACACACTAAGCATCCACACATATAAATGATAAATAGTTTTCAAAACTATGTAAGATTAATATGAAAGCTAATCGCAAAAATCCTCAAGGAAAGCAATTCCCTGTCAATTTACAGTAAGTCATTTTGCGACGTACCCCTTGTAATCTACATTGCAGTCCTATCACACCTCTGAGCATCGTGATTGTATATTTACAAAGCAATAAGTTGATTTCAATAGCTAGCATAGTGATTTACGCACGGAGCTCTTAAATTTTACATTGGAGAATACCCTGCACCTTTCCAAATATGGGCCCAAAGGACACCAGATGCTCGACATTCGCTTTGCCGACTACGAACCCCTGTGTTTGTAGGATTCAGAGCCGCTGCGGCAACCAACCCATTCCCCCCCCTCAAGCTCCCCCAGCGTCCATAAATCTGCAGTCAGCGACAAATCCCCTCTGCCAGACCTATTGCATAATCCCCTCCTCACCGTCCCTTGTACCTGGGAATGCAAGGCCTACTGAGTCTCAGCATGCTCAAACTGGATCTTTCCAGTTTGCAGCGTTTAGGCACATATTCACGTTGAGCAACTGTCTAGGTAGACTCTTCTAGCGGGTAGCGCGCTGCTAAGGGGTGCTGGCTAAGCGAGCTAGTGCGTTCCTGATAGAGGTCAGCGTACTTCGTGTAAAGGATGTGCTTCCGAGACGGTTATCATTCATCGCGCTTAGTGGTCTCGTCCCTAGTAAATCTATGCCGTGTGCATATAGGAGTTTGTCAATAACTGCTTATCTCAGGTATTCTGTCAGAGCTAGCCCCAGTCTTGATCCCATTGCCTAGTCGTCGCTCGTATCCTTAGCTGATAATGGTTTCTGTCTACCTACAGACCTTCTCGTCTGGCCTTATTTGTTAATCTATCCCTTTCTGATATCAGCACTGAATGAACGAAAATTGCAAAGATATAGGTCGATGAACGAAAAGATTTAAGTAATAATAGCTCTGCTCTATACATGTTCGACACGTAATGGTTTGTTTTCGTCAGACTACAGTGGCACAACCGTCGATCTTAATCCTTTGACACAAAACCTGTAATCATTGTGCAGTTTTTTTGTTTCCCGTATGAAGATCTGTAGATCTATCATATGTACATGCTAAGCTAGTCTCACTACTATAATTGCCTTTCCTAAGGCCTACTCGTGCTGGCCACTTGCATTCTGAACGTTACTCCACCCGCATTCATCACCATTTCAGTGGCAAGAGCAGCTCTGATCTGACAGGAAGCTGTAAATTTCCTGACAAAGTAGGGGTACGAGTCCGTCCTAAGAAGTAGATCTGACCTCGGTGGCAGGACTAACTGTCCATGAACCTAGAGATTGTCCCTAACGAGGCTGATAAAGGGGCTAATAATTGTTTAAATTAATCTTACGTGAAGACTAGTTTCTCAGTCAGGCTAACTTCCAGCACCTTGGGGGTATTGATCTGTATCCCCTATCTCATGTATGATATCCGATATCGCTAAAACGAGTCTTACACATTTACTTTGTAACATTTGGCTTAGTGGGATGGTTGAGTTGGGGTCTGCCTCAGTGTTCCTGCCAGGTCGTTTTTTGTGACAATTGCGTATGGGGGTCCACGAATAGGTGCTGTGCGAGGGCTTCGTTGTGGCTGAAAGAAGCTTGATCAAAGCACCCACCGCGGTATTCGTCAATACGGGGCCCTCGTGAGAAAACACTCACCCACGTTCCTATGCAGTGAAAGGTTGTATCTAATGTTGTATTTATTCTAATTAAGCTGACTAACCATGCAACATCAGTAATTTTTTTAGTTGATGGACTACCCTTTAATTTCATAATTTCAATCTGTGAAACAATGCGTGTCTATATATACATTTTCGGAAGAGCATTCGGACTGACACGTATATATGATCTGACACAATATTTTTGCTTATGACTCTGCATTTACATTATGGTAAATAGTTCTTTCAGATCAGTGGTTCAAGCCGACAAGTTATTGTTGTTTAGCAAGGCATGCAAAACAACACTGGTGTGCATCTTGACTGTCCAATTTTACCCATGTAAAAGCACAGATCTTTTGCAGTGATACTCACTTAAGTTCACTTTCACGTGATGCGTATCATATTAGAAGCACAATCATAAAAATATTACTTATTCCTTTGAAGTTTGAATCTCATATATTATCTAATTCCGGTTTCTGAATCATGACGCTATGGATTTGATCGAATTTATGATCCATCTTCCATAAAAATCACTGTGTACGATCTTAGTAATTCATTCATAATTTTTTGGCATATATCTATATTCCTCCCCTTGGCGTATGTAACAATGAGTTAAGGCTCAGGTTCTTATCTTATTTATTTGTATATTATTGTATTTCCCTGTGTTGTGTGAATTTTACAGTATTTGTAACTTCTACTGCACTGATAACCAAGTGACCATATTATTAAATACAAAATTATACTGGACATAAAAATACTCCCGGCCTAATAATACACTAGTTTAATTCTGTATAGTGACCAAACCAAGGGCACTCTCATTTATTAGTATTTTGAGTAATGAATCTGACTAACTTAGGCACAGATTTCGATGCGGCACAACATTGACGCCCAACGAATTCATTTAAAAAAAGATGTGTATGTTGCCAGTCACCAGGGGACAAAACTTGTATGTACATGTGCACAGTGGGCAAATTTTATGTCCATCCCACAGTGGGAAAACTTGCATGTACCAGTCCCGAGTGGGCAGACCTCATGTGGCACAGTCAAACGGTGGGCTGACTTTCTTGTACCAGTCACACGGTGGGCAGACTTGCATGTCCATTCCAACGGTGGCAGACTTGCATGGTCCAGCCACTTGTGTACACGACTTGCATGTGCGTAGTCGCACGGGGCAACTTGTATGTGTCAGGTCACAAGTGGGGCAAACTTGTACTGTGCCAGTCACAGTGGGGAAATTGTATGTCCAGTCACACGTGGGAAACCAGCCAGTGACTGCATGTCCATCCAGTGGTCCAGACTTGCATGTACCAGGCACAAGTTTTTCCAGCTACACATGGTGGGCAACTTTGTATGGTGCCAGTCACGTGAGCCAAGCTTTGTGTTGTCAGAGTCCAGTGGTAAAATTTTCATGTACCAGTCACACAGTGGCAGTACTTGCATGTACCGAGTCATACGGAGTGGCAACTTGCATGTTAACCGATTCACGTGGATAGCCCTTAGCATTTACCAGTATACGGTGAGAAGACTATGCACATACAACTCCCACACTGTGGGCAAACTTGCATTGTGCCAGTCCAGTGAGTAGCGCTTGCATGTCCAGTCAGTGGGGCAGACTTGCATGTATCCGGTCCACAGTGGGCAGAATCATGTACCAGTCACAGTGGGCAGACTTGTATGTCCAGTCACAGTGGGCAAACTTGTATGTACCAGTCACGTGTCTTCTGAGGCTGGAGGGCGACCTTACAGTGTCTGCCGAACTCGAGGACTGCGAACACACCCCCTTTTTACAGCTTAGTGCGCTGCGAACAAATGTCAGAGGCCAGCTTGAAAATTTGGCTCAGCTTCCAAAAGATCTGGAAGCCCCCCGTAACTGCAGAATACAAGTGGTGCCAGTCATCAGTATTTTTGCTATGCTTTCTAATCGATCTGTTGACGTTTTGTTGCTGTTTGTGGTCCATAAATGGTGTCGTGGTGGCAAAATGCAAATTAAGGAAATATCATAAGGACTTGAAGGTTTACATGTAATCAGAAAGAGGTCTATACAAATTTCTGAAGCGGGTCGTTTTTGAACTTGCCCCCTTTACAATATTGCTGAATCTCGTACAATGAAGCTGAATCTTAATCTGCAGCCATGCGAGACGTCTCAGCTTTGCTTAAAAAAATCTTCCTTTTAAAAAGCTTTGATGTTTGAAAACCTCATCTCTGAAATGTGCTGGAATAGCTATTAAGCTTTTTTCTCATTCTAAATGGTCAAGATATGAGAACCTAGGATTGTGGACATGTGATTATATTGAATTTGTATTATCCATGCAGAAGATATTTTGCTGTATTTTGACAGTAAAGTATAAATGGCATATCAACCCAACCCTTAAACGAAAACATTAATAAAGGAGCGAATTACCCCCCCCAAATTCCAAAAACAAATAATTAGAACACTGAACAGATGTAGACTAAACGCTGTTATATAAGTGAAATATTCTCCTCCGCCCTTCCACTGCCCCTCAAAAGGTTTCCGCCTCCTAACTCTCCGGTTCTCTTTATACAAGACGTCATCTAAGAAGAGCAGCTAAGAAATAGAATTCAGGTCATTGGCTATGAATCAAACTGTCACTCCTGACTGACGCGCTGCTAACCAAAGAACGCTGAAGCAGAAAGAGGGTTAAGAAGGACATCTGGCAGCATTTCAGATTAGACTTACCCCATCCCACTTTCTATCCTCTTCCAGTTTTGGAGTTTGTGGGTTGATTGACTAGTACTATGAAAGTAGACCACTTACTAAATCCCTCCTCAGTGGTACAAGCATTTGACAAAATAATCCAGTGTTTAGTCAATAAGATTTTGTACACTATAAAAAAATGACTTTGCCTTCATTTTGGATCCCTATACTGATACATGTTAAGTAGCAGGGAGCATCGAGGTAAGGAACTATAAGCATCTCTGATTAGGAGGGGAGGTGGAAAGTAATTATACTTTTTTGTTCTGGCTGTGGAACATGTCCTACGCGGTGTACCGCTCGTGCGCATTAATACATGTAGGTGCGTCACTAGATGTGGTTTTGTAGTTGCGGGGGTGCCAGTATAATAGGGGGCCCCCCTATAAACCACATCCCTGTCTGCACAAAAACAATATAAAAGCCCATTGGCGGAGCTGAGGGGGTGCGGGCGTGTCCTACGTGGGATACTAAGTGAAAACGCTTAAACTTTTCCAGCCAGTGCTGCCCAATAAATGTACTTTAATAATTGATCATCCATGAGTGTTCACACCCACTTCTCCTGCGTGATAACAATTTTGGTTACACTTGAAAGCAAAACTTTAAGGATAAGACCTGTAAAAAAACAAGTACGTTTTTACGTGTACTTAAACCTTTAAGTGGGCTAGTGAGAGACCATTGGATTCCATTGAATGTTGAACATTTATTCTATAGTGACTCTTAACCACTTTATTGCAGTGGTCTATAATTACTTTTCTATATTGGACAGTTTAGTTTACCCTGTCTGTCACTGGTTATGCTCATATGGGCAAAATATTGTCCATAAGCAGGGTCCATTTTTAGTTATAGGCCACCTGGCAAGAGCTGAGGTGCCTATGTTAAACCAGGGCGCCAGTGTTTCCCCCAGCATCTCTCCCCTGTCAGCTTTTACTGCAGTGTTTAGAACTGCTCTCCTTGTTCTGCTGTAATTTGGGGGGGGGGGGGGGGGGGCAAAATTGTCATTTAGTAGAGAGTCTGAATTCAGCTAATGTACCTCTAATTGGATACAAATGTTACAAATACTGATGGTGAAGGAAGGAGGGGGGATATATAAGTCATCTAATATACCTGAGGATAACAGTTCTAAATGCATGTAAAAGCTGCTGCACAGACTTTATACAGTGGCCCCCTGTGGACTACCAGCCATGAGATCCCTATCCTGCCTCTTTCTCTTCCTTATTACAACCCAACTCTCCAATTAGAACTGAGAGTAGTTCCAGTAGTGAACAATTCAATGGAGTGAACTGGGAAGCCAGGTACATACTGTAATATCATGTCAATGTTGGCAGCCAGAAAGGGTTAAAGGTAGATATTCTTAACTGGCACTGATAGAGTTTCATGCCATACTCTGGTAAAGTGCTGCACTGACGGGTTAATGTCGGTGTGCAATACTTCTGGGCAACGTGGCTGGATACTGAAGTGTTTAATTGCAATACTCTGGTGCGAAAGTGTTGAGTCCCCAATACCTTGGAGGCTAGGCCACACCTACAGTGATTTTAAGGGCGATGGATTGCTATCTGATCATGCTAGGTCACCAGGGCGATTCATTCACATCACCCTCAGAAAAGCAAATGCTCTGGGGAAATCGCTGCATTCCAGGATCTACCAGAGACTGCGTACGGCTCTGTGAATCACTTTGCGCTGGCTGCGCGAGTGCTTCTGCTGGGACTCGCACAGGTGCCCGCAAAGCGAGACGACTTAAATCATTAAATTCGTAAGATCAAGTAGCACAGCGTTAAGGAAAGAAGGAGCGCTGCACACACGCTGCAACGCTTCCTCTGTGAATTCCCCTGGAAATGGCTAGAAATGGCCCGGGACATTAGATATCACAGTTTTATGCTGTGACGGATAAGTAACATGAAGTCTTGTCCGATAGGTGGTCAGACACTAAGTTCTCCTCGATTTTCGAATGTAATATTATAAAGTGCTGAAATGATGAAACTTGTGGTTTTGTTCCTAAACCAAGCATTTGTCCTTTCCACTTGTATGAAAAACATGTTAAACGTCTGCTATTCATGGCGTTAAAAAGTGCCGCAAAAAATGGCGCTATCGGCATATAACCTCGATTGTGGCAGCTGCCACGTTTTAGTTTCGGCTTTAGCCACACAGCTGCTGCAATGAAGGAGTTTTAATAAAGTCACGCTACACCAATATAACATCTGTATATAATTAATATACTGCATCTTGCCACATTACCCCTTAATGTAAATTATAGAAACAACACATTACAAGCTGCCATGGTATCGTATAATAAAGAAAACCTCTGATTTTAAGCAACAGCTCTGTATGATATCTGTTGTATTCAGTTTTAGATCAACTGACTCTAAAGTTTAGTTCTTGAAGACGTTTTCGCTAGTCATCCGAATGGCTTTCCTCAATTCAAAATGAATCGTCAAGAATCTGTTGGCAATTATGGTACCCTGGAAAGTCCTAATTAAGCATACCACAAAAAAGCGAGGTGTTAGGCCTTCTGATGATTGCATTGTGGTAAGAGGTGTTATATAGGAACTGCCCTGGGTAAGGTGTCAAAACAAGCATTGTACATGGCAGACATTTGGTGGTCGACCCCCCCATCTCGATTCAGGCTTGGTTTCTGGTCTTATTTTTCACCTAAATGGGCCGCCTTGCCACCTCTCTTGAACCAGTCATGCTCTTTTTGTTGGCCAATATTTTTACCTTCAAATCTTCAAAGGTATGTCATTTATCCTTAAGATGCACGTACAAAAACTGTGCGGTTGTGAGTCCTGCGACCCGAGGAAATTGGCTCTTGCTGTGCTGGACCATACGTTGATGCAGTTGCTGTTTGGTCTCCCCCACATACACATCAGAGCATGTTTCACTGCAGCTGCACTGCGTATAGATGTTCCGCTTTTCTTGTGTTTGGTGGGGGGGGTGGTTGGGTCCTTCTCGATGTACGCAATTTGCTGCGCGGGGGGGTCAGTTTGTTTGTTGGTTTAAAGCAGACAGGGATATAGTGGTTTTTTTGAAAATTCCTTCTTAATTCTTGGAGACCCCTGCCCTACATATGGGATGACCATGTTTTTTCCAGTGTACATAATTGCCCAGGTTTCTTTATTACAGTCTTATGAATGGAGAAAGCCAGTCGGATGACTAGCAAAAATTGAAGTCCAGTGATCTAACTGATTACAACAGATATACCCCTGGGACTGTGGTGACCTGGATGAATAGCACCCTTCACAAGCTCTGTACAGTGACTTTCCTTCGTCATAGTATAACCCATTTAAAGTTTGAATTTGGGAGGGTAATAGACATACTGTCCTGTGGACACATCACTATTAGGCATGTTCCCCCTATTTTGACACTTATGGTTGGGATTCCTACTACCGCTGGAAAAAGGAATATTTTTTTGATAGGCGCAGGTACCAGGCTTCTTACTCGGACCTATTGGTGACCTTGACCCTAATTTATTGGATCTGAAGCTAAGCTACAATGCCGTGTTAACAGCTTGTATTACTTGTTATAGTTTAAGTTCAGAACCTTTGTTTTTAAACCCAATTTTTACTTGTTTTCACACAGATGCAGAAATGAAATGATTTTCTTTCTCTTCCATAGTTGAAGATAATGATATACCTCAGCCTATGTAAACCAATTTGTCCTACGATCATTGGTTCCATTTGAAACTGATATATTGGACTGATATTGACACTTTCACATTATTCTTTTTTTTTTCTGAAATCTATATTTGCTGGCATATTACACATTTTAACCCAAGACACTGTTGAGCTAGGCAATCCTATGGGCTGAGCAAATAGCCAACATGTACACTGCCTCATGCACTCAATAGTTCATATATTGCAGCCTATAACTGTAATCTTGAAAATTGTGCTTGTTTTGTTACACACACAATAAAAGCATGGAAATGTTTAGCAGTTCTAAAGTGCTACATGATTATAAGGCCGTTGCGGAATTATGGAAAAAAAATAAAGTCTGCCTTAGGGCCGTCATCACCCACTTGGCCTGGTGAAAATGCTGAATTAAACCGTACAGACACTGCATAACCGAATGAAAACAAAGACAAAATCCCCACTTGGTCTCGACTCATTATCCAGTTTTTACTTACTCAACTCACCATTAACATGGGTATTAAATGAGTCATTAAGGGATGGCCCCACTAGTCTATTTTTGTGGCGCGGTGCACTGTTTTAGCACTGAGGCACACGCGCACATCATAGATCGAGGATGTGGGATGGCCCCCTTACCTCCGCTGATGCACTGCCTACCCTTTTCCTCACACACCAGCTATAGCCTTTTGGTGCACATCGCACCACATGCTCTGTGATAGTGGTACATTGCGATTTCGTTGCGTTTGCACGATTCCTGCCGGTTCAATGTGCGTGTCCCAGTGGAGCTTTGGCTGTACGGGCAAGTCACAGCCTATCAACATGAAAAGCTGTATTTTAGTGTCTGTGTGTAAGTAGTCACGTCCATCTGGTCCTTCGCCTCCCTTCCACACGGCCTGCCAGAGTAGCTAACGGTAGTAGTTGGATCCACTGCTCGCGTACATATATAGACAACCGCAGTAGTCCTCAAGCACCTGAAATGCGTGCACAATGTTAACTCTTCAGACTCTCGCTTTCCTTTCGATCCCACCTCGCGCATCTTCTTCTTTCCGCTCTCTCCCGCTACTGTCGTCTCCTGCTTCCCTCTTCCCTCTCTCCTTTTTTTCCTTACTTTCTCGTTTCCTTTTATCAGTTTAGCAAGGTCAGTTCTATGGAGTTTTGTGACGTTGACATCACAGGTCCGTGAATGCGTGAAGCCGATCCAGCCCTCAGTTGCACTCTTTTCGCTCTGATCCACTTCTCAGGGTACTCTCATTAACGCCCTGGTCACCTAGCTATTTGCCTGTATACGTTTCCACGAGCATCCGAAAGATGAGTTGGACTTTTCACCCCTCTAATAATTTTTTTCATACTAGAGGCCATTTTTCGTTCTATTATCCTGGTGTTATTAGGTCAGGAAGTATGTACATGGCTATTTTTCCTCTCTTACCGTTGTTTTACAGCTGCGTTCATCCACAAATCCAATATCTCTCCACTCTCAACACGGCCCTCCTAAACCAGTTGGGATGTGCCCTACGAATAGAAATGAGAGATACAATGGGATCGTAGTCCTATGGTCATTGAAGCCCCTAAAAACGTGTTCCGCAGTAAGACTAAAAAGTGTCCATAGAAACAAACATGCAGAGAGACAATGAGAAGAATTACTATACAGGGTGAATCCAATTTTTTGGGCAGCCTCTCATGAAACTTTTTGTTGATTTGTGGGAAAGCAAATTATACATGCCCTCGCCAAGAAAACAAGGTTCTTCTTTGGACAGTTTTCTTTCCCGATTACTGTTTTCCATTTCTTCTGTGATAACAGTATGTCATATATATGCCAATTATCATCCCTACGCACGTGACAATACTCCTTGGTTATACGCGTTTTCCCTTCTTTGTTGTGTCTCCAATCATTGTAGAAGACAGCCGCTCCTCTGGGTTGAGTTGGAGTCTCAGTGGTTTTGAGCATTGCCAACTATTAGGCCCGTGTCTTGTCGGCGGCTCTCTTCAGCAGTTCTTATAGCCAGGATGCGCGTCGTCTGTCACGGTCTGTATGTATGGCACTATAAGCCTCTTCCTCGTTTTCAACAATGTTGCCGTTCGGTAATCACTGACCCGGGTGTCCAGCCCCACACCACTGTGTGTGGTCGGTAGATGTCTATCTCGCGTGCCTTCCCTCGTCGGCGGGGGGGGGGAGGGATGCGGGGTCACGTGTTACTAAGAAACCCAGGAGTAGTTGCGTGCTGGGAGGCGCAGGAACTAAATTATTGTAGAATACTAGTAAATTATTGAAAAACCTAATTCTTTTACAATGTGTTTCAAACTCTATTTTATTGAAATAAATGCTAATACTCATAAATATAATATCTGAAATAATATTATGGGCTAATGTTTTCACTATATATCACTTTTACAAATATTAAAAAAAAAAAAAATGATCAGAGTCAGATATCAGATGCATCATAGAGAATCATCATATATAACATCCAGATTACACACACTTTGGGAGTTCTTTGGCACTTCCTCTAACTGGCCAGAGTTGACAAGTGGTTACTGGATGACCCACATCATCATCTTGGCCTCTTTCTAAACAAAGCTGAAACTAATTATTCACTGAGAAGGAAGGCTATGGGAAAAGCCAGATGCATGCAAAATTAAGGCTAGGTCCAACGGCACCTTATTGATAAAACACAATTTATTTGTGGCATTTTGACTGATTGTCTTTATTTACTTTGCATTTCTATTTGTGTTTTGTGTACATTTGCCCGCGTTGCAGGTTTCCCAAAGGATGAGGGTAAAAGGAAATAAAAATTTTCATGTGTTTGTCTGCACTTGGTTAATCATTGATACCATACAAAGACATAACTTAAAAGACAACGGACAGGATCAGACACAAACGTTTTAAGTTGTGCACCCTTGTGGTTGAAAAACTGATCCCATAGGATCAGATCACAAAAACAACTTACTGGGAACTGGTTCTCATGATTTCCACTAAACCAGAGATGTCATTGCAGATAGCAAATGCAAACAAATGGAGAGAACTGCATATAGTGGGACCTGAGATTTATTCTCAGTGCTTCTGGTTTCAGAGGTGAGAGTTACAGTTATTGATAGACGTAGTATATATTGTTATGGCGTATAACATTTTGGGCCATATTTATAACATCGTTATCGTAAAAATACGATCAGTGTTCTACGATATGGACCGTTATTTTACGATATTGATATAATCCTACGATATCGCTATCGTAAATCTACGGTACCGATATCGTAAATTACCAATCGTTATCGTAAAATACCGATCGTTAGCGTAGAATAACGATCGCTTTTTACGATATCGGTACCGTTGATTTAAGTAGCGATATGGTTGGATTACCCACAATATCGTTTTTACCATAACGGTGTTTTATAAATATGGTCCTTTAGCCTTAATTTTCCTTAAATGTAATAATGATACATTGTAGTGGTCAAATGCTATGAATCACTATACATATATCTGAAATCTATATGACTTTTATTTTGTGTATTTCTGTTATATATATTACAGATTGTGCACATGAAAAAAGGCAATTTAATAGCCAGTATTTGCAGGAAGTACACAATGCATGTGAAAAGAAAGTCTCAAAACTAGCTAAATGGATGTGGCCTTGAGGACTGTTAATGTATTTTATTTCTTTGTATTTCTTATGTCACTGATCTGGAGGCAGCTCAGAAGTTAATAAATTATGCAAAAGACTTATCCTTATACATAATAAACTATATTTACATTATACCAATAGCTATAAAGCTTAAGGCAAGGTTAGTTTAAAGAAACCGAAAAGGTTTAAGGTATTTACAGTGTTATTCTGCTCAACTATCTAATTAATAAGGAATAATCCCTCACCCAGATTTCCTAGAATCAGAGGAAGAGACATGCAAGGTTACTACTTATGTCCTTGTGGGCCATGCATAGGTCTAGAAACTGCTTGCATTGTCTGCATTATTCATTTAGAACTGCAGTGACTTTCAGCTGGTGCAGACAAGGTTATATTGGGAATATTGGGGCATTCCAGGAAAACTTGACTGGGGGCCCATCAGCAAGCTTTTTTAACTCTTACTGTCTCATTGTTTTTATTATCTTGCCACTTCTTACTGCTTCCTTACATCTGTATCTAGAGTTTAACAGTCTCTCTGTTATCATTGATGGGCTGTTGCCCCATTGGTGTTTTTCCTGGTAGGCTAATCCAATGCACTACACATTAAAAAATCTCTTCTATCCTTTTTTTTAAACCTTTATTTCCTTTTAAGGACACACAATATAAAGAAGCATAGCATATTATAGTTAAGAGGATCTCAGCAATTGGGAAAGCTAGTAGCAGAAAAACTGTACATTTCGCATTTACTTGTATGATGTGATGGTGGTCATCGAATCATGGCTTAATGATTACACACAACTGGACAGTAAATATTGAAGGATACTCCTATTTACACATGACAGAGTTAATAAGAAAGGAGGAGGAGTATGTATGTATGTTAAACAGGAATTGAAGCCAAATTTAAAAGATGGAATAGATGGGGCGTAAACGATACGGCAGAACCAATATGGGGGAACTGTGTACAGGAGCAAGAAGGTAGGTAAATTAATTGGTGGAGTATGTTTATAGGCGTGCTGTATGGGGCATGTATTGGTTATGGGGGATTTTAACTACCCTGACATAGATTGGAGTAAGGGAACTGCCACAGCACTCAAAAGGTAAAAGTTCTTAAATTTCCTATATGAGCATTTTCTTTCACAGATAGTAGAAGTTCCTACTAGACAGAATGCATTGTTGGATCTGGTGATATCTAATAACCTTGAACTCTTTTTGGAGATGAAGGTAATGGGAAGCTTAGGGAATAGTGACCATGTATAGTGTCATTTAATAGGTTGCAAAAAACTAAAGTGCACTGGTTAACTCTGTTCATAGACTGGGGGGATTGTTTCTAGCTAAAGATACAGAGCAGATGTGGACCACTTTTAAAGGGATTATTAACTATTACATTTCTAAATCTGTACTTTAGGTACAAGTGTAAAAAAATGAGGTCCACTCCTGCATGGCTTAATGCTCAGGTAAAAAGGGAAATGGAAAAAAAAAGGTTTTGAAAACAGGGAAAACAAAACAGGCTTAGAGGGAGTACAAAGCTGTAATAAAGAGTGCAAGAAAGCAAATTAACTAGCTAAAATAGAAAATGAAATACGGATTGCCAAAAAAGCAAGTCCAACCCCAAAATGTTTTTTTTTTAAGTATAATAAATGGTAAAAAAGATGAAGACTGAGAATGTGGGACCATTAAATAATGGGGCTGAGGTGGTTGTAGGATGCCGAAAAGGCTAATCTGCTAAACCCTTTTTTTTTACATCGGTTTTTACTGTTGAATCCTTGTCCTTACAGCAGGATTGTATATCATAGAAGGAGAAGAAGATATAAGGATATTAAGATAGGTACTAAAATACGGAACAATTAGACAAGTTAAATATCAATAAAGCCCCAGGACCAGATGGATTGCATCCTTGGATTTTAAAAGAGCTTAGTTCAGTTCTATCTAGACCACTGTTTCTCATCTTGTCAGATTTGCTTTGGTCTGGGGATGTGTCGCTGGATTGGAAAAAAAGCCAATGTAATACCAATATTCCAAAAAGGTAGTCGTTCACAGCCTGGTAACTATAGACTGTAAGCCTAACATCAGTGGTAGGGAAGGTGCTGGAAACTTTGTTACGGGATCATATCCTTGACTTTGTCTCCAGAGATCATCTTTTAGTAGTAGCATGGATTTATGAGAAATAGATCATGCCAGACAATTTAATTGGTTTTTATTAAGAAGCAAGTAAGAAGTTAGATTCAGGCACAGCAGTGGATGTGGTATATTTGGATTTTGCGAAAGCTTGGATACTGTGCCACATAGGCGACTAATGTATAAAACTGAGGACTGTTGGCCTTGAAGAAAACATTTGTTCATGGATAGAGAACTAAGCAGAGTGCTCAGGCGTTATGGGTGCCTCTTCTGTTTAATCTGTTTCTCTAAATTACTTAGAAGGGGGCATTGAGAGCAAGGTCTCAGTGTTTGCTGATGACACTAAACTATGCAAATCTTTGGAAACTTCAAATGATGTGCAAGTGCTGCAAGCAGCACCTAGGGGTTCTGGTAGTTAACATACTTAGCTATAGCAAACAATGCCAGGAGCAACGGCTAGAGCTAGCAGATATTGTTTAAAAGAGGGGAATAGATTCAAGAAGAAAAATTTTATTCTCCCTCTTTACAAGGCACTGGTAAGGCCTCATTTGGAACATGCGTGTGCAGTTTTGGGATCCCATATACAAAAGGGACATCTTGGAAATTGAGGCAGTTCAGAGAAGGCAACTAAATTAATAAGGGAATGGAGGGGCTTGAATATCAGGCAGATTAGACAAGTTAGGGCTGTTTACATTGAAGAAGCGACGTTTGCGTGGGGACATGATAACCTTATCAAATATATTATGGCCATACAATGAACTCTCTGGTGCATTGTTTACTAATAGTCATATCAGATAGGGACACGTGGACATCCTTTAAGGTTGGAAGAAAAGAAGTTTCATCTTCAGGTTAGGAAAGGTTTCTTTACAGTGTGAGAACGGTGAAACTGTGGAACTGTCTTCCAGCAGATGTGGTAATGGCAAGTTATTGAATAGCTTTAAAAAAGGCCTGGATAGTTTCTAAAACTAAAAAATATTGAGAATTACTGGTATTAAGCATATAGATCTGTTGATCCAGGGATACTTTCCGATTGCCTTTGGAGTCAGGAAGGAATTTTTTCCCCCTTTTTAGCTGGGTTTTTTGCCTTCCTCTGGATAAACTTTAGGTAGGGTTAAAAAAAAAAAAAATTAAAAGGGGTGAATAGGTTGGACTTGAT
Organism: Hymenochirus boettgeri; assembly: GCA_019447015.1. NCBI lineage: Eukaryota > Metazoa > Chordata > Amphibia > Anura > Pipidae > Hymenochirus > Hymenochirus boettgeri. Next base: position 165,156,547 of record CM033474.1, on the reverse strand, counting down.
GGCCGTATGTCTTTATTCAACCTTCATTACTATGTTACTATGTCACATTGTCAATAGTGACCCCTCGTTAAACATCTGGGCAGCGCTGAGTATCTGCTACATGAGCAAAAATGTGCAATTACAAAGAAAACAGAAAGCAAAAGGAGAAATTGAGATACAAAAAGTGCAATTAATTTCATTTTTGCCAGTCTCTTAATCACTTTAATGTTTCAAGGATTTGGTCAACTGTTCAGGCTTGTTAATGCCCTGACCCCCTACAGTGTCATATGTAAAACAATAAAATAACTGTGTGGGGATTTGTTAGAGATAGAAGCAGCAAAAATAGAAAGCTCTACAATCCCCTTGAATTGTATTAGTAACACAGAATTGCTTTTTCAGTCTGTAGCCTTACAACAGTGAGGAACATAGTTCAGGTTTTCCATGGTGAAATTTAAAATAATTGTACAGTGGGCTTGGATTATGTTGAACTAAAGATTAGACATTACTGAAAATCATATTTATAATGGTCGAAAAAATTCTGCTAGCATCTGTATTTTTTTCTTTTCTGCAGTGAAAATACTGGAGGTTATTTGAAACTGCCTGGTATTAGCCTATAGATGTTAATGGGTTGATAAGACCAGTATCTGCTTTTTATGGACAATATTTCGATCCAAATTTTGTTGCAACAGATCATGTGGTTCATTGAAGATGTGATGATTGGCTGAAATTTTCCACTGCCCCCTTTAATATGTAAATAAGATTTTGGAATGAAAAGACTTTTTGTTGTTCTATGGTTGTTTTATAAAATAACACACAACACCCGTTTTGGGTATTAGACGGCAAACCCAGAAGCAAACCAGAGCTCCATATGAAGACCGTATTGAGTTTTGGATTATCTTTACCCATACAGCTCAGAATTGATATACATTTCCTATAATTTAAATGAGATACCAGTTCTTGCCTTTCCTCCACTTAGGCAAATATGTAGATCAACCAAAAGTACCAGGGGACATTCTTAAACTTGACCCCAAGCACCTTCATAATAACCTTGCTTGCACCTTCATCAACGCCGTGTGGGTCCCCTGATCTGATGCAGTGTTTATGTTATTACAGAGTACAGCAAATCTTTTATTTTTCTTCTTGGAATAATCACTATTGAATGTTATTTTTTGTGTTGCGTTTCTGTTATACCATTTGAGTGTCCTATGAATCTTAAACTTTCTGAACCTTTAGGTTTCTGTATAGCTTTCATTTTAACTTACATAACTACAATCTGAAGTGGCATTTGTATTTTGCATTTACTTTCTGATTGGTTCCGCAGGAAGGATGTTTGAGGAGGAAATGATCTTTTGTGGTTTGAACAGCTGGATTATTAATGAAGAAGCATTTCAATTTGCTTCCTCTTCTCCCATAGCACTAATTCCATGACAAGACTTATTTGTAGCCCACATGAAAAAAACAAAAAGGGTATGTTTTATTATGTAGAATATATAGAAAGGGGATTAAAGGTACGTAACAGAATTCTAGGTGGCATTTCTGGGCATTAAACTAAAAAAAGTTTTACTGGAATTTTGGTTGTGAGATTCTACTTGTGGGTAGATAAAATAAACTACTATGCCAAGGAAAAGCTTTTAACATGAAATAATGAAAAACATTTACTTCAACAGCACATTTACTTTACGCTTTAAGGGTAATGTTTCTAAAGTCTAGTGTAAAACAAGATAATTAAATGTCTGTTCTAAGACTTTTTGACAGAGAATGCAGTGTTTACTAATTTAGCTGCAGGAGATGAATTGTACATATCAAACCAACAATAGGACCATATTCTTCTTGTGTAACTGATCCTGAACTATACTGGATGGTATTTTCTCAATGTCCCAGAACCAAAAACTGTCAGAAAAACTAGCCGTATGGTAGGTCATTATTTAAAAGCCTTCTGATTGGTGACCACTTCATTGGGCGTGTAAGAGAATATGCCTGTATTAACATGCTACAATGAAAGAGGAAGCATGAAACCCCATTGCTACTGGGATTAAGAGTTTGACTGGCTTGTTGTAAAGAGTATAATGGATAGACATTTAGAGAAGTAATGCATATCGGAAGCAACATTTTATAGCCGTTTGATTATTTAAAATATAGCAGGTCTTCGTTACATGCAAAATCTTTAACTTATTAGTTTCTCAGGTCCTTTCCCAGAAAGGAGGAAGCCTACTCCTACAGTAACTCATCCTTGCGGAGTGGTTGTACATTTCCAGGTAGGTAGGAAAGTCTATTCCTACCTCATCGTAACTGAAAGTTGTACATTTTCCAGGGAGATAGAAAAGCCACCCTACCTCATCCGTGCTGAGTGGTTGTACATTTACTAGGGATTAGGAAAGCCTACTCCTACCTTATCCTCACTGAGTGGTTAAATATTTCCCATGGAGGTAGAAACCCTACTATACCTCATCCTCGTTGAGTGGTTGTACATTTCCCAGGGAAAGGAAAACCTAAACTACCTCATCCTTGCTGACTAGTTGTACATTTCCAGGAAATTAGAAAAGCCTACTCCTACCACATCCTCGCTGAGTATGTTGCAACATTTCCCAGGAAGGTAGAAAAGCCTACACCTACCTCATCCTTGCTGAGTGTTTGTAAATTTACTAGGGATTTAGGAAAGCCTACTCCTACCTCATCCTCGTTGAGTGGCTGTACATTTCCCAGGGGGGTAAGAAAGCCTATCCCTACCTCATCCCCGCTGAGTGGGTGTATATTTACCAGGGAAGAGAATTAATCTCTTTAGATTTTTAATTTTTTATGTCCATGTCTATAGTTGTTCTTTAAAGCTGTACTGTTAAACAAACAAATATTATTACAACCTTATGTTATTTTTAAGAAAAATGAAATTAAATTGCATATTAATCTGCAATGCTGCTAAATAAAAACAAACTGTTTTTTCAATTGTTTGTTAAGGCAAATTCTTTTTTTATGACCTTTAGTACTTTAGTACTACAGCATAACCCCCAAATACATTTTACTTATTTACAAATTCATTTTTACCAATTGTTTTATAGATGGACGTTTTACCAGTGTATTGTTATAAGCTTTAATTATTACCCACTAGAAAATAATACTTTCTGTGGCTACATTACTTCAGGGATTCACTTCACTTCTATCCTAGTAATCAGCCTTTAAGCAAAGTTAATTTACAGTCTAAATTGTAAGTAACACTTAACAATATGGATCTCTTGAGACATTCACTGTAAGATAAATCCAAATGATATTAATGCGCTCAAAGTTTCAGTGTTATTTCGGTACTGTACTTTGAATAATTGCAAAAATTCTTTAGGCAAGTATAAAACTATGAAAACAGCGAATAGTACTGCATAGAACCTCATCATGGACAGGGAAGAGGCCAAGGGGAGGGGGCGTGGCCTAGCGCGTTTCGCGGTTACTTCCGCTTGAAGCGGAAGTAACCGCGAAACGCGTCAGCCATGCCCCCTCCCCTTGGCGTCTTCCCTGTCCATGAGGTTTCTACGCAGTACATTCGCTGTTTTAACATTTTGTAATAAACGTGAATTTTATCTATTTAACCGATTTGGGACATTCTTCGTTTCGGAAGTATCTCGTTGCTCCCGATACCCTTTATTTCATTGCCATATAAAGGTCGGACGGACCTGGGAACATCTGGAGATCCCGGCTATATCACGAACACTTGCGGTGCAGCTCCCCCAGTAAGTAGACAATCTATTCTAATAAGTATAAAACTATGCATTAGAAAGAGTTTCTGGGTAATTTCTATTTTGTCCCTTTAGTGCTTGAAGGTTCTCATTCATCCAGGTCATGGTATATTTATGTTTTATCTACCGTAGATCGACTGGACTTGAAGTTTATTTCTTGAAGATGTTTCACTAGTCATCCGACTGGCTTTCTCATTCAGAATGACTTGTACAAGAATCTGTTGGCAATTAAGTACCCTGAAAAATCCCAATTAGCATATCACAGTCAGGTGTTAGGGACCTTCTGAATGCAAGATTGGATGCATTGAGCTAAGAGGTTTTATCCAAATTGCCCAGGGTAAGGTGTCAACAACATCATTGTACATGGCAGACAGTTGGTGTCGAACCCCCCCCACCTCTATTCAGGCCTAGTTTCTTTATTTTCACATAAATTGCATATTATTATTATTATTGATTTTATAGCGCCATATCTTCCGTGGCGATTTCAATTACACAGACAACATATACATTACTACGGGTATAGCTATTTAGACAAAAGTCTTACATATTACATACACAGGTAATACATAATATAAGCACATGCAGTGATGAGTTCTTACAGCAATAACATGAATACAAAAGGAGAGAGGACCCTGCCCAGAGAACTTACATTCTAGAGGAATAGGGGTGAGACATAAGGTAGGAATCTTTAGGCTGTAAATAGATTGGGCAGGGAGTGTGAAAGGCGGTGTTGATCATATTGGGTAGTAATAGGGTATGTCTAGGCCAAGTTATATGCTTGCCTGAAGAGGTGGGTTTTAAGGTTATGTTTGAAGGTATTTAGGGACAGTGAATGACGGACAAGGAGGGGGTTCCAGACAGACAGAAGGCAGCAAATGAGCAAGTCCTAAATGCGGGGGTGGGAAGAGGTGACAAGGGTGGAAGAGAGGAGGGTATCATTTGCAGAGCGGAGTTTGCACCTGGACGGGGACAGTGGATCAGCTCTGAGTACATGTAGTAGGGGCTGTGTTGGATAGTGCTTTATAGAATAGGGTAAGCAGCTTGTACTGGATCCTTTGCGTAATGGGCAGCCAGTGGAGTGACTGACAGAGAGGAGAGGCATTGGAGGAGAGCGAGAGCCGGGCAGCAGAGTTGAGGATGGGATGAAGTTGGCCAGGTGGTTTTTAGGTAAACCACACAGGAGTGTTGCATTAATCTAGTCGGATACAGAATGATAAGGGTTGGACAAGGATTTTTCTAGCTTCTTTTGAGAGGAAGGGAACAAATGCGGGAGATGTTTTTGGGTTGGAGCAAACGGAGTTGGCAAGCAAATTGACATGTGATTTGAAGGAAAGATCTGAATCTAGTATTATTTCCCAGGCAGCGGACATGAGGGATGGGGTAAGGTGTGTTGTTAATGTTAAAGTAGGACTAGGGAGGGGAACAGATCGTGAGGTGGGAAAAGGACAAGTTCAGTGCATATTTCACATAAAAGTGTTAAGGTAGCCATTTATGTAAAAATAAAGAAACCAAAGGTGAATAGAGTTGGGGGGGGTTCGACACCACTGTCGGCCATGTACATGCTGTTTTGACACCTTACTCTGAGGCAGTCTGGATAACCCCCTAGCCCACATGCATCCACATCTTGCATTCAGAAGGTCCCTAACACTTAGCTGTCATATGCTAATTGGGACTTGTCAGGGTACATTTGCACAGATTTTTGTACAAGTCATTCTGAATTTAGAAAGTCAGTTGGATGACTAGCGAAACATCTTCAAAACACTAAACTTCAAGTCCAGTTGATCTAATTGAATACACAGATATGTCTCTTTAGTTGATATGTCCTACTTACTGCACTGCAAACTCAAATTTGCTTTGTGTTATTTCTGTCAACATATTCCAGTGGAAATGTGATGCTTTGCTGAGACCCACATTGCTTTCCATAACCCTGAAGGAATGCAACCCATGAGGAAGGAAATTAATTTCTTGTAGCTGGAATCAGTGTAAACAATTTTATCCTGTTTACCGAAAAGGGTTACAAAAATATACCAGAACCACCTGTTTAGATAATAACAGAGTACACAATATAAATATCGATTAAAGGGCATGTCCATCCCCTAAAGAAAATTAAAAGAGCTCATACAGCCATGAAAGAAAGAAGATGCAAAGAGAGAGGGACTGGCAGACTTAAATATATCAAATTCCAGAAACTGCTAATTAATTATTATAAATAGGGTTGGTAGTCTTACTTTAGGGAAAAATATACTTCTGGGGTGGGCATGCCTTCAAGCTTACCTAAGGACAATTATACTCACCTCCCCCTCGTTCCTTTCCCCCCACTCCTGCAAAGTACCCAGGGTGAGGACCTAAATGCTAAGTCCTCACCTCTGGGTACTTAATATAGGACAATACTTTTAACTTTAAAACACACCTGAAGAATTATAAAGTATTTTATAAAATTATAAATTATTAACTGGATATCCTGCGATTCACATTAAAGGACAATTATACTTCCCATTTCCCCGGTCCACTCCTGCAAAGTACCTAGGTGAGGACCTAAAACGCTAAGTCCTCACTCTGGGTACTTTACAAAAGTCCTGAAGTACTTATTGTAACTCTCCACATCGCTCTGGTCCGATCCTCCTCCATTGGCACTTTGAGTGACAGATCGCGAGGCAGCCAATGGGAAGACGCGCTCTGTAGGACGTGTCTTCCCATTGGCTGCCTCCCGGACTGTCACTCAAAGTGTCAGTGGGAGGATCGGACTAGAGCGACGAGGGAGATTACAGTAAGTAGTACAGACTTTTGTAAAGTACCCAAGTGAGGACTTAGCGTTTTAGGTCCTCACCCTAGGTACTTTGCAGGAATGGATCTGGGAAATGGTAAGTATAATTGTCCTTTAAAAGTGAATCTGCAGGATTCCAGTCTAATCATTTATAATTTTATAAAATACTTTATAATTCTTCAGGTAGTTTTTTAAAGTATAAAGTATTGTCCTATATTAAGGTTTATTGGTGTGATTTTTCCCTTCCTGTCTTCACAGTAAAATTTACTGGTTTCTCTTTGGACATTTGGGTACTGGATATTCTATTTCTATATCTAAGCACATTCTAGAAATCCACTTTAAATTCTAAATACCATTCTTTTTGCTCGTGAATCTTTGAGAATGGCTCCTACCAGTTGGCGAGAAATATAGAAGGAATTGAATGTATTGAGCGTAACAGAGATGTGTTTTGTTTTGAGTGGGATAATAGCGAGATCTTCCTGCCACGTCTACAGCTGTGCAAATTAAATAAATACACAACTGTATCAAAGTAAATAAGGCCTTTTTTGAAGCAAATTATTCCCACAGTACTTTTTATTTAACCACATTTTGCATGTGGTAACCAACATGGAAATTTTAAAAAAACGTCTGCCGCAGTTCCCTGGTCAATTTGTCCACCATGTTTCATTTTCCAATCTGAATTTTGTACATTGTATATGAAATCATTTTCCTTGGGGATTTTTGGATGATTGCGTCCAATTATTATACCCGTGACAATTTCCATTAGAATCATTCCCAATCAGTTTTCGAGAATTCTGCTGTGTGACATCTATTCTTTGGAAAAATGCAGAGACAATAAGTTATTTATTACATAATCCTTACAATTCTTCTCAAGTATACATTATATCTATCTTCTTCTTCCATTAGTGGAAAATATAATGTATACTGTAATAATAACAGAATAATTACATTAATAAACCTCATCTGCAATGTGGACTTTTACATTAGATTACCCAACATTGACTTTTTACCTAAGGAGCCAAAACACACCAATGCTAATCTTACAATATGCAATATTCTGATATCAGATGATCATTGGACCTTGTATGGCCAATCATATGAAAATCTTTGCACAAATTTTTTCCCTATCAGAACACATTACAAAATGTTTATCTAACCATTTTTATCTGCTGCAATCATAAGATTGTTTGCATGTATGGGCCCCTTAAACTAGTTGGGAGAAGAAAATATCAACTATTTGTTTATTTTGGTTTATTTACTTGCCAAATAACACACATTGTAATATTCATAGAACTAGTACTATAATGTATGTAGTGAATTCTTATTTTAAAATCCAGATTATTTTGCCTTCACAGTAAACATTGTTCAGTTATTACATTAGTATTAGGTTGAAAAGACATACTCCATCCATCCCAACCCATCTAGCAATATCCTCATTCCTGCCTAACTGTTGATCCAGAGTAGTCAAATAAAACAAACAAAACAACCAAATATTATGACTAGGGGGTGTAGAACAATGGTATAGCCTATCCTAGACCTACTCAAATGGTCTCAGATCGGAGGAAACATTTCCCTGGATAACTCTACTTTATGTATCAACCAGTGATGCGCATTCATCCTTGGCAGATTCCGTTTTCCTTTTTGGAGAACTTCATCCCTAGTTTTTTTTTTTGAAACTGCCAATGACACCCCTCATCACAACGTCCAACTGGAAGACAGTTCCATAGCTTTATACCGTTCTCACAGTGAAAAACCGGATTCCGACCTTGAAGCCTCAAATGTGTTTTCTTCAAGTCTTAGAGCAGGTATGTCTGTGTCCTTTGACATGTTCTACTGGTGAACCATGTGCCAGATAGTTTATTGTATGGCCAGTTAATGTATTTATAACACAGTACATCATATCCCCACGCCAAGTGCCTTTTCTTCAGCATACATAATTGTAACATATCCAGTCTCTCTTTCAAATCCCCCTCAAGCTCCCCCAATCCCCTTTTTAATTTAGTTTGCCCTTCTCTGAATCCTTTCCATTTCAACATGTCCTTTCTGTACAGAGTCCCAATGAGGCCTTGCCAATGCTTTGTAAGAGGGAAAATTACATTTCCTCCATTAATCCATACCTCTTTTAACAATACAATACCAGATGCTGGCTCTGGCTGTTGCCGCCTGGCACTGCTTGCTAACCTTTAAGTTTGTTTATCCACCAAAACTCCAAGATCCCTTTCCAACAGGATTCACTTACCACGAGCCATTTATAGTATAAGTGCAACAAGGATTTTTAAAAGGGCAAGTCCAGCCCTAACATGAAAATTAACATACAGGTAGGTCACGCCCCCAAACCCTAAACTGTAATAGTTTTGAAATCTTAATTATAAGTCTAGTCAACCTGAAATCCTGCACAATGTTTGTTGCCCCAGTTTTTCTGCTTCCAGGTTCTTCCAGTTAGTATTGAGTTGTCAGTTAGGTTTGACAGTTGACATCACGCCAATGAATGAAAGTTAATCCCGTCTGCCTCCTTCTGAGGCATGCCCAGCTCTAAATGCTCGTACAGTTTTCTAAATGCTTCAGTTTCCCATGAGGCATCCAAGCATAGCAGGCATACAGTAATTAATCTCATAGGACAAAGTATGTATATCAACATATTTTAAAGAGGCCGTTCTTTCTAAAAGATGTCTTAATGAGGGTAGAGTTGCGCTTTTAAGTCCAAAATGCATCACCTTACAATTTATCAATTGAATTTCATCTGCCACTTAGCAGCCCAATGTGACAATCCTATGACTAGATCCCCCTGCAACGATTGCACATCCTCTGAAGTTTTTAATGGTCGCAAAGTTTGTGTGGTCAGCAAAACAGAAACCTTGATGACAATACCCACTTCCAAATCCTATATAATAAAATGCAAGTGTGCGTCCCTGTGTGCCTTGTGTGTGTCCTGAGCAGGAGGTTTCTGACTCACTGGTAACAGTCACAACTCTCACACAGCTACAGCTACTGGAGCTACTGTTGCCTCTCCTCTGCCTGTCCCCCGCCTACCCAGTCACCAGCAGTCTGCAGAGTTTGTGGGCGGAGCAGCTCTGGGTCCGTGGGTCATGGTAGCAATGGGGTAGGGAGGAGCAAGAATCCGAACATCCGATCCTGAGATTCCTGCTAGAACTTCACAACACAGTGAGTGTTAAAAAAAGTTTCTGAAGGAGATCATGCTGGGTGTGGAAGGAGAGGCTGGGACAGATGACACTGCTGTAATGTCATAGAACGCTATCTCCTGGGTCTGGACAGAGTTGTGTGACCTGGGTCTGGGACAGAGTGGGGCCCTGGGTCAGAGTGATGGAACCTGGCGTTGGGACAGAGGGGGCCCTGGGTCTGGGGCAGAGGGGGGCCCTGGTCTGGGAAGATGGGGACCCGGGTCTGGGACAGAAGGAGGGGACTCTGGATCTGTGACAGAGGGGGGGGGCTGGATCGGGGACAAGTGGGGGACACTGGGTCTGGGACGAGTGGGGTAACCCTTGGTCTGGACAGAGGGGGGGCCCTGGGTCTGGGCAGAGGAGGGGCCCTGTGTCTGGGACGATGGGGGTGCCCTGGATCTGGGACCAAGGGGGGGGCTGGGCTGGGACAGAGGGGGTGAGACTGGGGCTGTGGAACAGAGTGGGGGGTCCTGGATCTGGGAGAGGGGGGGAACCCTGTCTGGACAGAGTGAGGGAACCTGGGTCTGGGACAGAGGGGGCCCTTGGGTCTGGGGCAGAGGAGGGGCCCTGGGTCTTGGACAGATGGGGGACCCGGGGTCTGGGACAGAGGGGGGCCCTGGGTCTGGGCAGAGGAGGGGCCCTGGATCTGGGACAGATGGAAGGCCCTGGGTCTTGGCACGAGGGGGGCTGGGACAAGTGGGACCCTGGGTCTGGGACAGAGTAGGACTCTGGATCTGTGACGAGGGGGGTGGGACCTGGGTCTGGGACAGAGGGGGCCCTGGTCTGGGGCAGAGGAGGGGCCCTGGTCTGGGACAGACGGGGACCCTGTGTCTGGAGACAGAAGGAGGGGACTCTGGATCTGTGACAGAGGGGGGGCTGGGTCTGGGACAAAGTGGGGGGCCCTGGGTCTGGGACAGAGTGGGGGACCCTTGGTCTGGGACAGAGGGGGGCCCTGGGTCTGGGACAGAGGGGGGCCCTGGTCTGGGGCAGAGGAGGGGCCCTGGATGCTGGGGACAGATGGGGGGCCCTGGGTCTGGGACAATAGGGGGGGACCCTGGGTCTGGGACACTAAGGGGACTGTGGCCTTGGGACATGGAGGATGGAGGCCACTCTGGGCTTCTAGCGCCTGTTATTGAACAGGCTTAATGTCTAGTCATTAATAAATAGATTATGAAGCGCTGAGAAGCGGCCCCAACACCAGAAAAAAGCCCCTGTCCTGGGCACCCCACGGCCTCTCACGCACTTAGTCACTAATGAAGCCGAAAGGAACGGCCCCCCATTTCACAACTACTCTCTGCATCCTATTCTAACTAATTTTCTATCCATGTACAAATGTGACTCCCAGACCACCAGACCTCAGCTTATACATTAGTCCACCTATGGGGGACTGTATCAAAAAGCCTTTGCAAAATCCAAGTAAACTACATCTACTGCTATGCCAGAAGTCTAAATTTCTACTTACTTCCTCATAAAAGCCAATCAAGTTAGTTGACAAGATCTATCTACTAAATCCATGCTGGTTACTACTTATAATGCAGTCCTTGAAACTACTCTAGAACATGTTCCCTTATTAATTTTTCCAGGATCTTCCCCACCACTGAAGTTAAACTTACAGGCCTGTAATTACCCGGCTGTGACGACTACCCTTTTTGAATATTGGAATAACATCACCTTTTTCCCACCAAGGCACACCACCGGACATGAGGGAATCTGTCAAAATAAGAACAATGGCTTAGATAAAACTGAACTTATCTCCCTAGTACCCGAGGATGTATTTTAATCCGATCCAGGAGATTTATTTAAATATAACCTTATTTAGTTCTTTCTGTACACTCCTTCAGTTAACCAAAGTGCACTTGAATCTTTTATACCATATTGCTACATACTCTATGAATATCTGTACTTGGATCTTCTATAATGTATACAGAGGGAAAAAAATTATTCAAGACATTTGCTTTTAATTCGCCATCCTCCGCTAACTAACTTATCCAATTAATTAATGGTGCCACATTCTCAGTCCTCATCTTCTTACTATTAATATACTTTAAAAAAAATAGGCTTAGTGATGCTTTGTTCAGCTATCCTAACTTACAGGTTTAAATGCCTTTTTCTTCCTTTCCATTTGCCTTCTTCCACATTTGCCTCTTTACATCAGAATTCACAGCCACATAGGCCGGATTTATTTTTTTTTACATTATTTCCCAAGGGTATACATTTGAGATGTGAACTGACTTAAAATCCCCCTTGAACCACAGTCCACTCCACTTCTGTTCAGTACCATTTCCTGATAATACATTATCCCAGTTGACATTTCTGAAGAGTGCTGCTTTTAACCTGGGAAAATTGCCTTCCGAAATAAAAAGTCTTTGTTAACCCAGCGCAATTTTCCTTTCGATAACAAAGTCCAAACGCCACTATTTCATGGTCACTATTCCTAAGCCTCCATTTACCTTTTATATTCTATAGTACTCCACGGTGTTAGATTACCAGATCCACAGAGCTCCTTTTTCTAGTAGACCTCAACCACCTGTGAGAGAAAATTATTCTGCAGCAAAAAATTCAGGAACTCATAGCCCTTTTTCTGTGATGGCAGTTGCCCACTCCAACCAATCAATGTCAGGGTAATAAAAGTCCCCCATAGCACTCTCCCCAAACTTGCAGCCCTTGCCAACTGCAATATGAAGTTGACTCACCCGTGCTAACATTTGCGGCTTATATCAGCAGACACCAACAATGACATTCCCCCTTTCCTGTTGCCTAATTTCATCCTATTGCCTCCACTTTCTATCATCCATATTGCCAGTTATCTCTTCTTCTTTTTAATTTGGCTTCAATTCTTTTTTAACATAACACATACTCCTCCCCCTTTCCTTTTTTCTCTGTCCTGCCTAAACAAGGCATATCCTTCTAAATTTACAGTCGCCAGTCGTGATAAATGTTCACCAGCGTTTCTGGCATAACCTATTACATCATACTTTTCATTTAATGCCGATAATTTCCAATTCCCCCATTTTGTCAGCCAGGCTTCTCGCATTTGCAAACATCAATTTTAGATATGATCCTGTAATTTATTTGTACACATAAATACACATGCCTCCCTATCCCCTATGCTAGCCCCACCCCCCCTTTCCGCCCACCACTGCCTATCAACTACCCTGTTTTCCTCCTGGGCTATCTTAATCCCAGTGAGACTGCTAATACCCCCCCCTCCCTCCCCCAAAACCTAGCCTCAAAAAATCTCCTCCAACCCTCTAGCCATCTTCTCCCCATAAAACAGCTGCCCCCGGCCATCATTGAGGTACCAACCCATCCCTACTAAAGAGCCTGTAGCCGACAGCAAAGTCTGCCCTTCTCAATAAACCCAAACCCTTCTTCCTTACAACCACTCTCTTAGCCCGCATTAATGCTCCTAAGCTCCCACTGTCTCCGTGGCTTAGCACGTAGCTGCAGTAAGTATTTTCTGAAAACCATACCCTGGACGTCCTTGCTTTTAACTTGGCCCCTAGCTCTCGGAAATCATGTTTAAAGGACCTCACCTCCTCCTCTAACTTTTTTCATTTGCACCAATGTGAAAAGACAACCAGACTGCAAGCACCCCGGCCCCACCCAATAATCTGTCTACACGATCACACCACATGCCGAACCCTAGCACCAGACAGGCACACACAGTTCGGCATGAAGGGCCTTGGCGGCAGATTACCCTATCTACCTTCTTATAATAGAGTCCCCTACTTCTACCACCTGCCTTGCATTCCTGAATCATTCGTTCCTCCTCCCTTGTATCAGAGATGGCAGTCCCCTGGGTGCTCAAAGGACAGCCCCCTCCATACACACTAATTCCAAGGTGTCCTCCTCCACTTCATTACCTAAGGCGGCAAATCTGTTGGATGGACAATCTGAAGTAACCCTAACAAAAAAAATACCTCCCCCCCCTCAACCTTCCCTGTCCCACTTACCGCCCACCTCTATACTGGCCCCCAGCCAGTGCCTCTGACCCCCCAGTTCTGCCAATCCCCGCAATCTGCAAGCTCCCCTTAGACTCTTCTCCACCTCAGCTTCCAAATGGGCAACCCACTCACACTGACACAGACATAGGTTTCCCCGAACATCGCTGCTCCAGGTTCCTTTACTGTGGCAGTGATGCACATTGCATGGTAAGCCAACAAACTGTCCCTTCTAATACCCCCAACAGCACAGTGACCACAAACCTTGTTATTGCCCTTCTTGTTTCATGTCCTTCTTTTTTTATGTCCTTGAGATCAAGGTCCCTTAAGAGCAAGGGACACTTTCACTGCCTAGTTCGTTTCACTCACAGGAAACTTCCTTTTGTTAGGGGTCCAAACCCATGTTCCTTTAAACCTTTTAGACCTCCACCCCGCTTACTCATGTTAATTTTTTAGCATGTTTTATCTAGGCAGGGTTGCCAGATTGTTTCCCTCACACTAACTTAGGAGGGGAATAAAAATTGTGGGAAAGAGGTGAGGGATGTGGATAATGGATGGGGTGAGCTGAAGGGGCAGGGAATGGGCAGTAGTTGGTTGAGATTGGCCATAGAGGGTTGTCAGCTGGCACTAACCCTGCCTGTGGGAGTGAGGATTTACTTCCTGGCAGTTGAGTAGTCCAGTCCGAGACAGATAGGGTATCTGAAAGGTAAAGCTGGCCATGTACTACCTCCGATTAGACATTTAACCTGAGATGAATATTAGATGATTGCAATGTCTAGTAGATTAGCAGTTTACACTGCCAACGTTCCCCAGATAATCCAAGGAAACTGCTTAGGACCTTCCATACTGGGGTTACCTTGACGTGGTTGGAAGGCTTTTAACTTTTATGCAAAATTGGGAACTAAAAACCCCCATGTTTTTACTGTTTGCACTAGCATAGATATATGTGTTATGGGGCCCTGAATGTGCATTGATCATCTCTTTTTTCTTGTTTGTTCTAATGTTTTGATCAGATAAGTAGCACTTCCACTATTTGTTATAAGTAATTTTGCCACAGGAGTGCGTCCCACAGCCCCCCTTTTGTGTATTATTTGTAGCAGTTTTCTCTGCAAAAGATTGACCAAGCTTCCATGTGGTATGTAGCACCCCCAACACGTCCCTTAATTAGAGGTCTTATGCCTTGAATACTAATCATGGATGAAAGGTCTTCCCCTCCTTGTTAAAAAGCCAGTAGGCGGGGGGAAGTATAAGCCGTAATACTAATCCAATGCAAGTCAGGGGACAACCTTCCAAAAAAATGCAACAAGCAGGGAGTGTCAGTCCCAGATAAGACTCCAAGTAAAAACTGTTAGGACCCTTCCATACTGGGGTTACCTTTACGTGGTTGGAAGGCTTTTCACTTTTATGCATAAAATTGTAACTAAAACCCCATGTTTTTACGGTTTGCACGGCATAGATATTATGATTATGGGGCCCAGAAATGTGCATTGATCATCTCTTTTCTTGTTTGTTCGAACGTTCCCCAGCCAGATCATTTTTAAAATTGTAATTACAATTAATATTAAGATCATAATATTGATTGTAAAAAAGAACGGGCCAGGCGGGTTGTTGGAAACATCATCAGATGTTGGCTGGTAAGTTGTAGTGTATGTCCAGCTTAACAAACCAGCTGCTGCCCAGACAAAAGGCAAGTGGAATTTGAAAGGGCAATGGCCACCCAAACAAACTAAATTTCACCACTACTGCTGCCCACTGTGTAGTTTAAAAAAGCCTTACCTTATATCCCTTTCCATATGGTTGTAATGCAAGCTAGCTTGTTCCAAAGTCCAGGAACTGAGAGTAGCAGCTGTCTTCCTGCCAAAAGGATCTGCCCTCTAATCGGTCCCGGGCAGGTTAGTATCCCCCCCCCCTTAACCTATCTGGAATGCATCTCTGGCTGCCCTTCACCTAGCATTATAAATTTCTGGGCATCCTGCCCACCTCTAAACACCGTGTCAGATTGTTAAAAAGCTGAACTCTACTTATAGACCTTCTCTCACACATGACGCTCTCCATTGACGGCAGTTGCATCTGTATTTGTCTGCCGCAGGAGCGTGTAAGTCATCAAAGAACCAGGCCCCCTGACCGTATTTCCAGTATTTCACTGCTCTATGCGCAGTGTGTTTTCTTTACACCCAATTTGGAAGTCCCTGAAAAGACTTTGAACATCTGCTTGTTACCTCGCTTGTTTACCAGTCAGTGTGAAGTGCTGGAGAATAAACTCAGGTCAACCAAGCTTTCAAAGTCTTATCAGGGATTCCATATTCATTTTTTTTTATTCTTTTCCCTACAAAAGATGATATCTATGAAATACACTGCAAATATTACTTTCTTTTTTTGTATGAAAAGTAAGGATTATATAATTTTTAGCACAGGAGCATTGAATGCTTTTGAAAACAAAAAACTGAAATCCCTGTTCTGGGTCAGAGAGAGCGGAGGATCTCTGTGCTGTAATGTATTGGTTGTTAGCGTCTAGGAAGCAAGGCTGCAACTTCCTGTTTTGATCTGTTGAGCTAACAGAGGCATGTGGGCCTGTCCTCCAGACACTTCACTAGGGGTTTACCCACTAAGGTGGATGTGTGGGAGCTGGTACCCCTAGTACTCACAGGTTTTTTTCATAAATCCCCCAATGGCACAGCAAAGGGAGAGGTTGAGACCACAAGCTTTGTTGTATGTTTTGTGATGTGCTCTGTCTATTGGGTACAATGTTTTCTGGAGACTTTAGAATCCAGATATAGTCAGATAATACTGGTTTTATAAATACTGTATATGGTAATGTATCAGGTAAGTGCTTTCTGTATATTACATTTGGGATACCTTTATGCATGAGTGGATGGATGCATAGATAAAGGTAACCGTACCAACCAGTGTTGTGGATCATTTTGTACGATTCCTCATGCTCTAACGATCATGACTGTGATCACAGTACATGTGGGTGGCCACATTGCATGCATTGCGATCCTTTTTCGAATTGCATGTGATAATTTTTTTTTACGGAAGTTTTAGAAGACGTTTGCTAGTTTGGCTTTCTCAATTCAGAATGATTTGTACAAGAATCTGTTGGCAATAAATTCCTTGGAATGTGTCATAATCAGCATATTACAGAAAATTATTGTAGTGCCATATTAGTCCAATATATAACAGCAAGGTGTTACTACTCATACCACTAGATGGCAGTATACATTCATCTAATGCATATGAGAATCAGTATTCTCCCCAGAAATTCTTTCCTGCCGGGTGGCATGAAAAGTAGCCGGGAGGGGTGGAACAAGGAAATTCGGTAGTAGGGAAAACATAAATATGCTTTGAAAGGTATGCAGTTTTTAGACACACCTCTTCATTAGGTCAGGGATGGGGGGGGGGGGGGGAGGAGACATTTAGCTGTGAATATAATTCTATGCAAAACAAATGTATAAGTAGCCAAGCAGTAGACACACCATATTACAGTTCAGTAGCACATGGATTTAAACCTTAATTCTAAAGTATATTTAGCAGTGGAATCTTTTTCCTACGTAGATAAGTAAATCAACAGTATGGTTATGTAGAAGGCATCTACCTAGAAGGCATCTGAGGTGTATAATCTGAGAGAAGGCATCTGAGGTGTATAATCTGAGTTGTATAATCATTGTTATATATTGGATAATGTACCCCCTACTGTAAATTATAAGGATATTATAAGTCACCGGGAGTTCGTGACCATATAAAAGCACGAGGCCGCAGCCGAGTGCCTTTTATACAGGGCACGGAACTCCAGGTGTCTTCTAATATCCGTATAATTTTCTGTAGGGGGTACATTATCAATTATAATTCACCCCTTTTAGAGTTTTTTTTGTCAGACATTCCCTGCCTGTTCTGTGTGTAAACAGACAACACAGTGACCCCCCCCCCTTCTTAGCTCACACATACCTCCTTTTTGCCTGCACAGTAACTCACTGTGGCTTCCCCCTCCTCAACCCCCCCTTTACCTTTCATGGAAGTCAGAGCCAGCAGCATCGCAATGTTTCAGTTTCCTCCCCCGCTGTCAGGAAGAGTTACAGCTAATTAAATATTCACTTCACTCTCCGCCCCCTCTGCTTCCGCACAGAATTTCCTGGCTGAGGATCACTCAGCATGAGGTTGGGCGTGCTGCATACAGACTCCACAGTGAGTAAAAGGCACGGGGCATCACTACCTTGTTAGAATCGGCGCGCTACTACGCAGTAGCGCGCCGATTATAACAATATTATTTACAGTTGGGTCCCATAGGGATCCATGGGAGGGGTGGGGTATATACTAATTAAAAATGTATTGTTTATAATCAAAATAAATAAATTTATTGGTTTGTAGGCCTTGTTCGTGATCTGACTTTGACATACTCCTTGCATACTGAAAGATTAAACAGTACACTGTTTCCTGACTTACTACATGAGTAAAGGGTCCATGTGAAATCACAAATGTACTTTCAAATCAACTGCTTGTTACTTCCTGCTTATGTTACTGTTCCTGAACTAGACTGGACAGGGGTGATTGGGTGTGCCCAGTAAGTCAAAAAAACTAACAACGTGGGTAGGTCATTATACAAAAGGCTTTTGTTTGGTGGCCACCTCTGTTCCCAGACATTAGTAAGGCTGTGGCCACACTAGCACGGACGGTTCTTCTGCATTACTGTCCACTTGCTGCAATCTGGACAATCAAAGCCCATGCAAATTTTGCTAAACATTTGTGATCGATGCGATGTGTGGCCACTCACCTTGACATGCACTGCTCTGCGTTTCTCATGCGCAAACAGATGGCCCAGACCTAAGGGTAACATGGCTGTGCTCAAATGAAAGGAGAAGCAAATTTGAGTGGCTTGTTTTAAAGTAAGAAGCTGATTATACAGAAACATGGGATATACAAAAAGCATTTTCTAGCCCCTAATTAAAATCAAACAATTTTGAACTACACTATTGCCAAAGTCTTATTTAGGCTGCTTTCAGACGAAGGGCAAAAGTTCCCTAAGCGATTCCGAAACGCTACATGTAGCATTACTCTAACGGCAAACATCTGGGGGGAAAAGTTTTAAAGGTTTGTTCTGATTATACAGGCAAAACCCAAAGGTGAGGAGCTAGCAGTTTAGGTTCTCATTCTGGGTACATGTGACTCGGAGAAGAAGGGACCAATACAAATATATGAATTACTATGTGGGAAAAAAAGTACCTGCCCATTTTTCACCACCATGAGATGGAGAGCAGACCCACCAATCACAAATAAAATAAGCTTTCTTGCTGATGCAGATTTCAGACAAGCAGGCAGACGGCAGCTCGAACTTAAAAAAAGGCTCACTATTAGGTAGCACTGCCACTTCTGACAGCTGACAGCTCATCCAGATTCCTTCCCCTGTACCATATTTCTATGAGATATCAGTGAAGGCAGGTAGCCAGCTGGTGGCAAATAATTGTAAATCTGTAAGCATACAGGCTCTAGACAAGTGACAGAACAGCACAGCCCACAGCACTGCTTTTTTTTAATGCCTCCCACTTGCTGGCCCTTCCCAATCGTGGGCCCTGTGTCCCCTCCCCTTGCAGCCCCCTGTGGCCCCTCCCACTCACGGATTGTGGCTCCGCACACTTGGGGGTCCTGTGGTCCCTCACCACTTGCCCCGGGGGCCCCAAGTGGGAGGGGCCTGCAAGAGGGAGGGGGCCCTCCCACTTGTGGGCCCCTCCAACTTGCAGGCCCCAGGGCCCCTCCCACTCGGGGGCTTGCAAGTGGGAAGGGCCCGGGGCCTGCAAGAGGGAGGGGGCCACGAGTGGGAGGGGCCCCAGGCCCCGCAAGTGGGAGGGGCCCCAAGAGGGAGGGCCCTTGGGGCCTGCAAGAGGGAGGGGCCCCAGGGCCCACAAGTGGGAGGGACCATGGGGCCTGCAAGTGGGAGGGGCCACAGAGCACATGAGTGGGAGGGGCCATGGGAGGCTGCAAGGGAAAGGCCCAAGGGGCTGCAAGGGGAGGGGCAATGG
Source organism: Hymenochirus boettgeri (assembly GCA_019447015.1). NCBI lineage: Eukaryota > Metazoa > Chordata > Amphibia > Anura > Pipidae > Hymenochirus > Hymenochirus boettgeri. The sequence goes on along the minus strand of CM033474.1, from coordinate 165,136,951 downwards.
GGGCCCACGAGGAGGAGGAAACACGGAAGAGGGACTGTTACATGGTTTCAGTGCAGGAAGTGCAGGGGATTCTGGTGATGCTGCAACCATATCACACATATAAATGTAAATATTTTCAAAACTATGTAAAATAAATAATGAAAGTAAATTGCAAAAATCCTCAGGAAAGCAATTCCTGTCAATTTACATAAAGTCATTTTTGGACAACCCTTTAATCTACAATTGCAGTCCTACATCTATGATCGTGATTGTATATTTACAAAGGCAATAATTGATTTACAATAGTTAGCATAGATTTACGACAGTGATCTTAAATTTACAATGGAGATACCGCACCTTTACAAATATGGCCCAAAGGACCCAGATGCAGAATTTTGACTAGAACCCCTGTTTTAGGATTCAGGCTCGGGGAGCAACTCAACCATCCCCCCCATCACAGTGCATAATCTGCAGCATCGACAACAAATCCCCCTACTGCCAGACCAGTCATTGCTAATCCCCCCGCCCTGAGACATGGAATGCCAAAAAGAGCCCCGTACTGGTCTCACAGCATTGCGCAAACTGATGTTTACAGTGATTGCTGAGGTGGAATATCTGTGAGGATGTTAAGTTTAGGATCTCAATTCTAGCAGGAGCGCTGCTAGGGGGAGTGGCGCTGTAAGCAGATTGCCTCCAGTGCCGCTTCCCTTACAATAGAAGTCAATGGCGTCTCTTCTATTATACAGGATTGCCGAGTCCTGAGCAGCGTTTTCAACCCGCTTTATGGTCTACACCCTTAGTATCTATGCCCCTGTGTGCATATATGTAAAAATAGATTTGTTCATAATAAACTGCTTATAATTCTCATTATTTTCTGTCCAGAAAGTGCAACCCATTTCTTTGACCATTTTTTGTGTGCTTTTTCCAGTTTAGCTATTTTTCCCTACAGCCTTCAGTTTGGCATTTAATCTGTTATCTTTCTAGCAATCAGACATTGAATGACAGAATGAAATATTGAAAAGATAGAGGTAGATCCTAAAGAAAAAGATAAGAACTAATAGCCTCTGCATCTATCCATTTCCAGAACGTAGATGGAAGTTTGTATTCTAGAGCTGAAAAGGGCACAATTCAGAAGTTAATTGTAACTACATTGTGCAGTTTTTTAATCACAAGTAATAAGATCTGTAGATCTATAAATATGTATCCATATGGCTAAAGCTAGGTACACACAGTACTGTAAATTGCTTTATTGGCTCTATGTCTGGCCACTTTCCTGAACGACCCCGCAGTCACCAAACATTTGGGTCGGCCAGGCGCTCTTTCGGGAAAGACTGTAAATTTCCCTCACCCACGGTAGTCTCCCTATAGGGGTGTCTGCCTCGGTGGAGGGAAACAAACAGTCCCGAGCGTTGTCCCTATGCTTGTTAAAGGGTATGTATGGAAAATTTGTTTTTTAAATTATACATTAGTGGAAACTATTACTCATTCCAACTATAACCTGTACCATTTTTTTGTTGATCTGTCCCTATTTCATAGATATCCAATCTAAAACATCTTACATTTTAGCATTTCTGTAAGCATTTTTGCTGTAGCTGGGAATGTTTTGACTGTTGGTGTGCTGTATGCAGTGTGCAGTTTTGACAGTTGGTATGGGGGAAAATAGTCAGGTCAGTGGTCAGAGCCTGAGCAAAACAAGTATTGTATTGAAGGCATGCAGCAAAACACACACCTCAGAGTAAGTGCTACTTACATGTATTTATTTATAGATTAAGATGCCGCAAAGTAATTTTTTCAGTATACATACACTTTAAGTTCACATTTCACATTAGATGCGTTTATATATAATTTTAGAGAGAGACACACACACACAGTATAAATATATTAAAATAATAATTCCTTGATTTTAATCTCCTTATTATTTAAATATTCCTTTCTAGAAATCATGCGGGCCAATGGATTTTGTTTAGCAAACACTGAAACAATTGTCATTGATCCCAATCTTCCCCATGTAAAAGATCCAGACTTGGATGTGGATTCAACAGATCCTTTGTGAGTATATTGCAATTCATAAAAAATATTTTTTTTGCAAGGATATCCTATAATTCTCTACCCTTCTCTTGACGTAATGATTTTATAGAATATAAAAAAGTGAGTTAAAAGGACTTCCATGGTTCTTATTTGTGTATTTATTTATTTTGTATATTATTGTATTCCCCTGTGTGTGTGAATTTTACAGTATATTGTAATATCTTACTGCACTGCATAACCAAGTGGACCAATATTATTAAATACAAAAATTATACTGGACATAAAATACTCCAGGCCTATAATAACACTAGTTATATTTCTGTATATGAGCAAACAAGGGAGCTCGTCATTTATGTAAGTATTTTGAGTAATTGAATCTGTACTAGCTAGGCACAGATTTCGATTGCAGGCACAACATGTGACTGCCCAACGAATGTCATTTAAATTTGTATGTGCCAGTCACAGTGGGCAAACTTGTATGTACCAGTCACAGTGGGCAAACTTTTATGTGCCAGTCACAGTGGGAAAACTTGCATGTACCAGTCACAGAGTGGGCAGACTTGCATGTGCCAGTCAAACGGTGGGCAGACTTGCTTGTACCAGCAGCACGGTGGGCAGACTTGCATGTACCAGTCAAACGGTGGGCAGACTTGCATGTACCAGCCACATGGTGTACAGACTTGCATGTGCTAGTCACAGTGGGCAAACTTGTATGTGTCAGTCACAGTGGGCAAACTTGTATGTGCCAGTCACAGTGGGAAAATTGTATGTGCCAGTCACAGTGGGAAAACCAGCCAGTGACTTGCATGTACCAGTCACAGTGGGCAGACTTGCATGTACCAGTCACAGTTGTACCAGCTACATGGTGGGCAAACTTGTATGTGCCAGTCACAGTAGGCAAACTTGTATGTGTCAGTCACAGTGGTAAAATTTTCATGTACCAGTCACACATGGGCAGACTTGCATGTACCAGTCATACGGAGGGCAGACTTGCATGTACCAGTCACAGTGGGTAGCCTTGCATTTACCAGTAATACGGTGAGAAGACTTGCACATACCAGTCACACTGTGGGCAAACTTGCATGTGCCAGTCACAGTGAGTAGACTTGCATGTACCAGTCAGAGTGGGCAGACTTGCATGTACCAGTCACAGTGGGCAGACTTGCATGTACCAGTCACAGTGGGCAGACTTGTATGTACCAGTCACAGTGGGCAAACTTGTATGTACCAGTCACAGTGTCTTCTGAGCTGGAGGGCTGACCTTAAAGTGTCTGCCGAACTCGAGGACTGGAACACACCCCCCATTTTTACAGCTTAGTGCGCTGCAGGAAAATGTAGAGGCAGCTTGAAAAATTTGGCTCAGCTTCCAAAAGATCTGGAAGCCCCCCTGAATTGCAGAATACAAGTTACAGTATCAGTATTTTTGCTAATGCTTCTAATCGATCTGTTGACTTTTGTGGCTGTTTGTGGCCATAAAATGGTGTGATGGTGGGGAAATAAAATTAGGAAATATCATAAGGACTTGAAGGTTTACAAGTAATCAGAAAAGCTATACAAAATTTCTGAAAGTTTTGAACTTGCCCCCTTTACAATATTGCTGAGATCTACGTACAAGAAGCTAATCTTATCTGCAGCCAGCAACCTCAGCTTTGCTTAAAATCTTCTTTTAAAAGCTTTGATTTTGAACCCTTCATCTCTGAATGTGCTGGGAAATAGCTTAGTAGTTTTTTCATCTGTAAATGTCAAGATGATGATGAACAGGGATTGTGGAGCAGTGATTATATTGAAGTTTTATCCAGGCAGAAGATATTTTGCTTATTTTGACAGTAAAGTATAAAGGGCATATTCACCCCTTAAACGAAAAATTATATAAAGGCGAATTACCCCCCCAAATTCCAAAACCAGAATAATTAGAAACCTGACAGATGTAGAACTAACCTGTTATAAAGTGAAATATTCTCCTCCCCCTTCCATCTGCCCCTCAAAAGGTTTCCGCCTACTCTCCGTGTTCTTTTACAAGCTCATGCTAAGAAGAGGCAGCTAAGAAAATAGCATTCAGTCATTGGCTATGAAGTCAACTGTCACATCCATGACTGACGGCTGCTAACCAGAAGAACCATGAAGCAGAAAGAGGGGTAAGAGGACATCTGGCAGCATTTCAGATTAGACTTACACCTCTCAGCTTTCTATCTATTCCAGTTTTGGAGTTTGGGGGTTGATTGACTAGACTAGAAAGTAGACACTTACTAACTCCTCAGTGGTTACAAGCATTTGACAAAAATAAGTCCAGTGTTTAGTCAAAAGATTTGTAAACTATAAAAAAATGACTTTGCTTCATTTTAATCTATAACTGAATACATGTTAAGTAGCAGGGAGCAATCCGAGGTAAGGAACTATAGCAATCTCTGGATTTAGGGGAGGTGGGAAAGGTAATTATACGTTTTTGTTCTGGCTGTGGACATGTCCTAATCTTCCATTAAATACATGTAAGCGGCACTGAGATGTGTGTATTCCCCAGTATACCCCATCCCTGTCTAATTTAACTAACAGTGATGGCAAGCATGACTAGGAAAACTGTAAACTTTTCCAGCCAGGTGCTGCCAATATAATGTACTTTAATAATTGATCATCAATGAGTGTCACACACACTTCTGCGTGATACAATTTTGGTTACACTTGAAAGCAAAACCTTTTAAAGGATAAGTACACTGTAAAAACAAGTTACGTTTTTACAGTGTACTTAACCTTTAAGTGGCTAGTGAGAGACCAGTTGATTACATTGAATGTTGAACATTTATTTATATGTGACTCTTAGACCACTTTATTGCAGTGGTCATAGAATTTACTTTTCTATATTGGACAGTTTAGTTTACACTGAGCTGTCACATGGTTATGCTCATAGTGGGCAAATATTGTCCATAAGCAGGGCCATTTTTAGTTATAGGCCACCTAGGCAAAGAGCTGAGGTGCCTATGTTAAACCAGGGCGCCAGTGTTTCCCCTAGCATCTCCCTGTCAGCTTTTACTTGCAGTGTTAGAACTGCTCTCCTTGTTCTGCTGTAATTTGCAACATTGTATTTAGTAGAGAGTCTGAATTCAGCTACTGTACCTCTAATTGGATACAATGTTACAAATGAACTGATGGTGAAGGAAGGAGGGGGGATATAAGCTCAGCTAATAGAACTGAGGAGAACAGTTCTAAAATGCCAGGTAAAAGCTGCTGCAGACTTTATAACAGTGGCCCCTGTGACTAGCAGCCATGAGATCCCTATCCCTGCCTCTTTCTTCCTTACACCCAACTCTCCAATTAGAACTTAGAGTAGGTCAGGAGTGAACAATTCAATGGAGGAGACATGGGAAGCAGGTACATACTGTATATCATGTCAATGTTGGCAGCAGGAAGGGTTAAAGGTAATATTCTACTGGCACTGATAGAGTTAATGCCAATACTCTGGGAAAGTGCTGGCACTGACGGGTTAATGGCAATACTCTGGGAAAGTGCTGGCACTGAAGTGTTAATGGCAATACTCTGGGCTGAAAGTGTTGAGTCCAATACTCTTGGAGGGCTAGGCCACACTACAGTGATTTTAAGGGCGATGGGATTGCTATCTGATCATGCTAGGGCACCAGGGCGATTCACCCAGAAAAGCAAATGCTCTGGGGAAATCGCTCATACAGGATCTACCAGAGACTGCGCGGCTCTGGGTGAATCACTTTGCGCTGGCTGCGCGAGTGCTTCTTCTGGGACTCGCACAGGTGCCGCAAAGCGAGACTTAAATCATTAAATTCGTAAGTCAGTTAGCACAGCGTTAAGGAAAGAAAGGAGCGCTGCACGGCTGCAACGCTCCTCTGTGAATTCCCCTGCAAGATGGCTAGAAATGGCCCTGGACATTAGAGATCACAGTTTTATGCTGTGATAGGATAAGTAACATGAAGCTCTTGTCCGATAGTGGTCAGAACTAAAGTTCTCCAGTTTTGAATGTAATATTTTAAAAGTGCTGAAATGATGAAACTTGTGGTTTTCCTAAACCAAAGCATTTGTCCTTTCCACTTGTATGAAAACATGTTAAACGTCTGCTATTCACTGGCGTTTAAAGTGCCGCAAAAAAATGGCGCTATCGGCATATAACCTCGATTGTGGCAGCTGCACGTTTAAGTTTCGCTTTAGCCACACAGCTGCTGCAATGAAGGAGTTTAAGTCACGCTAACCAATATAACATCTGTATATCAATTAATACTGCATACCTGCCAACATTACCCCTTAATGTAAATTTATAGAAACAACACAGTACAGAGCTGCAGGTATAGTATAATAAAGAGAAACCTGATTTTAGCACAGCTCTGTATGATATCTGTTGTATTCAGTTAGATCAACTGGACTTAAAGTTTAGTTCTTGAAGACGTTTCGCTAGTCATCCGAATGGCTTTCTCAATTCAAAATGACTCGTACAAGAATCTGTTGGCAATTATGTACCCTGGAAAGTCCTAATTAGCATACCACAGCGAGGTGTTAGGGTCCTTCTGAGTGATTGCATTGTGGCTAAGAGGTGTTATAGGAACTGCCCTGGGTAAGGTGTCAAAACAGCATTGTACATGGCAGACAGTTGGTGTCGAACCCCCCCATCTCTATTCAGGCTTGGTTTCTTTATTTTCACCTAAATGGCCTCCTTGCCACCTCTCTTGAACCAGTCATGCTCTTTTGCCAATATTTTTACATTACAATCTTCAAAGGTATGTCATTTATCCTTAAGATGCAGGTACACGGCTGAGTCCTGACCCGAGGAATTGGCTCTTCTGTGCTGGACCATACGTTGATGCAGTTGCTGTTTGGTCTCCCCCACATACAAATCAGAGCATTCTTCACTGCACTGCACTGCGTATATGATGTCGCTTTTCTTGTGTTTGGGTATTGGGTCTTTCGGATGTACCAATTGCTGCCTCAGTGTGTTGTTTGGTTTAAAGCAGACAGGGATATAGTGTTTTTTGAAAATTCTTCTTAATTTCTTGGAGACCCCTGCTACATATGGGATGACCATGATTTTTCCAGGGTACATAATTGCCACAGGTTCTTATACAAGTCATTATGAATTGAGAAAGCCAGTCGGATGACTAGCAAAAATTTAAGTCCAGTTGATCTAACTGATTACAACAGATATACCGTGACCTGGATGAATAAGAACCTTCACAAGCTCTGTACAGTGACTTTCTCAATAGTATACCCATTTAAAGTTGAATTTTGGAGGGTATAATACTGTCTGTGACACATCACTATATCATGTTTCCCCTATTTTGACACTTATTTTGGGATTCCTATACGTGGAAAAAATATTTTTTTATACAAAGGAACAATATACTGATTGGATGACTGAAATTATTGGTCTGAAATAAGCACACGTGTTAACAGCCTTGTATTACATTGTTATATTATAAGTTCAGAGCCTTTGTTTTAAACCCAATTTACTTGTTTTCACACAGATACAGAAATGGAAATGATTTCTCTCCAGAAGTTGAAGATAATGATGATCCATCAGCCTATGTAACCAATTTGTCCTACTATCATTTGGTTCCATTTGAAACTGATATATTGGACTGATATTGACACTTCACATTATTCTTTTTTTTCTGAAATCTATTATTTGCTGCAGTTATTACACATTTTAACACAAGACAGTTGAATGCTAGGTAGAAAATAGCACAACATTTACACTGCCTCAGTGCACTCAAATAGTTCATATATTGCAAGCCTATGAACTGGAAATCTTGAAAATTGTGCTTGTTATGTTACAACACAATAAAAGCAGGAAGTGTTTAGCAGTTCTATTGCTACATGATTATAGGCAGTTGGAATTATGGAATAAAGTCTGCATTAGGGCCTCATCCCCACTTGGCCTGTGAAATGCTGAATTACCGTACAGACACTGCATAACACTGAAATGAAACAAAGACATCCCCACTTGGTCCTCTGACTCATTATCAGTTTTAATACGCAACTCACACATGAACAATGGGTAATTAATGAGCATTAAGGGATAGGCCCCACTAGTCTATTTTGGTGTGCGCTGTGCACTGTTTTAGCACTGAGCACAGCGCACATCAATAGAAGAGGATGGGGATGGCCCCATTACCTCCGCTGCACTGCCGACCCTTTTCTCAGCACCAGCTATAGCCATTTTTGGTGCACATCGCACACATGCGCTGTGATAGGGGTACATTGCGATTTCGTTGCGTTGCACGATTCCTGCATGCTTCCCAGTGGAGCTTTGCTTTTAAGGGCAAGTCCAGCCTTCAAATGAAAACTTATTTACAGGTAAATCACCCCCCAATAGCCTAAACTGTAGTAGTTTGAAATCTGAAATATATACCGTAAGTCTCACCTGAAATCTTGCACAATGTACTATTGCCCCTGTTTCTGCTTCCTGGTTCTTTAAGTTAGCAACTGTCAGTTATGGATTTGACAGTTGACATCACAGCCAGTGAATGAATACGAATCCCCTAGTTGCCTCTTCTGAGCATGCTCAGGCTCATTACCTGGTCACTAAATTGCTGAGTTTCCACGAGGCATCCAGAAGCATAGCAGGCATACAGTAATGAATTCATAGGACAAAGTAGGATACGTCAACATATTTTAAAGAGGCCATTCTTTCTATTATTGTTATTAGGAGGGTATGTACATGGCATATTTTTTCCGTTTTAGCTTGCGTCATCACAAATCACAATCTCTCACGCCTCCTAAACCAAGTGGGGATGTGGCCTAAGAAATTAGAAAAGAGATACAATTGGATCTTATCCTATGTCATAAGCATAAAAGTAGCAGTAAGACGTAAAAAGGTGTCATAGAAACAACAATGCAGAGAGACAATGAGAAGAATTACTAATACATGGGTGAATCCAATTTTTTGGCAGACTCTCATGAACTTTTGTTGTTGTGGGAAAGCAATTTACATGCACCTCCCACAGAAACAAGGTATTTTTGGACAGGTTTCCATCTGTTTTATTCTGTGGATAACAGTATGTCATATAAATGCCAATGCACGTGAGCATACGCGTTCCTTGTTGGAATCATTGAGAAACAGTCACGGTTTGAGTTGGAGTTCATTGGTTTTGAGCAGTGCAATATTAGTCTTTTATACCACTGAGATATTTAATAAACTATATACTACATTTGCTTTGATAAAGGGACCTAAGCCATGTTGGGAATGATTTTTTCCTGAGATAGGTGTGGATTTATTTGGTATTAAAAACCATTATATTACTCTGTATTCTAACAGGAACTAAATTTTATTGTAAATACTAGTAAATTATTGAAAAACCTAATTCTTTTATACAATGTGTTTCAAACTCTATTTTATTGAAATAAATGCTAATACTCATTAAATATAATATCTGAATTTTATAATATTATGGGCTAATGTTTTCACTATAATACATTTTACAAATATTAAAAAAAAAAAAATGATCAGAGTCAGATATCAGATGCATCATAGAGAATCATCAGATATAACATCCAGATTACACACACTTTGGGAGTTCTTTGGCACTTTCCTCTAACTGGCCAGAGTTGACAAGTGGTTACTGGATGACCCACATCATCATCTTGGCCTCTTTCTAAACAAAGCTGAAACTAATTATTCACTGAGAAGGAAGGCTATGGGAAAAGCCAGATGCATGCAAAATTAAGGCTAGGTCCAACGGCACCTTATTGATAAACACAATTTATTTGTGGGCATTTTTGACTGATTGTCTTTATTTACTTTGCATTTCTATTTGTGTTTTTGTGTACATTTGCCCGCGTTTGCAGGTTTCCCAAAGGATTGAGGGTAAAAGGAAATAAAAATTTTCATGTGTTTGTCTGCACTTTGGTTAATCATTGATACCATACAATAGACATAACTTAAAAGACAGAACGGACAGGATCAGACACAAAACGTTTAAAGTTGTGCACCCTTGTGGTTGAAAAACTGATCCCATAGGATCAGATCACAAAAACACACTTACTGGGAACTGGTTCTCATGATTTCCACTAAAACAGAGATGTCATTGCAGATAGCAAATGCAAACAAATGGAGAGAACTGCATATAGTGGGACCTGAGATTTATTCTCAGTGCTTCTGGTTTCAGAGGTGAGAGTTACAGTTATTGATAGACGTAGTATATATTGTTATGGCGTATTAACATTTTGGGCCATATTTATAAAACATCGTTATCGTAAAAATAACGATCAGTGTTCTACGATATGGACCGTTATTTTACGATATTGATCATAATCCTACGATATCGCTATCGTAAATCTACGGTACCGATATCGTAAATTACCAATCGTTATCGTAAAATACCGATCGTTAGCGTAGAATAACGATCGCTATTTTACGATATCGGTACCGTTGATTTAAAGTAGCGATATGGTTGGATTACCCACAATATCGTTTTTACCATAACGGTGTTTTATAAATATGGTCCTTTAGCCTTAATTTTCCTTAAATGTAATAATGATACATTGTAGTGGTCAAATGCTATGAATCACTATACATATATCTGAAATCTATATGACTTTTTATTTTGTGTATTTCTGTTATATATATTAACAGATTGTGCACATGAAAAAAGGCAATTTTAATAGCCAGTATTTGCAGGAAGTACACAATGCATGTGAAAAGAAAGTCTCAAAACTAGCTAAATGGATGTGGCCTTGAGGACTGTTAATGTATTTTATTTCTTTGTATTTCTTATGTCACTGATCTGGAGGCAGCTCAGAAGTTAATAAATTATGCAAAAGACTTATCCTTATACATAATAAACTATATTTACATTATACCAATTAGCTATAAAGCTTAAGGCAAGGTTAGTTTAAAGAAACCGAAAAGGTTTAAGGTATTTTACAGTGTTATTCTGCTCAACTAATCTAATTAATAAGGAATAATCCCTCACCCAGATTTCCTAGAATCAGAGGAAGAGACATGCAAGGTTACTACTTTATGTCCTTGTGGGCCATGCATAGGTCTAGAACTGCTTGCATTGTCTGCATTATTCATTTAGAACTGCAGTGACTTTCAGCTGGTGCAGACAAGGTTATATTGGGAATATTGGGGCATTCCAGGAAAACTTGACTGGGGGCCCATCAGCAAGCTTTTTTAACTCTTACTGTCTCATTGTTTTTATTATCTTGCCACTTCTTACTGCTTCCTTACATCTGTATCTAGAGTTTAACAGTCTTCTCTGTTATCATTGAATGGGCTGTTGCCCCATTGGTGTTTTTCCTGGTAGGCTAATCCAATGCACTACACATTAAAAACTCTCTTCTATCCTTTTTTTTAAACCTTTATTTCTCTTTTAAGGACACACAATATAAAGAAGCATAGCATATTATAGTTAAAGAGGATCTCAGCAAATTGGGAAAGCTAGTAGCAGAAAAACTGTACATTTCGCATTTACATTGTATGATGTGATTGGTATAGCAGAATCATGGCTTAATGATTCACACAACTGGACAGTAAATATTGAAGGATACTCCTTATTTACACATGACAGAGTTAATAAGAAAGGAGGAGGAGTATGTATGTATGTTAAACAGGAATTGAAGCCAAATTTAAAAGATGGAATAGATGGGGGCGTAAACGATACGGCAGAAACAATATGGGTGGAACTGTGTACAGGAAGCAAGAAGGTAGGTAAATTAATTGTTGGAGTATGTTATAAGGCTGCTGGTATGGGGCATGTATTGGTTATGGGGGATTTTAACTACCCTGACATAGATTGGAGTAAGGGAACTGCCAGCACCTCAAAAGGTATAAAGTTCTTAAATTTCCTATATGAGCATTTTCTTTCACAGATAGTAGAAGTTCCTACTAGACAGAATGCATTGTTGGATCTGGTGATATCTAATAACCTTGAACTCTTTTTGGAGATGAAGGTAATGGGAAGCTTAGGGAATAGTGACCATGATATAGTGTCATTTAATATAGGTTGCAAAAAACTAAAGTGCACTGGGTTAACTCCTGTTCATAGACTGGGGGGAATTGTTTCTAGCTAAAGATACAGAGCAGATGTGGACCACTTTTAAAGGGATTATTAAACTATTACATTTCTAAATCTGTACCTTTAGGTAACAAGTGTAAAAAAATGAGGTCCACTCCTGCATGGCTTAATGCTCAGGTAAAAAGGGAAATGGAAAAAAAAAGGCTTTTGAAAACAGGGAACAAAACAGGCTTAGAGGGAGTACAAAGCTGTAATAAAGAGTGCAAGAAAGCAATTAAACTAGCTAAAATAGAAAATGAAATACGGATTGCCAAACAAAGCAAGTCCAACCCCAAAATGTTTTTTTTTTTAAGTATATAAATGGTAAAAAGATGAAGACTGAGAATGTGGGACCATTAAATAATGGGGCTGAGGTGGTTGTAGAGGATGCCGAAAAGGCTAATCTGCTAAACCCTTTTTTTTTACATCGGTTTTTACTGTTGAGAATCCTTGTCCTTACAGCAGGGATTGTAATAATATGCAGGGAAGAAATTAAGAGTATTCACATTGGCTAACAGAGGATATGGTACGGAAACAATTAGACAAAGTTAATATCAATAAAGCCCCAGGACCAGATGGATTGCATCCTTGGATTTTAAAAGAGCTTAGTTCAGTTCTATCTAGACCACTGTTTCTCATCTTGTCAGATTTGCTTTGGTCTGGGGATGTGTCGCTGGATTGGAAAAAAGCCAATGTAATACCAATATTCCAAAAAGGTAGTCGTTCACAGCCTGGTAACTATAGACCTGTAAGCCTAACATCAGTGGTAGGGAAGGTGCTGGAAACTTTGTTACGGGATCATATCCTTGACTTTGTCTCCAGAGATCATCTTATTAGTAGTAGCATGGATTTATGAGAAATAGATCATGCCAGACAAATTTAATTGGTTTTTATTAAGAAGCAAGTAAGAAGTTAGATTCAGGCACAGCAGTGGATGTGGTATATTTGGATTTTGCGAAAGCTTTGGATACTGTGCCACATAGGCGACTAATGTATAAACTGAGGACTGTTGGCCTTGAAGAAAACATTTGTTCATGGATAGAGAACTAAGCAGAGTGCCTCAGGGTTATGGGGCCTCTTCTGTTTAATCTGTTTCTAAATTACTTAGAAGGGGGCATTGAGAGCAAGGTCTCAGTGTTTGCTGATGACACTAAACTATGCAAATCTTTGGAAACTTCAAATGATGTGCAAGTGCTGCAAGCAGACCTAGGGGGTTCTGGTAGTTAACATACTTAGCTATAGCAAACAATGCCAGGTAGCAACGGCTAGAGCTAGCAAGATATTGTTTAAAGAGGGGAATAGATTCAAGAGAGAAAAATTTTATTCTCCCTCTTTACAAGGCACTGGTAAGGCCTCATTTGGAACATGCGGTGCAGTTTTGGAATCCCATATACAAAAGGGACATCTTGGAAATTGAGGCAGTTCAGAGAAGGGCAACTAAATTAATAAGGGGAATGGAGGGGCTTGAATATGCAGGCAGATTAGACAAGTTAGGGCTGTTTACATTGAAGAAGCGACGTTTGCGTGGGGACATGATAACCTTATACAAATATATTATTAGCCATACAATGAACTCTCTGGTGCATTGTTTACTAATAGGTCATATCAGAGGACACGTGGACATCCTTTAAGGTTGGAAGAAAAGAAGTTTCATCTTCAGGTTAGGAAAGGTTTCTTTACAGTGAGAACGGTGAAACTGTGGAACTGTCTTCCAGCAGATGTGGTAATGGCAAGTTCATTGAATAGCTTTAAAAAAGGCCTGGATAAGTTTCTAAAACTAAAAAATATTGAGAATTACTGGTATTAATGCATATAGATCTGGTTGATCCAGGGATACTTTCCGATTGCCTTTGGAGTCAGGAAGGAATTTTTTCCCCCTTTTTAGCTGGGTTTTTTGCCTTCCTCTGGATAAACTGTTAGGTAGGGTTAAAAAAAAAAGAAAAATTAAAAGAGGGTGAATAGGTTGGACTTGATGGCCGTATGTCTTTATTCAACCTTCATTACTATGTTACTATGTCACATTGTCAATAGTGACCCCTCGTTAAACATCTGGGCAGCGCTGAGTATCTGCTACATGAGCAAAAATGTGCAATTACAAAGAAAACAGAAAGCAGAAGGAGAAAATTGAGATACAAAAAGTGCAATTAATTTCATTTTTGCCAGTCTCTTAATCACTTTGCACATGTTTCAAGGATTTGGTCAACTGTTCAGGCTTGTTAATGCCCTGACCCCCTACAGTGTCATATGTAAAACAGATAAAATAACTGTGTGGGAGTTTGTTAGAGATAGAAGCAGCAAAAATAGAAAGCTCTACAATCCCCTTGAATTGTATTAGTAACACAGAATTGCTTTTTCAGTCTGTAGCCTTGACAACAGTGAGGAACAATATGTCAGGTTTTCCATGGTGAAATTTAAAATAATTTGTACAGTGGGCTTGGATTAATGTTGAACTAAAGATTAGACATTACTGATAGCAATATTTTATAATGGTCGAAAAAATTCTGCTAGCATCTGTATTTTTTTCTTTTTCTGCAGTGAAAATACTTGAGGTTATTTTGAAACTGCCTGGTATTAGCCTATAGATGTTAATGGGTTGATAAGACCAGTATCTGCTTTTTATGGACAATATTTCGATCCAAAATTTTGTTGCAACAGATCATGTGGTTCATTGAAGATGTGATGATTGGCTGAAATTTTCCACTGCCCCCTTTAATATGTAAATAAGATTTTGGAATGAAAAGACTTTTTGTTGTTCTATGGTTGATTTTTTAGTAAATAACACACAACACCCGTTTGGGATTTAGACGGCAAACCCAGAGCAAACCCAGAGCTCCATATGAAGACCGTATTGAGTTTTGGATTATCTTACCCATACAGCTCAGAATTGATATACATTTCCTATAATTTAAATGAGATACCAGTTCTTGCCTTTCCTCCACTTAGGCAAATATGTAAGATCAACCAAAAGTACCAGGGGACATTTCTTAAACTTGACCCACAAGCACCTTCATAATAACCTGCTGCACCTTCATCAACGCCGTGTGGGTCACCTGATCTGATGCAGTGTTTAGGAGTACAGCAAATCTTTTATTTTTTCTTCTTGGAATAATCACTATTGAATGTTTATTTTGTGTTGCGTTTCTGTTATACCATTTGAGTGTCCTATGAATCTTAAATCTTTCTGAACCTTTAGGTTTCTGTATAGCTTTCATTCTTAACTTACATAACTAACAATCTGAAGTTGCATTTGTAATTTTGCATTTACTTTTCTGATTGGTTCCGCAGGAAGGATGTTTGAGGAGGAAATGATCTTTGTTGGTTTGAACAGCTGGATTATTAATGAAGAAGCATTTCAATTTGCTTCCTCTTCTCCCATAGCACTAATTCCATGACAAAGACTTATTTGTAGCCCACATGAAAAAACAAAAAAGGGATAATGTTTTATTATGTAGAATATATAGAAAGGGGATTAAAGGTACGTGAAAGAATTCTAGGTGGCATTTCTGGGCATTAAACTAAAAAAAAGTTTTACTGGAATTTTGGTTTGTGAGATTCTACTTGTGGGTAGATAAAATAAACTTACTATGCCAAGGAAAAGCTTTTAACATGAAATAATGAAAAAACATTTACTTCAACAGCACATTTACTTTACGCTTTAAGGGTAATGTTTCTAAAGTCTAGTGTAAAACAAGATAAGTAAATGTTCTGTTCTAAGGACTTTTTGACAGAGAATGCAGTGTTTACTAATTTAGCTGCAGGAGATGAATTGTACATATCAAACCAACAATAGGACCATATTCTTCTTGTGTAACTGATCCTGAACTATACTGGATGGTATTTTCTCAATGTGCCCAGAACCAAAAACTGTCAGAAAAACTAGCCGTATGGTAGGTCATTATTTAAAAGCCTTCTGATTGGTGACCACTTCAGTGGGCGTGTAAAGAGAATATGCCTGTATTAACATGCTACAAATGAAAGAGGAAGCAATGAAACCCCATTGCTAACTGGGATTTAAGAGTTTGACTGGCTTGTTTGGAAAGAGTATAATGGATAGACATTTAGAGAAGTAATGCAATATCGGAAGCAACATTTTATAGCCGTTTGATTATTTAAAATATAGCAGGTCTTCGTTACATGCAAAATCTTTTGAACTTATTAAGTTTCTCAGGGTCCTTTCCCAGAAAGGTAGGAAAGCCTACTCCTACAGTAACTCATCCTTGCTGAGTGGTTGTACATTTCCCAGGTAGGTAGGAAAGTCTATTCCTACCTCATCGTAACTGAAAAGTTGTACATTTTCCAGGGAGATAGAAAAGCCTACTCCTACCTCATCCTTGCTGAGTGGTTGTACATTTACTAGGGATTTAGGAAAGCCTACTCCTACCTTATCCTCACTGAGTGGTTAAATATTTCCCATGGAGGTAGGAAAACCTACTATACCTCATCCTCGTTGAGTGGTTGTACATTTCCCAGGGAAGTAGGAAAACCTAAACTTACCTCATCCTTGCTGACTAGTTGTACATTTCCCAGGAAATTAGAAAAGCCTACTCCTACCACATCCTCGCTGAGTAGTTGTCACATTTCCCAGGAAGGTAGAAAAGCCTACACCTACCTCATCCTTGCTGAGTGGTTGTAAATTTACTAGGGATTTAGGAAAGCCTACTCCTACCTCATCCTCGTTGAGTGGCTGTACATTTCCCAGGGAGGTAGAAAAGCCTACTCCTACCTCATCCCCGCTGAGTGGGTGTATATTTACCAGGGAAGTAGAATTAATCTCTTTAGATTTTTAATTTTTTATGTCCATGTCTATAGTTGTTCTTTAAAGCTGTACTGTTAAAACAAACAAATATTATTACAACCTTATGTTATTTTTAAGAAAAATTAGAAATTAAATTGCATATTAATCTGCAATGCTGCTAAATAAAACAAACTGTTTTTCAATTGTTTGTTAAGGCAAATTCTTTTTTTATTGACCTTTAGTACTTTAGTACTACAGCATAACCCCCAAATACATTGTACTTATTTACAAATTCATTTTTACCAATTGTGTTATAGATGGACGTTTTACCAGTGTATTGTTATAAGCTTTTAATTATTTACCCACTAGAAAATAATACATTTCTGTGGCTACATTACTTCAGGGATTCACTTCACTTCTATCCTAGTAATCAGCCTTTAAGCAAAGTTAATTTACAGTCTAAATTGTAAGTAACACTTAACAATATGGATCTCTTGAGACATTTCACTGTAAGATAAATCCAAATGATATGTAATGCGCTCAAAGTTTTCATGTTTACTTTCGGACTTTGAATATTTGCAAAATTCTTTAGGCAAGTATAAAACTATGAAAAACAGCGAATAGTACTGCATAGAACCTCATGGACGGAAGAGGCCAAGGGGAGGGGCGTGGCCTGACGCGTTTCGCGGTTACTTCCGCTTCAAGCGGAAGTAACCGCGAAACGCGTCAGGCCATGCCCCCTCCCCTTGGCGTCTTCCCTGTCCATGAGGTTCTACGCAGTACTATTCGCTGTTTTTAACATTTTGTAATAAACGTGAAGTTTTATCTATGTAACCGATTTGGGACATTCTTCGTTTCGGAAGTATCTCGTTGCTCCCGATACCCTTTATTTCATTGCCATATGAAAGGTCGGACGGACCTGGGAACATCTGGAGATCCCGGCTATATCACGAACACTTGCGGTGCAGCTCCCCACAGTAAGTAGACAATCTATTCTAATAAGTATAAAACTATGCATATAGAAAGGAAAGTCTTCTGGGTAATTTCTATTTTGTCCCTTTTAGTGCTTGTAAAGGTTCTCATTCATCCAGGTCATGGTATATCTGTTGTATTCCGTTAGATCGACTGGACTTGAAGTTTATTTCTTGAAGATGTTTCACTAGTCATCCGACTGGCTTTCTCAATTCAGAATGACTTGTACAAGAATCTGTTGGCAATTAAGTACCCTGAAAAATCCCAATTAGCATATCACAGTCAGGTGTTAGGGACCTTCTGAATGCAAGATATGGATGCATTGAGGCTAAGAGGTTTTATCCAAATTGCCCAGGGTAAGGTGTCAAAACAGCATTGTACATGGCAGACAGTTGGTGTCGAACCCCCCCCCACCTCTATTCAGGCCTAGTTTCTTTATTTTCACATAAATTGCATATTATTATTATTATTGATTTTATAGCGCCAATATCTTCCGTGGCGATTTACAATTACACAGACATACATTACATACAGGGTAATACATATTATACAAAGTCTTACATATTACATACACAGGTAATACATAATATAAGCATGCAGTGATGAGTTACTTACAGCAATAACATGATACAAAAGGAGAGAGGACCCTGCCCAGAGAACTTACAGTCTAGAGGAAATAGGGGTGAGACATAAGGTGACAGGAATCTTTAGGCTGTAAATAGATTGGCAGTGGAGTGTGAAAGGCGGGTTGGATCATATTGGGTAGTAATAGGGGTAATGTCTAGGCCAAGTTATATGCTTGCCTGAAGAGGTGGGTTTTAAGGTTATGTTTGAAGGTATTTAGGGACAGTGAATGACGGACAGAAGGAGGGGGTTCCAGAGCAGAAGGGCAGCATGAGCAAAGTCCTAAATGCGGGGGTGGGAAGAGGTGACAAGGGTGGAAGAGAGGAGGGTATCATTTGCAGAGCGGAGGTTGCACCTGGGACGGTGACAGTGGATCAGCTCTGAGATGCATGTAGGGGCTGTGTTGGATAGTGCTTTATAGAATAGGGTAAGCAGCTTGTACTGGATCCTTTGCGTAATGGGCAGCCAGTGGAGTGACTGACAGAGAGGAGAGGCATTGGAGAAGCGAGAGCCGGGCAGCAGAGTTGAGGATGGGATGAAGTGGTGCCAGGTGGTTTTTAGGTAAACCACACAGGAGTGTTGCATTAATCTAGTCGGGATACAGAATGATAAGGGTTGGACAAGGATTTTTCTAGCTTCTTTTGAGAGGAAGGGACAAATGCGGGAGATGTTTTTGGGTTGGAGCAAACAGGAGTTGGCAAGCAAATTGACATGTGATTTGAAGGAAAGATCTGAATCTAGTATTATTCCCAGGCAGCGGACATGAGGAGATGGGGATAAAGGTGTGTTGTTAATGTTAATAGTAGGACTAGGGAGGGGAACAGATCGTGAGGGTGGGAAAAGGACAAGTTCAGTGCATATTTCACATAAAAGATGTTAAGGTAGCCATTTATGTAAAAATAAAGAAACCAAAGGTGAATAGAGTTGGGGGGTTCGACACCAACTGTCTGCCATGTACAATGCTGTTTTGACACCTTACTCTGAGCAGTCTGGATAACACCCCTTAGCCACAATGCATCCACATCTTGCATTCAGAAGGTCCCTAACACTTAGCTGTCATATGCTAATTGGGACTTGTCAGGGTACATAATTGCCACAGATTTTTGTACAAGTCATTCTGAATTTAGAAAGTCAGTTGGATGACTAGCGAAACATCTTCAAAAACTAAACTTCAAGTCCAGTTGATCTAATTGAATACAACAGATATGTCTCTTTTAGTGATATGTCCTACTGTACTGCACTGCAAAACTCAAATTTGCTTTGTGTTATTTCTGTCATACATATTCCAGTGGAAAGTGTGATGCTTAATGCTGAGACCCACAGTGCTTTCCATAACCCTGAAGGAAATGCAACCCATGAGGAAGGAAATTAATTTCTTGTAGCTGGAATCAGTGTAAACAATTTTATCCTGTTTACCAGGAAAAGGGTTACAAAAATATACCAGAACCACCTGTTTAGATAATAACAGAGTACACAATATAAATATCGATTAAAGGGCATGTCCATCCCCTTAAAGAAAATTAAAAGAGCTCATACAGCCATGAAAGAAAGAAGATGCAAAGAGAGGAGGGACTGGCAGACTTAAATATATCAAATTCCAGAAACTGCGTAATTAATTATTATGAAAATAGGGTTGGTAGTCTTACTTTAGGGAAAAATATACTTCTGGGGTGGGCATGCCTTCAAGCTTACCTAAGGACAATTATACTCACCTCCCCCTCGTTCCTTTCCCCCCACTCCTGCAAAGTACCCAGGGTGAGGACCTAAAATGCTAAGTCCTCACCTCTGGGTACTTAATATAGGACAATACTTTATACTTTAAAAAACTACCTGAAGAATTATAAAGTATTTTATAAAATTATAAATTATTAGACTGGATATCCTGCAGATTCACTATTAAAGGACAATTATACTTACCATTTCCCCGGTCCACTCCTGCAAAGTACCTAGGGTGAGGACCTAAAACGCTAAGTCCTCACCTCTGGGTACTTTACAAAAGTCCTGAGTACTTACTTGTAATCTCCCACATCGCTCTGGTCGATCCTCTCCATTGGCACTTTGAGTGACAGATCGCGAGGCAGCCAATGGGAAGACGCGCTCTGTAAGGAGGCGTGTCTTCCCATTGGCTGCCTCCCGGACTGTCACTCAAAGTGTCAGTGGGGAGGATCGGACTAGAGCGACGAGGGAGATTACAAGTAAGTAGTACAGGACTTTTGTAAAGTACCCAGAGGTGAGGACTTAGCGTTTTAGGTCCTCACCCTAGGTACTTTGCAGGAATGGATCTGGGAAATGGTAAGTATAATTGTCCTTTAAAAGTGAATCTGCAGGATATCCAGTCTAATCATTTATAATTTTATAAAATACTTTATAATTCTTCAGGTAGTTTTTTAAAGTATAAAGTATTGTCCTATATTAAGGTTTATTGGTGTGATTTTTCCCTTCCTGTCTTCACAGTAAAATTTAGCTGGTTTCTTTGGACATTTGGGTACTGGATATTTCTATTTCTATAAGCAACATTCTAGAAATCCACTTTAAATTCTAAATACATTCTTTCTTGCTCAGTGAATCTTGATGAATGGCTCCTACCAGTTGGCGAGAAATATAGAAGGAAGTTGAATGTATTGAGCGTAACAGAGATTGTTTTGTTTTGAGTGGGAATAAGCGAGATCTTCCTGACAACGTCTACAGCTGTGCAAATTAAATAAATAAAACAACTGTATCAAAGTAAATAAAGGCCTTTTTTGAAGCAAATTATTCCCACAGTACTTTTTATTTAACCACATTTTGCATGTGGTAACCAACATGGAATATTTTAAAAACGTCTGACGCAGTTCCTGGTCAATTTGTCCACCATGTTTCATTTTCCAATCTGGAATTTTGTACATTGTATATGAAATCATTTTTCCTTGGGGATTTTTGGATGATTGCGTCCAATTATTATACCCGTGACAATTTCCATTAAGAATCATTCCCAATCAGTTTTCAGAATTCTGCTGTGACATCTATTCTTTGGAAAAATGCAGAGACAATAAGTTATTTATTACATAATCCTTACAATGCTTCTCAAGTATCATTATATCTATCTTCTTCCCATTAGTGGAAAATATAATGTATAACTGTAATAATAACAGAATAATTACATTATAAACCTCATCTGCAATGTGGACTTTTACATTAGATTACCCAACATTGACCTTTTTACCTAAAGGAGCCAAAAACACACCAATGCTAATCTTACAATATTGCAATATTCTGATATCAGATGATCATTGGACCTTGTATGGCCAATCATATGAAAATCTTTGCACAAATTTTTTCCCTATCAGACACATTACAAAATGTTTATCTAACCAATGTTTATCTGCTGCAATCATAAGATTGTTGCATGTATGGGCCCCTTAAACTAGTTGGGGGAGAAGAAAATATCAACTATTTGTTTATTTGGTTTATTTAACTTGCCAAATAACACACATTGTAATATTCATAAGGAACTAGTACTATAATGCATATGTATGTGAATTCTTATTTTAAAATCCAGATTATTTTGCCTTCACAGTAAACATTGTTCAGTATTACATTAGTATTTAAGGTTGAATAAAGACATACGTCCATCCATCCAACCCATCTAGCAATATCCTCATTTCCTGCCTAACTGTTGATCCAGAGGAAGGCAAAAAAAAAACACCAAATTTATGAAGGGGGAAAAAATTCCTTCCTGACTCCAAGTGGCAATCGGAAATTTCCCTGGATTAACTCTACTTTATGTATCAATAGCAACATTCCTTGTTTGCAGAAACTCATCCAGCTTTTTTTTGAAACTGACCAATGAACCTGCCATCACAACGTCCACTGGAAGACAGTTTTCCATAGCTTTACTCACAGTGAAAAACCCTTTCCGAGCTTGAAGCCTAAATGTGTTTTCTTCAAGTCTTAAGGGATGTCCTCGTGTCCTTTGACATGTTCTACTGGTGAACAATGTCCCAGATAGTTTATTGTATGGCCAGTTAATGTATTTATACACAGTAATCATATCCCCACGCAAGTGCCTTTTCTTCAGCATACATAATTGTAACATATCCAGTCTCTCTTCAAATTCAAGCTCCCCCAATCCCCTTTTTAATTTAGTTGCCCTTCTCTGAATCCTTTCCATTTCAAACATGTCCTTTCTGTACACAGGATTCCAAATGAGGCCTTGCCAATGCTTTGTAAAGAGGGAGAATTACATTTTCCTCCATTGAATCCATACCTCTCTTTATACAATACAATACCATGCTGGCTCTGGCTGTTGCCGCCTGGCACTGCTTGCTACCTTTAAGTTTGTTATCCACCAAAACTCCAAGATCCCTTTCCAACAGGGATTCACTTACCACGGAGCCATTTATAGTATAAGTAGCACAAGGATTTTTAAAGGGCAAGTCCAGCCCTAAAATGAAAATTTACATACAGGTAAGTCACCCCCCAAAACCCTAAACTGTAATAGTTTGAAATCTGAAATATATAAGTCTAACCTGAAATCCTGCACAATGTCTTGTTGCCCCAGTTTCTGCTTCCAGGTTCTTCCAGTTAGTAATTGTCAGTTATGGATTTGACAGTTGACATCACAGCCAATGAATGAAAGTTAATCCCGTCTGCCTCTTCTGAGCATGCCCAGGCTCAGTAAATGCTCAGTACAGGTTTCTAAATTGCTCAGTTTCCATGAGGCATCCAGAAGCATAGCAGGCATACAGTAATGAATTCATAGGACATGTGTTGTATTGTAATGTATTGTGTTGTGTTGTATTGTAATGTATTCTGTTGTATTGTAATGTGTTGTAATGTATTGTGTTGTATTGTATTGTAATGTGTTGTGTTGTATTGTATTGTATTGTAATGTATTGTGTTGTATTGTGTTGTATTGTATCGTCATTATGATGACACTGGTGCAGTTCCCAACACAGTAACATGAGTTTTAAGGTTAAATAAAGACAAATGCAACCCTTTAACCAACCCATGATGACCCATCTGAGGCTAAACTCACCCTGAGTGGGATCCCAGGAGGATGAGTGGGCACTGAAAGCCGGGGCCATGTCCCTCACTTAGCAATAGGAGTATAATGTGTATAACATGACAGGTCACCCAGCACATCAAATGTGACCCTAAATCCAGTTGGAGTGAATGTAACTATGTGTATTTTGTGTACATTATGTGGGCAGGATGTCTCTAAATTGTGATATTGCACCTTTTGAATGGTCACAAAAACAGACTGCAGTACAAACTACCAATACAATGACCAAGTGCCACATTATTAATATTATACATTATAGAAATAGATCTGAGGGGAACTTGCCTGAAAATGTATATATCTGAATAAATGACTTGTTTCATTTCTGGTAGATAAGGGAAATGACATTTCTGGGAAACGACACTTGGTGTTCAGTCGAAGGCAGAGATATGTCTGTCCTGGCAAAGTCCAAGGATTGCAGATAAGAAACAGAAACTTGGTAGGAGACAAAAAACAAAAACAAAGAAGATGATAGAAATAGAAGGGCAGAAAGAACCCTGGCTGGACGCACATGCTACACGGGTAGCCAATGATCCAAGAGTTGGAGTAAGATCATAGAACCCTGGCTGGACGCACATACTACACGGGTAGCCAATGATCCAAGAGTTGGAGTAAGATCATAGAACCCTGGCTGGACGCACATGCTACACGGGTAGCCAATGATCCAAGAGTTGGAGTAAATGGCTAAATGGCTTTCCGGCCTGGCTAACTAAAAATGAAAATGACTCCGGCCTTGTGCTTCTATACAGGTCACAGAACTCAGAGGTGACTTCTGATATTCTTATCATTTAAATTAGGGGATGCATTAGTCATTATACATAGTAACATATTAACATAGCAATTGAGGTTGAATAAAGACTTCGTGCACACACAATTTGATTGCGAACAACCACCCCCGTCAGCCAAGCTGTAATGAATGGAGTCCCAAAGGGATGAAGCTCACTGTACCTTTTAGGAGGAGTTCAGACTGTAGGCCAGGTTGAGCGTAACTAGCGGGAATGAACTGGTCACTGGAGATTATAGATACTGGACCCAATGGAGCTGTTACTATGGAACAGGATACAAAGGGGCAAGATGCAATGGCTGGATACGATGTGGCCGGAACTATGGAGTAGAAACAATGATGCTGGATACAACGGCTGGATACGATGTGGCGGGAATAGTGGAGTTGAAGCAATGATGCTGGATACAATGGCTGGATACAATGTGGCTGGAACAACGGAGTTGAGACAATGATGCTGGATACAATGACTGGAACAATGGAGTGAGACAAAGATGCTGAATACAATGGCTGGATACTATTTGGCTGGAACAATGGAGTTGAAACAATGAAGCTGGATACAATGTGGCTGGAACAACGGAGTTGAGACAATGATGCTGGATACAATGGCTGGAACAATGGAGTAACATAGTAACATAGTAACATAGTAATTAAGGTTGAATAAAGACATACGTCCATCAAGTCCAACCTATTTACTTTTTTTTTTTTTTTTAACCCTACCTAACAGTTGATCCAGAGGAAGGCAAAAAACCCCAGCTAAAAAGGGGGGAAAAATTCCTTCCTGACTCCAAACGGCAATCGGAAAGTATCCCTGGATCAACCAGATCTATATGCATTAATACAAGTGAGTGAGACAAAGATGCTGGATACAATGGCTGGATACTATGTGGCTGGAACAACGGAGTTGAGACAATGATGCTGGATACAATGGCTGGAACAATGGCTGGATACAATAGCTGGAACAATGGCTGGATACAATAGCTGGAACAATGGCTGGATACTATGTGGCTGGAACAATGGAGTTGAAACAATGAAGCTGGATACAATGGCTGGATACAAGATGGCTGGAACAATGGAGTTAGTATAGTATAGTATAGTATTTGAGGTTGAATAAAGACATACGTCCATCCAGTCCAACCCATCTAGCAATATCCTCATTTCCTGCCTAACTGTTGATCCAGAGGAAGGCAAAAAACCCACCAAATTTATGAAGGGGGAAAAAATTCCTTCCTGACTCCAAGTGGCAATCGGAAATTTCCCTGGACCAACTCTACTTTATGTATCAATACCAGTAACTTGCAACATTCCTTGTTTGCAGAAACTCATCCAGCTTTTTTTTAAAACTGACCAATGAACCTGCCATAACAACGTCCACTGGAAGACAGTTCCATAGCTTTACCGTTCTCACAGTGAAAAACCCTTTCCGAGCTTGAAGCCTAAACCTTTTTTCTTCAAGTCTTAAGGGATGTCCTCGTGTCCTTTGACATGTTCTATTGGTGAACAATGCCCCAGATAGTTGAAACAATGAAGCTGGATACAATGGCTGGATACAAGATGGCTGGAACAATGGAGTTGAAACAATGAAGCTGGATACAATGGCTGGAACAATGGCTGGATACACTGAAGTAGAGGCAATGAAGCTGGAGACAATATGGCTGGGAACACTGGCAGGAAACAATGGCTGGATACTAAATAGCAGGTAAGGAGCGCTACAGACTGACAACCCGACACTCCGGTAGCGAGGTCTACGAATAGGCACTCGCTCCCTCTGCGAGTGCCTATTTGAATCTTCGCACCGGCCGGCGTCCGGATGTGGTGATGTCACGACGCCGACGACGTCACCAGTCCCAGAACATCGAGGGAGTGCGGCAGGTAAGATCCTTACACAATCGCTCAAAATGTCAAGTGTACAATAGTATAGAATATAGCTACGAGGTGCTCTATCATGATAATATAATATACACACACCATAGATACAGAAAAGACATCATGGCACTCTCATATGCAAAATATATTATTATTATTTATTGCACATATACATATATTAATACAGCATGACTTATCAAATGAATAACAGAAAACCTTCCTCATATGTCACTATACTACACAAAAGTGACTTGGCGCATATAAAGTGAAAACAGTGCAAAAGTGCTATAAGTGTTAAAAACCTAACAGCCCATAAAAAACAAAATGGGTAGGACTCATGTGTGGCTCAGCATGGTAATGATAAGAACCTATATTACGCTGGTAAATAATAATAAATAGTAATAGGATCACTACAGTATATCTGAGGGTAAGTATGTACAAAATACAGCCCACAGGTGTGTGAGCTAAATGTCCCCTCAAAATAGCCCAAAGTATAACATCCTGTATAATCTTATAAACGGCCTAATAACCATAAAGCCCCCCACAATAACAGACCCCTTACTGATAGTGGGGAGACAAGGAAAGAAAATAACTGTATCAATACATAATATCCTAACCCTTGGTACACCTTAATGCAAGTGCATAATGGAAAATAAGGCATATGCTTATAACAAGGTGCCAGAGGATCCTTAGCCAGCCAACAGAGTCCTATCCAGTAGCCGGATGTGTTTCGCCTAACACCGGTAGGCTTCTTCCGCAGCTCCCATAACCATGTGTGAGTTCCCGGTTCTTAAACCCCCCAAAACGGAAGTACACCACGGGTCGAGGTGATGCGGCGTATCCAGTATGGCGTCAAAGATATCGGCCCATAGTGACAGCCCGGTTACCTAGGCAACATAATGCTCGTGCAGGCTATCAATACAAATGACTGCCCGACCCAAGGGACTCAGAGATGGGGGAATAAGATAGCAAAATAACACAACACACCCCAAGTAGCAAGGACAAAATATACAATAATTCCACATAAATCATCTTATAACATGAATAGAGAAGGATAGATGAATTTACACATAATAAATCTGCAATAGCAAATATTTTTAGAAACACAATCTACTCAAGTCATTTACTAAGAACCATTCAAAAATATATTTATGGCCATATATTTATTAAAGGACCCCTCATGCTGGCAAATCTAGTCTGCTCACACATGATGGATCTCTAGCATCATATCAATTCTAGATACATTGTTAAACATGTATTTAAAGGCACAGTAAAGTAGAATATGCTAAGGCAGAAAAAAGTTTTTTTGGAACCAAACAAATAACAGGTAAGCAAGACCAGTAAGTCGAACAAGTAGATAAATACATCGTCCAAATAACTTGATCCTCAAGGACAGTCCATTAGTTTCATTTTATAGATCTTCAGGCCTTAAATAAAGGAAAACTTATAGCTCAAGAAGTTTCAGGAAGCTCTCAACTACCCAAGGGCAATGATGCTCAAATATTACCAATTTGTCAGCTCATCCAGGAGTAGTAAATCTGATAGAGTCTCCATTTGTCTTTCATCTGTTTTTTAATTAATTAGGATCCCACAGCATCCAGTTAAGCATATACGTCCATGAAGTAATCCAGAGAAACAGTGTTCAGAAGCCCGTATCTTTAAACCCAACGGCAAAACATCTTTCCAAATATATATTATCTTGAGGGTCAGAAGAAAGGTACGTCTCTCCCAAGGAAAACAGTCCAAGACCACACGGTGGAAGTCCTAAATAAAAGGGGCCAGAGCCCATTCCTCATTCAATCCTAAAGGGGATAAACATTGCAATTGGTAAATCTATCTGCATTCACTCTGAAGAAGTAATTTGTCCGTATCACCTCGTCTCATGGAGGGTGTGATTTTACAAAGAACTTGGCACGTTAGGCCCCTATACGCCCCATTATGCACCTGCAAAAAGTGTCTGGCTATCCCTGAAACATTTTTACCTTTATCTATATGTGAGGCTGCCAACCTTATATCTAGCAGGTTTTTGAGAAGGCGATTTTTAAGCATTTGGGAGGTTTTGCCCACATATAGTAATTCAGGGGCATTTCAAAGCATACCGTATATACTCGAGTATAAACCGAGGTTTTTAGGTTTAAAAATACCTTTTAAATCTGACCTCGGTTTATACTCGGGTCACACACATTATGTTTTGTACGGACAAAAAAGAAGCCTACCAGTTGGAGATTGGACCATTCGGTGAGGAGCGAGCAGACCGGAGACCTGGACCGGAGCAGTTACGGTAGAGGTGCAGGCAGGACCATTCGGTGAGGAGCGAGAAGACCGGAGACCAGGACCGGAGCAGTTAGAGGTGCAGGCAGTATGCTGATGACGTAAGTGATACGCGCGGGCACGTAAGTTACGCACGTCCCGCGCATATCACTTACGTCATCAGCTGCTCTGGTCTCCGGTCTGCTCGCTCGTTACCGAATGGTCCTGCCTGCACCTCTACCGTAACTGCTCCGGTCCTGGTCTCCGGTCTGCTCGCTCCTCACCGAATGGTCCAATCTCCAACTGGTAGGCTTCTTTTTTCCTGACTGCATCCCAGATGTACATAGAGGATAAGGAATTCTTGTGTATGAGGGGTTTAGGGGTGGGCTAATAGGTCTGTACAGTGGAGGGGTGGGGTGGTTTAGAAAGTTTGCAGAACACCTCGGTTTATACTCGAGTCAACACTTTTATTCCTTTTTTCAGGCAAAAATAGGTACCTCGGTTTATACTCGGGACGGTTTATACTCGAGTATATACGGTACACAACATTTTTTGTTTTACAGTTAAAGTACTTGTTAATTTTGTATACTTTCCTACTTATACTGCTGTATATTTCCTTGTTGCCTTTTATAAAAATGCAGCAACTACATTCTCCACATGGTGAGTGCCTTCAATAATGGGAATCACTGTATTTGTTTTGTTCTTATAAATAAAATGACTATTAGTCCGTTTGTCAGATAAATTGCGATTTCTCCTAGCAGTTATTTGTAGGTCAGGAGACACCATATTGGAGATTAAAGAATCACAGGTCAGTATATGCCAGTTTTTTCTTAGAACTTTTTTAATATCATTCCATTCGGAACAGAAGGTAGAAGTAAATCTAACCTGATCTGAGTTTTCAGCAGTATTTCCTTTCTTTTTAGGGCCCAAAAGTCCCTGCTGTGAGATTTTGCTCACTGCCTGTCTATACTTATTAAGTATACCTTTTGGGTACTTTCTCTGCTCAAATCTATCCATCAGGATATTGGACTCTCTAACATAATCTGCAGTCAAAGTGCAGTTCCTTCTAGTCCTTAAGAACTGTCCTTTAGGAATTGCTTTTTTCAGTTGCTCAGGATGGGCACTTTCGTACTGAAGTAATGCATTTGTAGCTGTGGGTTTTATATAAAGAGAAGTAATAAGCTTGCCATTAGATTAGATCCCTACTTATCTTCTCTTTTGGCCCATTATGTTCCAGGCCATGCCCTCTATTCCTCACAATGAAATCTACTCCACAAACCCCCAACAATCACTCTTTCCTCCTGTCTTAAACATTCTCTCTTGCTGCTCCCTACCTTTGGAACTCTCACCCTCTCTTACTTCGCCATGTGACATCCATTAATACTTTCAAATCTAGGCTGTTATCTTTCCTTTCTGAGCACCAGCACAACAAATGATTGTTAGTCATCTCAAGCATCCATCCCTCCACTTGTAGCTGTATATGTTGTCCCACCTACTTAGATTGTAAGCTCTTCGGGGCAGGGATCTCATTCCTAATGTTTCAAGGCATGCTACACTTATATCAATTTATACATAATTTATATATATGTGTTCTTAACCTATGTTTGAAATTGTATTTAATTTTTAATTATCTGTATAATTGCTCGCACTTATCCCCATGTTTGTATATGTATAATGTATTTTATAATGTACAGCGCTGCGTACCCAAGTGATGTACCCAACGAAGATAAAACAAACTTACCTTTCATGCAATCCACAGCAGCAGCATACACAATAATGCGCACTAAAAGCAATGCGCACTAGAAGCACGTAAAAGCATTTATCCACACTGTACAGCATCCCCCCCAACCGCTAAGTTAAAAAATCTTTGTCAAACTGCATTTACAGCTCCCGGCTGCCAGTGTCTCCTCCATTGCTGGCAGCCACGGCTGTAAATGGCTGCCTCTCAGCCAATCACAGCCACAACTGCTTGTATATCCAACAGGCAGGGGAGCCGGACCAGAGTGACGCTGGAATGTAAGTACAGTTTGGGACCGATTTTTAAAATTCTAACTAAGCGTTTGGAGATGGGAGGGTATGCCTTACCATATGGATAAAAGTCAAAATGGAGGGTGGACATGCTCTTTAATATATTTGTATAAAGTGATCATATCCCCACGCAAACCTTGATTCTCTTATGTAAACAGCCCTAACTTGTCTAATCTGCCTGCATCAAGCCCCCCCATTCCCCTTATTATTTTAGTTGCCCTTTAG
The DNA here is from genome assembly GCA_019447015.1 of Hymenochirus boettgeri. Lineage (NCBI taxonomy): Eukaryota > Metazoa > Chordata > Amphibia > Anura > Pipidae > Hymenochirus > Hymenochirus boettgeri. Next base: position 165,106,412 of record CM033474.1, on the reverse strand, counting down.
ATATCCCTTTTGTAAATGGGATTCCAAAACTGCACCGCATATTCCATATGAGGCCTTACCAGTGCCTTGTAAAGAGGGAAAATAATATCTTTCTCTCTTGAATCTATTTCCCTCTTTATACAAGCCAATGGGCAGCACGGTGGCTCAGTGGTTAGCACTGATGGTTTGCAGTGCTGAAGTCCTGAGTTCGAATCCACCCTTGGACACATCTGCCAGGAGTTTGTATGTTCTCCCAGTGCTTGCGTGGGTTTCCTCCGGGCACTCCGGTTTCCCCCACAATGATAAAAATACTGATAGGATGTATGTGTCAAATAAATGTGCTTAGATTGTAAGTTTTTCGGGGCAGTGCCAAATGTGAATGTATACATGTAATTGTAAAGCGCCATGGAAGATGTTGGCGCTATATAAATCCACAACTATGATAATATCTTGCTAGCTCTAGCCGTTGCTATCTGGCATTGTTTGCTACAGCTAAGTCTGTTATCTACTAGAACCCCCAAGTCTTTTTCAATTAGAGTTATTTATGGTGTAGGTGGCACAGGGAATATTAAACCCCAAATGCATCACCTTACATTTATCAACATTGAATCTCATCTGCCATTCTGCTGCCCATTTTGATAATCTATCTAGGTCTGCTTGCAGCACTTGCACATCATTTGAAGTTTCCAAAGTTCTGCATGGTTTAGTGTCACCAGCAAACACAGAGACCTTGCTCTCAATGCCCCCTTCTAAGTAATTTATAAACAGATTAAACAGAAGCGGCCCCAGTACAGAACCCTGAGGCACTCCGCTTAGAACTTCATCCCACATAGATGCTCCATTTACCACCACTCTCTGTTTGCGCTCCAATAACCAATTCTCTATCCATGAACAAATGTTTTCTTCTAGGCCAACAGTCCTCAGTTTATACATTAGTCGCCTATGTGGCACAGTATCAAAAGCTTTCGCAAAATCCAAGTATACCACATCCACTGCTGTGCCTGAATCTAAATTCTTACTCACTTCTTCATAAAAACCAATTAAATTTGTCTGGCATGATCTATTTCTCATAAATCCATGCTGACTACTACTAATAAGATAGAGCTCTGGAGACAAAGTCAAGGATATGATCCCGTAACAAAGTTTCCATCACCTTCCCTACCACTGATGTTAGGCTTACAGGTCTATAGTTACCAGGCTGGGAACAACTACCTTTTTTGAATATTGGTATTACATTGGCTTTTTTCCGATCCAGTAGCACATCCCTAGACCAAAGTGAATCTGAGAAGATAGGAAACAGTGGTCTAGATAAAACTAGACTAAGCTCTCTTGAGATCCTAGGAAGGGGCTTTACTGACATTAATTTTGTCTAATTGTATCTAATTGTATGCATAAGGATTAGGGCCGTATTTAAGCGATAGCGCGCCTTTAACTATCAGTAAAATAATCGTTAAACTGATTGTTAATTTCCAATAAAGTTACCGATACCGATCGTAAATCAACGGTAACAAAATCATATATTTATCCCCATAGAATACCATTGCAGTACAATAATTATCCTGCGGTATTGCTAAAAAGCGATACTGCGGGTCTATAAATACGGCCCTAGGATTCTCTACAGTGAATACAGAGGGAAAAAACAGTTTAGCAATTTAGCCATTTCCGTCTTCTATAATTAACTCAGCCCTATGGCTGGGTACACATGGAGGGACTTTTTGTCCTGAGCGAGCGCTCGGCCGGGACAAATATCCGTCGGTCGCGCCAAATTCGGCCGTGGACGAATTTGCGAGCGATTGATCATGCGGTCCCATAGGGAACCACACCGATTGATCGGAATTTACCGACCCGCCCCACACCAGACAATATTTAAGGCCGATCGACCGAAAGTGCCAGGAATCGGTCGGTCGGCCGAAAATATTGGCTGGTGTGTACCCAGCCTATTATTTAATGGTCCCACACTCTCAGTGCTTATCTATTCACTATTTCTTTGTGGGCTTAACTTACTTTGTTCTGCTATCTCAATTTTATTTTCTATTTTAGCTAATTTGATTTCTTTATTGCAACCCTTTTTACAACATTTTAAAAGCCTTTTTTTTTTATTTCCCTTTTTACCTGAGTATTAAGCCAGGCAGGAGTGGACCTAATTTTGTTTTTTTACACTTGTTCCCTAAAGGTATAACTTTTAATAGTTTAATATCCCTTCCACATTTTCTTCCACTTCTTACCGTCCAACATTTACCTTCCAATAGGTACAACTAGCAAACACCGCGGCACATCCCCCCACCCCACCCCGGACTTCCTCCAATCCCTGAATGACGCCACACTTGAGCAAATGCGTCCTGAGTGAGATATTTACAGCCTTCAGTTGGTACATAAGGTACTGAGAAACACATTGCACACATGGTTTTACTAAGGGACAGTTATGGAGTCTGTAAATCTGCCTTTGGATTTTGTGTTTCATTCTCCTTTAAATGTGTCTGAGTGCATTTTTTAGTGATGTCATTATGACATAGTATAGTATAATATTATGAGGTTGAATAAAGACATACGTCCATTCGGTTCAACCCACTCGACAATACCCACACTTCCTGACTAACTGTTGATCAAGAGGAAGGCAACATCCTCCCCTCCCAATTATAAAGGGGGAAAAAATGTGTTCCTGACTCCAAGTGGCAATCGGAAATATCCCTGGATCAACTCTACTTTATGTATCAATACCAGTAACCTGCAACATTTCTTGTTTTCAGAATCTCATCCAGCTTTTTTTTTAAACTGACCAATGAACCTGCCATCACAACTTCCAATGGTTCCATAGTTTTACTGTTCAACATGACATAACTAAGATTAGGATTTTGACCCAAAAAAGTATTGCACTTAGTGTGGATTCTTATTCTACATCTTTTAATAATGTTTAAATGTGTTTGGGTGCATATTTTTAGTGATGTCCCTATGACATCAGCATGACATCATAATTTTGCAGATTTGGATTTTTACCCTTAAAACAATTGTACTTGCTGGGATTTCTCATTCAACATCTTTTAATAGTGTTTAAATGTGTCTAGATGCATTTTTGTGATGTCACTATAATATCAGCATGACAAGGTTTCTGTGTTTGCTGACGACACAAAACTTTTAAAAACTTTAAAAACCATTAAAAACTTCAGAGGATGTGCAGTCGTTGCAGGGGGATCTAGATAGATTGTCACATTGGGCTGCTAAGTGGCAGATGAGATTCAATGTTGATAAATGTAAGGTGATGCATTTTGGACTTAAAAATCCTTGTGCTGCTTATACTATAAATGGCTCTGTGTTAAGTGAATCCCTGTTGGAAAGGGATCTTGGAGTTTTTGTGGATAACAAACTTAAAGGTAGCAAGCAGTGCCAGGCGGCAACAGCCAGAGCCAGCATGGTATTGTCTTGTATAAAGAGAGGTATGGATTCAAGGGTGGAAAATGTTATTCTTCCTCTTTACAAAGCATTGGTAAGACCTCATTTGGAATATGCAGTGTAATTTTGGAATCCTGTGTACAAAAAGGACATCTTTGAAATGGAAAGGGTTCAGAGAAGGGCAACTAAATTAATAAGGGGATTGGGGGAGCTTGAATATGAAGACAGATTGGATAAGTTACAATTATGTACACTAGAGAAAAGGCACTTGCGTGGGGATATAATTACTGCGTATAAATACATTAACGGGCCATACAATAAACTATCTGGGGCATTGTTCACTAATAGAGCATGTCAGAGGACACGTGGACATCCCTTAAGACTAGAGATGTTCGAAACTAATGAGTTTTATCCCTTTTTCGAATTTAACTGTAAATTTGAGAATTCGAAGATTCGAAAATGGACCCATAGAAGTCTATGGGAGAAATTTTTTTTTAAGTTTCTATTGATTTTAAGGATGAAATAGTAATAGTAGGTTACTGTAAATAACACAGGGACCTGGGGAATGATCTGGGGAACCCGTAAATATAACCAAAACTCATTTAAAGGGCAAGCCCAGCCCCAAAATGAAAACTTACATACAGGTAAATCACCCCCAAAACCCTAAACTGTAATAGTTTGAAATCTGAAATATATAAGTCTAACCTGAAATGTTGCACAATGTCCTGTTTCCCCTTTTTCTTCTTCCTGGTTCTTTCAGTTAGCAACTGTCAGTTATGGATTTGACAGTTGACATCACAGCCAATGACTGAATGTTAATCCCCTGTCTGCCTCTTCTGAGCACGCCCAGGCTCAGTACAGGCTCAGTACAGGCTCAGTACAGGTTTCTAAATTGCTCAGTTTCCATGAGGCCTCCAGAAGCATAGCAGGCATACAGTAATGAATTCATAGGACAAACTATGATATATCGACATATTTTAAAGAGGCCATTCTTTCTAAAAGATGTTCTTATGAGGGTGGAGTTGTCCTTTAAAAACTCTTTCCTCTCAATCGGGCTGTTTCGAGCTTCCGCATTGTATTTTCGAGGGTTACTAAAATCGGCTTGTACATTCGAGGATTACCGAAATCGAATGCTACTTTTAAGGGTTACCGATATTACAAACTTTTTCTACTAATTTTCATTTTCGATAATCATCTACTTTCGATTTTGATAATCATCTACTTTTGATTTCGTTAATTATCAAATTATCGCTAAAATTCGAAAAATCGGAAAATTCAGGTTTCATAAATTCCGGGAGTTCCGAAAGTTTAGTCGGAACTTCAAAACCCTCGGATTCCAAACTGGGTTCTATTAGAACCCACGACTGTGTACAATGCTGTTTTGACACCTTACTCTGGGCGTTCCTATAACACCTCTTAGCCACTATCCAATCACACCCTTAACACCTGGCTGTGATATGCTAATTGGGATTTTCCAGCGTACATAATTGCCACAGATTCTTGTACAAGTCATTCTGAATTGAGAAAGCCAGTCGGATGACTAGCGAAACGTCTTCAAGAACTACATTTCAAGTCCAGTTGATCTAATTGAATACAACAGATATTTATCCTCAAACAATGTTGAACTAGGTAACGGATCCTGCCTAGCAGCAGCTGGAAGTTACTTTAGGATCTTGTGAAATTAAATCATATATTTCCTTTCCGTGCCTTTCATTTTAAATTGATGTCTGGTTCCTGGATATTTCTAGGGCACGGCCACACTGCAAAGCAAACGCATGCGATTTCATTGCGTTTGCGCATGCGTTTTTGAAAAACGCGTACGATCGCGATTTAAAATGTGGAACGCAAATCGCAATTGCAACACACCAGAAAAAGCGCGTTTTTGGTGAGTTGACGTGTTTTCAATGATAGGAAACACAAGCGCAAAAAAAAGAGCAGCAGTGTGGCCTAGACCTTAGTCAGTGAAAAAACTGTTTAATTGCTAAATGTAAGTATTATTTTCTCTATCATTCTGTTCAGGTCCTCTGTTTATCATCTTCAGCCCTTCATACAAGCTGCTCTCTGTTTATTTGGCCTTAGCAACAAGATAACATTTAAAATTCCAAACTTAAGAACTGCAGAACAAAACTTCAATTAATTCCAAAAATAAAACATGAAATCCAGTAGTTGAATGTCTTAGAATGGCACGGTGTTTATCAGGCCAAACTTTAACTCTTAGGCTGTTTACTCGGTGATATTTTGCCTGACTCTCTGCCATGTTATTCTGGTTGATTTGGTTGGTACCTTATTGCCATTTACAACTCATCTCAGTCGTTCATATGGTCCAAAATCCAATAAAAGTTTCATTGGACATTTCAGTATATTTCTGCCATTCACTGAGGCTTGTAAGTATATTTACCAGCCTTGTTCCCTTGGCTGCCTTCTGCTGCTGTTCTGTGAATAGAAGCAGCAGAGGGGGCTGGACCAGCAGCAGTGCCACTAATTGGCCGAGGGAATGAGGTCTGGTTAGTAAACTAACAAGTCTCGATGAAGGCTTTAGGCTGGCTACACATGGGGAAATTATTTTTCCTGACTGAGCGTTTACTATTAGCAAGCGCTCGGTCTGGACAAATGACTTTCGTTCGTGGACGACACTTTGTGCGACAGATCTTGAGCTACCATAGGGAACCGTACGATCGGCCTTGATTTACCAATGGGCCTAATTGTCTGATCTGATGTGGCCACCCCGCACTTGCCCTGGTCGGCGAAAATTTCTTACCTTGGGTATCCAGCCTCCCAGGGGTTTGTTTCAGAAAAGACAAATGAAAACAATATAACAATATATATTTTTCTGCATAATTCCAAAAAAAATATATAACAAATCAATATATTCTCATATTCAATTTATTCTTTTTCCTTTACACAGAAAGGTTGTAGCTCAGTGATGTCAAACCATGGCACTCCAGATGATTTAGAAGCTACAACTCCCAGTGTGCCTTGGTTGCAGAATGCAGTGTAGTTTGTATAGTATAGTATTTGTATAGAATTTGAGGTTGAATAAAGACATATGTCCATCCAGTCCAACCCATCTAGCAATATCCTCATTTCCTGCCTAACTGTTGATCCAGAGGAAGGCAAAAAAACACCAAATTTATGAAGGGGAAAAAAATTCCTTCCTGACTCCAAGTGGCAATCGGAAATTTCCCTGGATCAACTCTACTTTATGTATCAATACCAGTAACTTGTAACATTCCTTGTTTGCAGAAACTCATCCAGCTTTTTATTAAACTGACCAATGAACCTGTCCACTGGAAGACAGTTCCATAGCTTTACCGTTCTCACAGTGAAAAACCCTTTCCGAGCTTGAAGCCTAAACCTTTTTTCTTCAAGTCTTAAGGGATGTCCTCGTGTCCTCTGACATGCTCTATTAGTGAACAATGCTCCAGATAGTTTATTGTATGGCCCCAGCGGTGCCCCTACCATGAAGCAAACTGAAACATTTGCTCAGGGCGCGCCCCTGCGAAACCCTTCAAAGGTGGCAATTAAAAAAAAAAATCCTCCTTTTTGCAATACTGCATTTCAGCACCAGTCTACCAATCTATGTTTAGTCAGCCCTCCAGTTCACCAGTCAGTGTCAAGTCAGCCCACCACACCCACCTCCACAAGCCAACACTTATGTCCCATGATAAAGCCGTGCCCGATTCACGTGCTTCCCCCCATCTGCCGATAGGCGGCATTTAAAAGAACACCCCTGTATGGCCCGTTAATGTATTTATACACAGTAATCATATCCCCACGCAAGCGCCTTTTCTCCAGCGTACATAATTGTAACTTATTTAGTCTCTCTTCATATTCAAGCTCCCCCAATCCCCTTATTAATTTAGTTGCCCTTCTCTGAACCCTTTCCATTTCAAAGATGTCCTTTTTGTACACAGGATTCCAAAATTGCACTGCATATTCCAAATGAGGCCTTACCAATGCTTTGTAAAGAGGGAGAATAACATTTTCCTTCCTTGAATCCATACCTCTCTTTATACAAGACAATACCATGCTGGCTCTGGCTGTTGCCGCCTGGCACTGCTTGCTACCTTTAAGTTTATCCACCAAAACTCCAAGATCCCTTTCCAACAGGGATTCACTTAACACAGAGCCATTTATAGTTTAAGTAGCACAAGGATTTTTAAGTCTAAAATGCATCACCTTACATTTATCAACATTGAATCTCATCTGCCACTTAGCAGCCCAATGTGACAATCTATCTAGATCCCCCTGCAACGATTGCACATCCTCTGAAGTTTTTAATGGTCGACAAAGTTTTGTGTTGTCAGCAAACACAGAAACCTTGCTGACAATACCGACTTCCAAATCATTAATAAATAGATTAAATAGAAGCGGCCCCAACACAGAACCCTGTGGCACCCCACTTAACACTTTAGTCCATAATGATGAAGCCCCATTTACAACTACTCTCTGTATCCTATTCATTTATCAATTTTCTATCCATGTATAAATGTGACTCCCCAGACCAACAGACCTCAGCTTATACATTAGTCACCTATGGGGGACTGTATCAAAAGCCTTTGCAAAATCCAAGTAAACTACATCTACTGCTATGCCAGAGTCTAAATTTCTACTTACTTCCTCATAAAAGCCAAGCAAGTTAGTTTGACAAGATCTATTCCTCCTAAATCCATGCTGGTTACGGTACTACTTATAATGTCAGTTCTTGAAACATACTCTAGAACATGTTCCCTTATTAAACTTTCCAGTATCTTCCCCATCACTGAAGTTAAACTTACAGGCCTGTAATAACCCAGCTGTGATCGACTACCCTTTTTAAATATTGGAATAACATCAGCCTTTTTCCAATCCAGAGGCACACCTCCGGACATGAGGGAATCTGCAAAAATAAGAAGCAATGGCCTAGATAAAACTGAACTTAGCTCCCTAAGTACCCGAGGATGTATTTTATCAGGTCCAGGAGATTTATTAATATTAACCTTATTTAGTTCTTTCTGTACCATATCCTCGGTTAACCAAAGTGCACTTAAATCTTTTATACCATTAATGCTACTATACTCTATGATATCTGTACTTAGATCTTCCATAGTGTATACAGAGGGGAAAAAAAGTATTCAAGACATTTGCTTTATCGCCATCCTCCGTAACTAACTTATCCCCATTAATTAATGGTGCCACATTCTCAGTCCTCATCTTCTTACTATTAATATACTTTAAAAAAATTTTAGGCTTAGTGATGCTTTGTTCAGCTATCCTAACTTCATTATTAATTTTAGCTAGTTTGATTGCTTTCTTACACTCCTTGTTACAGTTTTTATAATCCCTAAAGGCCCTTTCCGTTCCCTCTGCCTTAAAAGTTTTAAATGCCCTTTTCTTCCTTTCCATTTGCCTCTTTACATCAGAATTCAGCCACATGGGCACGGATTAATTTTTTTTACATGTATTTCCCAAGGGTATAAATTTAGATGTGAACTGGCTTAAAATCTCCTTAAACACAGTCCACTTCTGTTCAGTACCTTTACCTGATAATACATTATCCCAGTTGACTTTCTGAAGAGCTGCGTTTAACCTAGAAAAACTTACCTTCCCGAAATGAAAAGTCTCTGTTAACCCAGCGCACTTTTCCTTTCAATAACAAAGTCCAAACGCCACTATTTCATGGTCACTATTCCCTAAGCCTCCAGTTACCTTTATATCTATAATGCACTCCACAATGTTAGATATTACCAGATCCAACAGAGCTCCTTATCTAGTAGGAACCTCAACCACCTGTGAGAGAAAATTATCCTGCAGCAGATTCAGGAACTCATCGCCTTTTTCTGTGATGGCAGTTCCACTACACCAATCAATGTCAGGGTAATTAAAGTCCCCCATAATGAGCACACTCCCCAAACTTGCAGCCCTTGCCAACTGCATATGAAGTTGACTCAACTCCTCTCTGCTAGCATTTGGCGGCTTATAGCAGACACCAACAATGACATTACCCCCTTTCCTGTTGCCTAATTCCACCCATATTGCATCCACATTAACATCCATAGCACCAGTTATCACTTCTTTTAAATTTGGCTTCAATTCTTTTTTGTAAACCATACGGAATTAAAAAAGGTTAAGCCTTAAAAAGGTTTAAAATCACCTTTGTAGCTAAGAGTAATACCACTCTCTCTCCTTGGGTTAATCACACTGAGCTAGGGAAGGGGGCAGAAATTTAAGAGATTTTTGTAACTTAAGATTTTAGTCTGTATCTTGATTAGGAAATACGTACATATAGAAGTGACACACTGTTCAAAGGAGAACTATAGTGCGTGTAACGTTTTTTTCAAAAACAGTTAAATACGAAAAGTATCTGGGGTAAGAAGGTAGGATTGGTAATTTCTACCTCCTAATATCATTACTGATATATATGATCCCATATACAAAAGGGACATCTTGGAAATGGAAGCAGTTTCCAATAAGGGCAACTAAATTAATAAGGGGAATTGAGGGGCTTGAATATGCAGGCAGATTAGACAAGTTAGGGCTGATTACTTTGGAGAAGTGATGTTTGCGTGGGGATATGATAACTTTATACAAATATATTAATGGGCCATACAATAAACTCTCTGGTGCATTGTTTACTAATAGGCCATATCAGAGGACTCGTGGACATCCTTTAAGGTTGGAAGAAAAGAAGTTTCATCTTCAGGTTAGGGAAGGTTTCTTTACAGTGAGAACAGTGAAACTGTCTTCCAGCAGATGTGGCAATGGCAAGTTCATTGAATAGCTTTAAAACTGGCCTGGATAAGTTTCTAAAACTAAAAAATATTGAGAATTACTGATATTAATACATATACTGTAGTTCTAGTTGGTACGGGGATACTATATAATATAGAGAATTACTGGTATTAATACATATACTGTAGTTCTGGTTGGTACATGTATACTATATAATATTGAGAATTACTGGTATTAATACATATATTGTAGTTCTGGTTGGTACAGGGATACTGTATAATATTGAAAATTACTGGTATTAATACATATACTGTAGTTCTGGTTGCTACAGGGATACTATATAATATTGTAAATTACTGGTATTAATACATATACTATAGTTCTGGTTGGTACAGGGATACTATATAATATTGAGAATTACTGGTATTAATACATATACTGTAGTTCTGGTTGGTACAGGGATACTATATAACCGTAATTCCTTGGATCGGGACCAAGGGGGGGTGGGGCGGGACAGAGGGGGTGAGACCTGGGGCTGGGACAGAGTGGGGGGTCCTGGATCTGGGAGAGGGGGGGAACCTGGGTCTGGGACCAGAGGGGGAAATGGGTCTGGGAAGGGGGCCCTTGGTCTGGGGCAGAGGAGGGGCCCTGGGTCTTGGACAGATGGGGGACCCTGGGTCTGGGACAGAGGGGGGGCCCTGGGTCTGGGGCAGAGGAGGGGCCCTGGATCTGGGACAGATGGGAGGCCCTGGGTCTGGGACAGAGGGGGGCTGGGACAGAGTGGGGACCCTGGGTCTGGGACAGAGTAGGGGACTCTGGATCTGTGACAGAGGGGGTGGGACCTGGGTCTGGGACAGAGGGGGGCCCTGGGTCTGGGGCAGAGGAGGGGCCCTGGGTCTGGGACAGACGGGGGACCCTGGGTCTGGGACAGAAGGAGGGGACTCTGGATCTGTGACAGAGGGGGGGCTGGGTCTGGGACAAAGTGGGGGGCCCTGGGTCTGGGACAGAGTGGGGGACCCTTGGTCTGGGACAGAGGGGGGGCCCTGGGTCTGGGACAGAGGGGGGCCCTGGGTCTGGGGCAGAGGAGGGGCCCTGGATCTGGGACAGATGGGGGGCCCTGGGTCTGGGACATAGGGGGGACCCTGGGTCTGGGACACTAAGAGGGGACTGTGGCCTTGGGACATGGAGGATGGAGGCACTCTGGGCTTCTAGCGCCTGTTATTGTAACAGGCTTAATGTCTAGTCATTAATAAATAGATTAAATAGAAGCGGCCCCACACACGAACCTGTGGCACCCCACTTAGCACTTTGTCCATAATGATGAAGCCCCATTTACAACTACTCTCTGCATCCTATCATTAACTAATTTTCTATCCATGTACAAATGTGACTCCCCAGACCAACAGACCTCAGCTTATACATTAGTCACCTATGGGGGACTGTATCAAAAGCCTTTGCAAAATCCAAGTAAACTACAATCTACTGCTATGCCAGAGGTCTAATTTCTACTTACTTCCTCATAAAAGCCAATCAAGTTAGTTTGACAAGATCTATTTCTACTAAATCCATGCTGGTTACTACTTATAATGTCAGTCCTTGAAACATACTCTAGAACATGTTCCCTTATTAAAGTTTCCAGGATCTTCCCCACCACTGAAGTTAAACTTACAGGCCTGTAATTACCGGCTGTGAACGACTACCCTTTTTGAATATTGGAATAACATCAGCCTTTTTCCACTCCAGAGGCACACCACCGGACATGAGGGAATCTGCACAAAAAAAGAAACAATGGCTTAGATAAAACTGAACTTATCTCCCTAAGTACCCGAGGATGTATTTTATCCGATCCAGGAGATTTATAATATTAACCTTATTTAGTTCTTCTGTACCACATCCTCAGTTAACCAAAGTGCACTTGAATCTTTTATACCATTATTGCTACTATACTCTATGATATCTGTACTTGGATCTTCATAGTGTATACAGAGGGAAAAAAATTATTCAAGACATTTGCTTTATCGCCATCCTCCGTAACTAACTATCCCAATAATTAATGGTGCCACATTCTCAGTCCTATCTTCTTACTATTAATATACTTTAAAAAAAATTTAGGCTTAGTGATGCTTTGTTCAGCTATCCTAACTTACAGGTTTTAAATGCCTTTTTCTTCCTTTCCATTTGCCTCTTTACATCAGAATTCAGCCACATAGGCACAGATTTATTTTTTTTTACATTTATTTCCCAAGGGTATACATTTAGATGTGAACTGACTTAAAATCCCCTTGAACACAGTCCACTTCTGTTCAGTACCATTTCCTGATAATACATTATCCCAGTTGACATTCTGAAGAGCTGCTTTTAACCTGGGAAAATTTGCCTTCCCGAAATAAAAAGTCTTTGTTAACCCAGCGCAATTTTCCTTTCGATAACAAAGTCCAAACGCCACTATTTCATGGTCACTATTCCCTAAGCCTCCATTTACCTTTATATCTATAATGTACTCCACGGTGTTAGATATTACCAGATCCAACAGAGCTCCTTTTCTAGTAGGAACCTCAACCACCTGTGAGAGAAAATTATTCTGCAGCAAATTCAGGAACTCATAGCCTTTTTCTGTGATGGCAGTTCCACTACACCAATCAATGTCAGGGTAATAAAAGTCCCCCATAGCACTCTCCCCAAACTTGCAGCCCTTGCCAACTGCATATGAAGTTGACTCACCTCCTGCTAGCATTTGGCGGCTTATAGCAGACACCAACAATGACATTACCCCCTTTCCTGTTGCCTAATTTCATCCATATTGCCTCCACTTTATCATCCATATTGCCAGTTATCTCTTCTTTTTAATTTGGCTTCAATTCTTTTTTAACATAAACACATACTCCTCCCCCTTTCCTTTTTTCTCTGTCCTGCCTAAACAAGGCATATCCTTCTAAATTTACAGCCCAGTCGTGAGAAATGTTCAACCACGTTTCTGCTATACCTATTACATCATACTTTTCATTTAATGCCATAATTTCCAATTCACCCATTTTGTCAGCCAGGCTTCTCGCATTTGCAAACATACATTTTAGATTATGATCCTGTAATTTATTTGTACACATAAATACACATGCCTCCCTATCCCCTATGCTAGCCCCACCCCCCTTTCCGCCCACCACTGGCCTATCAACACCCTGTTTTCCTCCTGGGCTATCTATCCCAGTGAGACTGCTAATACCCTCCCCCCCAAACCTAGCTTAAAATCTCCTCCAACCCTCTAGCCATCTTCTCCCCTAAAACAGCTGCACCGCCATCAGTGAGGTACAACCCATCCCTACTAAAGAGCCTGTAGCCGACAGCAAAGTCTGCCCAGTTCTCAATAAACCCAAACCCTTCTTCCTTACACCACTCTCTTAGCCACGCATTAATGCTCCTAAGCTCCCACTGTCTCCGTGGCTTAGCACGTAGCTGCAGTAGTATTTCTGAAAACACTACCCTGGACGTCCTTGCTTTTAACTTGGCCCCTAGCTCTCGGAAATCATGTTTAAGGACCTCACCTCCTCCTCTAACTTTTTCATTTGCACCAATGTGAACCAAGACTGCCAGGTCACACCCGGCCCCACCCAATAATCTGTCTACACGATCCACCACATGCCGAACCCTAGCACCAGGCAGGCAACACACAGTTCGGCATGAAGGGCCTTGGCGGCAGATTACCCTATCTACCTTCCTTATAATAGAGTCCCCTACTTCTACCACCTGCCTTGCATTCCTGAATCATTCGTTCCTCCTCCCTTGTATCAGAGATGGCAGTCCCCTGGGTGCTCAAAGGACTAGCCCCCTCCATACACACTAATTCCAAGGTGTCCTCCTCCACTTCATTACCTAAGGCGGCAAATCTGTTGGGATGGACAATCTGGGAAGTAACCCTAACAAAAATACCTCCCCCCTCAACCTTCCCTGTCCCACTTCCGCCCACCTCTATACTGGCCCCAGCCAGTGCCTGCTGACCCCCCAGTTCTGCCAATCCCCGCAATGCTGCAAGCTGCCCCCTTAGACTCTCCACCTCAGCTTCCAAATGGGCAACCCACTCACACCTGACACAGACATAGGTTTCCCGGAACATCTGCTCCAGGTTCCTTTACATGTGGCAGGATGCACATTGCATGGTACCAACAAAACTGTCCCTTCTAATACACCACAACAGCACAGTGACACACAAACCTTGTTTAATTGCCCTTCTTGTTTCAATGTCCTTCTTTTTTTATGTCCTTGAGATCAAGGTCCTTAAGAGCAAGGGACACTTTCACTCTAGTTCGTTTCACTCACAGGAAACTTCCTTTTGTTAGGTCCAAAACCCATGTGCCTTTAAACCTTTTAGACCATCCACCCGGCTTACTCATGTTAAATTTAGCATGTTTTATCTAGGCAGGGTTGCCAGATTTTCCCTCCACTAACTTAGGAGGGGAAGAAAAATGTGTGGGGAAAGAGGTGAGGGATGTGGATAATGGATGGGGTGAGCTGAAGGGGCAGGGAATGGGCAGGTAGTGGGTGGAGATTGGCCATAGAGGGTTGTCAGGCTGGCACTTAAACCCTGCCTGTGGGAGTGAGGATTTACTTCCTGCAGTTGAGTCCAGTCCGAGACAGATAGGGATATCTGAAAGGCTAAAGCTGGCCATGTACTACCTCGACATTAGACATTTAACCTGAGATGAATATTAGATTGATTGCAATGTCTAGTAGATTAGCAGTTTTACCTGCCAACGTTCCCCAGATAAATGACCCAAGGTAAACTGTTAGGACCTTCCATACTGGGGTTACCTTGACGTGGTTGGAAGGCTTTTAACTTTTATGCATAAAATTGGAACTAAAAACCCCCATGTTTTTACTGTTTGCACTAGCATAGATATTATGATATATGGGGCCCTGGAATGTGCATTGATCATCTCTTTTCTTGTTTGTTCTAATGTTTTGATCAGATCAGTAGCACTTCCACTATTTGTTATAAAGTAATTTTGCCACAGGAGTGCTCCCACAGCCCCCCTTTTGTGTATATATTGTAGCAGAGTTTCTCTGCAGAAAGATTGACCAAGCTTCCATGTGGTAGTAGCACCCCCAACACGTCCCTTTAATTAGAGGTCTTATGCCTTGAATACTAAGCAATGGATGAAAGGCCTCTTCCCTCCTTGTTAAAAGCCAGTAGGCGGGGGGAAGTGATAGCCTGTAATACTAATCCAATGCAAGGTCAGGGAGACAACCTTCCCAAGAAAATGCAACCAAGCAGGGAGTGTCAGCCCAGATAAATGACCCAAGGTAAACTGTTAGGACCTTCCATACTGGGGTTACCTTGACGTGGTTGGAAGGCTTTTCACTTTTATGCATAAAATTGTAACTAAAAACCCCATGTTTTTACGGTTTGCACTAGCATAGATATTATGATATATGGGGCCCAGAAATGTGCATTGATCATCTCTTTTCTTGTTTGTTCGAACGTTCCCCAGCCAGATCATGTTTAAAATTGTAATTACAATTAATATTAAGATCATAATATTGATTGTAAAAAGAACGGGCCAGGCGGTTGTTGGAACATCACTCAGATGTTGGCTGGTAAGTTTGTAGTGTATGTCCAGCTTAACAAACCAGCTGCTGCCCAGACAAAAGGCAAGTGGAATTTGAAAGGGCATGGCCACCCCAACAAACTAAATTTAACCCACTACTGGCCCCACTGTGTAGTTTAAAAAAGCCTTACCTTATATCCCTTTTCCATATGGTTGTAATGCAATGCTTGTCCAAAGTCCAGGAAACTGAAGAGTAGCAGCTGTCTTCCTGCCAAAAGGATTCTGCCTCTAATCTGTCCTCCGGGAGGTAGTATCCCCCCCCCCTTAACCTTCTGGAATGCATCTCTGGCTGCCCTTCACCTAGCATTAAAATTTCTGGGCATCCCTGCCCACCTCTAAACACCGTGTCAGATTGTTAAAAAAAGCTGAACTCTACTTATAGACCTTCTCTCACATGACGCTCTCCATTGACGGCAGTTGCATCTGTATTTGTCTGCCGCAGGAGCGATGTAGTCATCAAAGAACCAGGCCCCCTGACCCCAGTATTCACTGTCTCTATGCGCAGTGTGTTTTCTTTACACCAATTTGGAAGTCCCTGAAAAGACTTTGAAATCTGCTTGTTACCCGCTTGTTTACCAGTCAGTGTGAAGTGCTGGAGAATAAACTGCAGGGTAACAAGCAGCTTTCAAAGTCTTATCAGGGATTCCATATTCCATTTTTTTTTATTCTTTTCCTACCAAAGATGATATCTATGAAATACACTGCAAATATTACTTTTCTTTTTTTGTATGAAAAGTAAAGGATTATATAATTGTTAGCACAGGAGCATTGAATGCGTTTGAAAACAAAAAACTGAAATCCCTGTTCTGGGTCAGAGAGCGGGAGGATCTCTGTGCTGTAATGTGATTGGTTGTTAGCGTCTAGGAAGCAAGGCTGCAACTTCCTTGTTTTGATCTGTTGAGCTATACAGAGCATGTGCCTGTCCACAGACACTTCACTGAGGGTTTACCCAGCTAAGGTGGATTGTGGGAGCTGACCCCTAGTACTCACAGGTTATTTTCATAAATCCCCCAATGGCCACAGCAAAGGGAGAGGTGAGACACAGCTTGTTGTATGTTTGTGAATGTGCTCTGTCTATTGGGACAATGTTTTCTGGAGACTTTAGATACAGATATAGTCAGATATACTGCATGTTTATAAATACTGTATATGGTAATGTATCAGGTAAGTGCTTTCTGTATATTAAAATCAATATCAGCTTGTTGATCTCCTTTGTGTCGCATCATATAGTGTGAGTTGAATAAAGTTGAATAAACCAACAGTTCACAGACCCTCAGTAAACAAAGGTTGTTTATACACAATCTATGTCGATTTTATGATCTTTAATATTCAGAATAAATGCAGACAAGAAAGCAAATATATATAAAATATTTGAATTGTCAGTTCAGAACAAAAATGCTCTAATGGAATGAAATAAAAAATAAATATTCTGAATATTAATAATAATCAGATGATTAGATTACAGCGAAGTATTAGATTGATGAGAAAAACAGCACAAAAAACGTCAGCTGGGAGAGCTACATTATAACAACGCTCTACACTTTGAGAAGAACACACGTGGAGAAAGAATAATTCAGTGTTCAATCAGCTTGCAATACAAAGACCCTGATGACTCACTTCCCAGGGTGCCAATCTCCAGGACAAGGTGAGCTGAAACTAATAATAGGAATTTACATGTTTAAATGCTTTAATATGTTATTCAAGAATTTTCATATTCAAGAACAATACATTTTAGAAATGTATTGTACAAATGTACACCATAGTATTCCTGCTGTAGTGTATTGAGGGTGGTTTTATTCTGCAGTAGAATGTATTAGAATGCCACACAAAGTGATGGAACACTGTGCATAATAATGGTCTTTACATACCAGCAATGGTCCAGTTTTTTGGACCTGAACACCAGCTACCTGCAACCAACCCACTTCTTTGGAACTACAACCTATAAGGATTTACTGCGGCTCACTCACATCTAACTCAAAAGGTGGACAGATTTTTGTATCTTACCCAATACCTTAATGACCAGTATATCAATACAATTTATTACAAGGACAAATATTTATATTTGTAGTATGTTTAGCTGGAGCTCTTACAAATATGTCTTGTTTATGACATTTAGTTTTAGTGTTATCACAGCACATATATCAATACAGTTTGCCTTATAAAATAAACATTAAAGGACAAGTAAACTGTGCCAAATTGTTAGCTAATCACACAATAATAAGGATTAATTACCAAAAATCTTAAATCTGCTTTTTTCTTCTCTGGTCTTCCTATACTTTGTTTTTTAGCTCTGGGGGTTTTACTTTATAAAGACAGCGGGGCAAAGCTAGTAAAGAACAGTAAAGAACTGTCAATCAACCAACCCCTCCCCCTGGCACACTACATGTAGAGACTACCCATTTTATAAAGGTAAAGCTTATTTCTCTGTTATTGCATGCAGGGGTGCCTCTACCATGAAGCAAACTGAAACATTTGCTTACGACGCGCCCCCCCTGGGGAACACTTTAAAGGCGGCAGTTAAAATAACAGATCATCTCCACTGCACATGCTCTACACTCTTGCTGTGCCTTAGTTTTGGGAGGGGGTGGATACATAGAGAGGAGACCTGCATACTAACTAGGAGTGAGCTGAACAGGACATGAGGAGATCTAGAGACAGGGAGCACTGAGCAAAAAGGGATCAAGTTCCTGACAGCACTAAAAATATAGAAATGGATAAAGGCAAGTATTTTATTTCAGTTTAGTGCCCCTTTAAAAGTATAAGCTTAAAAGGAGAATAAAACACTAAAATCAACTTGAGTTCAGGTGCCTCCCTATAGAATGTTTATATAAACTGTTCGAGTTTTTTTTTATTTTTTTTTATTTAAGATACTGTATATATAATTAAATGAAACCACATTCAAATAATTAATCTCATTGCTCCTCTTCTTTTAATTTTCTGTAGCTGGGACCCCCTCCTGGTCCTTCTAGAGGTCAAAGTTTTTCAGACTTTTAAGGAGTCACATTGGAAGCATGAAGTAAATTCTCCATGTTCAGTGTAGTTGAGGATTCATTTAAAGATTATTTTGGGAGGAAATGGTTGATTTGAAGTTCCTTTGGGGATTTGACATGGGCCTTTTCCTCTGAAGCAAATCAGGAAACAGAGAATTGTTTGATCTGTCCTGTTTATTTTATTACCTTGAGTAGCGCAATATTTCTTCATGCAACCAGAGCCATTAAAACACAGTAAAAACTCAGCAGATAATTCATTATACAGAAAGTTTGTATAATATATTAACCCTTTGGTTGTCCCCACTAAAGTGGATGACACATAAAAATGAAACAAAAAGTACAGTATATTATTGTTATTATTTATTTATACAGTATAGTGCCAACATCTTCCATGGCGTTTTACAATTACATAGTCATACATTACATACAGGGTAATACATATACAAAGTCATACATATTACATACACAGGTAATACACAATATAAGTACACAGAGTGTGGAGTTACTTACAGCAATTCCGTGATACAATAGGAGAGAGGACCCTGCCCAGAGAACTTACAGACTAGAGGATATGGGATAAGACATAAGGTGACGGGAATCGTTAGGCTGTAAATAGATTGGCAGTGGAGTGTGAAAGGTGGTTTGGATCATATTGGGTAGTAAGAGGGGTAATGTCTAGGCCAGGTTATATGCTTGCCTAAAGAGATGGATTTTAAGGTTACGTTTGAAGGTATTATGGGACAGTGAGTGACGGACAGACGGAGGAAGGGAGTCCCAGAGCAGAGGGGCAGCACGAGCAAAGTCCTGAATGCGGGGGTTGGGAAGAGATGATCAGGGTGGAAGAGAGGAGGATATCATTTGCAGAGCGGAGGTTGCGTCTGAGACGGTGTCAGTTGATCAGCTCTGAGATGTATGTAGGGACTTTGTTGGATAGTGCTTTATAGGATAGGGTAAGCAGCTTGAACTGGATCCTTTGCATGATGGGCAACCAGTGGAGGGACTGACAGAGAGGAGAGGCATTGGAGAAGCGAGAAGAGAAATGAATGAACCAGGCAGAGAATGGATTGAATCGGTGCCAGGCGTTTTTTTTGGTAAACCACACATGAGTGTGTTGCAGTAGTCTAGCCGGTATATGATTAGGGTGTGGACTAGGATTTTTGTAGCTTCTTTCGAGAGGAAGGGTCGAATGCGGGAGATATTTTTGCGTTGGAGCCGACAGGAGTTGGCAAGCAAATTGATATGGGGTTTGAAGGAAAGAACTGAATCTAGCTTTATTCCCAGGCAGCGGACATGAGGAGATGGTGATATAGGTGTGTTGTGAATATTAATAGTAAGACTAGGGTCGGGAACAAATCGTGAGGGTGGGATAAGGACAAGTTCAGTCTTGTACATGTTGAGTTTGAGGAAGCAGGAGGACATGTTAGTGTAGTGAGATCTGGGGCAGAGATGTAAATGTGGGTATTATCCGCATACAGGTGATACTGAAACCCAAATGAACTAACGAGTCGTCCAAGGCCATAGATGTATATGGAGAAAAGAAGTACTGAGCCTTGTGGGACCTCCTCAGGGACGGGGCGAGGGGTGGAGCTAATTCCAGAGTGGAAAACTTTAAAGGGGCTATATACCAAAAGCCGCAAACATCTTTTTACGTCTTAAAGTCACGTTAACCCATGTACCAAGGGTTAACGTGACTTTAAAGGACAACTCCACCCCCATAATAACATATTTTAGAAAGAATGGCCTCTTTAAAATATAATACTTTGTCCTATAAATTCATTTCTGTAATGACTTCTATGCTTCTGGATGCCTCATGTAAACTGAGCAATTTAGAACCTGTACTGAGCCTGGGCATGCTCAGAAGAGGCAGCTAAGGGATTAACATTCAGTTATTGGCTGTGATGTCGACTGTCAAATCCATAACTGACAGTTGCTAACTGGAAGAACCAGGAAGCAGAAACAGGGGAAACAGGACATTGTGCAGGATTTCAGGTTAGACTTATATATTTCAGGTTTCAAACCATTACAGTTTAGGGTTTTGGGGGGTGGTTTACCTGTATGTAAGTTTTCATTTTAGGGCTGGACTTGCCCTTTAAGACATAACTAATGGTGGTTGCGACGATACGCAAAAGTTGTGTCGTGCAACCACCGCAAGCAATGTACCGAGCCAATAACAGCTCTTTAAGACGTAAACTTTAATGACAGCAGATAGCTGGCGTTAAAGTCTTGGAATGGGAAAACCCCATTTGCTATGCACTGAGAGCCATTATCGGCTTAGTGCATTGAATAGTGAAGGCAATATAGAGCGACAACGGCTCTTGGTACATAGCACTATAAAGGTCCTACCAGAGAGATAGGAGAATAGCCAAGAAAGGGCAGTATCTTGGATACCTAAGGAGGCCAGTGTCTATAGACGTAGAGGGTGATCAACAGCAGAGAACAGATCAAGAAGAATAAACAAAGAGTAGTGACCCTTATATTTAATTGATCATTGGTCAGTTTCTGTGTATAGTATGTGTATAGTATATGAAGAAAGGCCTGTGCACTGCCCTTTCTGCACATCTACTTTTTTTTTTTTAAGGTCAGTAAAATAAAAATTTCAGTATAAATACTTCACCCTCTTAATCACCTCAACTCTATAGTTTCAGTGCCAAAAGCTGACAATCTAAACTTGTTTTAATTGCAAAAAGTCTGCCACCGCTCTGCATCTTACTGAGAAAGACAAAAAGGGAAGAGAGGGAAGAACATTCAGGGAGATTAAATAAAAGTTCTTATTTTTAAAAATGGTGCTAATTTTGCCACAACCAATCAGATGTTAGCTTTCAAATGTTATACAAGATATCATTTGGTTGGGGCAAAATTAGCACCATTTTAATGATAAGAACTTTTATTGAATTTCCTTGATTGCATTGGAATATGTCATTTGGAGTCTTTGGGGGGGTTATCCATAGTACACTATACAAATGGCCAATAATCCACAAATCTCATAAAATCAAGAGCCCACCTAATTACCTCTAAATTAGAATACATTAAAATCACGAAGGGGCCATTTTCTAAAAAATTTTATGATTTATCATCTTGAAGACACAGAACACAGACATACTTAGTTACATTTACAGAGAGATGCAATCCCCATGTATCCATGGGGTATTTAATATCACAGTAACAGCTGTGTTCAAACTCTCATCCAGACCTTCCAGACTGGGGTTACCTTGACGTGGTTGGAAGGCTTTTTATTCATGTGATAACAGTAATGTATACTAAAACCCCTTTGTTTATAAATTATGCCAGTGTGCAGATAATATGATATTGTATTGGGCCTAGGAATGTGCATTGATTATCTTTTCTATGTTTGTATAAATAATTGACCAAATTAGTAAAATTCCTTGACTTTCTTCTTTGTTTTAACAAGCATTCAATGACTGCTGATGGCTGGTGGCCAATGGATGCTAATTTTTTCTTTTTCCTTTTTGTTTTGGCTCTGCGCCTACACAGAATTAATACTTTGTTGAGCTATTTCAAATGCACTGATATTGCACAAATTAACAAGATTCTGAATTAGTATATTGGCACAGCAAATTGCGCAGTCTAAACATGTATAAATTATTCAGATAATGCTGCTTTGACAGTAGAAAGGAAAGTACTGGTTTCAGCATTTTTGTTCCCCACAATATTTTCAGAACCACTTTTCAATCAGAGAGTAATTGAAATAACAATAACCTATTAAAGTCAGGTAATGCCAGCGTTGTCATCAAGGACTCTACTAAAATAAATGTGCTGAACCTTTACAGTTGGAGACATAATGTAGTACGGTTGGTATATATTACTGTAGTTTGCAGTCCCTTTGCTTCCCTATATTGTAAAGCACTCATGCTTGTCTTCACACAACTGCCCCTTTAGGGTTGGGACCCACTTTAACACATGGTGCGCTCATGCGTGGCCATGCAATATTTGTAATTTTTGGAAAAATATCTGTAAAAAGGCACAAAATATTGTGCACACAGGCATTCCAATAACCAATAGGAGCGCAGAGCACATAGTGGGAGCACTCAAATTGCACTGCATTGGCAATGGGAATCACAAAACGTGATCCAAACCACACAAGTGGGAAATAGCCCTTACTCACCATTTCACAACTGCGCTGTTACGTTCTTTTACACATACTCAAGGATATTATAGTGTACAGATACATAACTGATTTTCAGTTATACATAGTACACTTTGTTGCAGTCATGCTTTCATTTATGCACTCACATGCACATGTAGACAGCTCATTCTTACTCATTCTTTATTTTCATATTTTTAATCATAAATTCTTATGATCACACAGAGAGGTGATAACAAACACTGCATGTGTGGTCCCCCAAATGATTACTCACTATACATTCAGGAATGTGTGTCTATGAATCTTTGCAGATTAATGACAAATCCTTAAGGGTAATGCCCCACTGTATCACTTTAAAAAATTGTGTTACCATTTATTGAGCAGTAGGATGCACGATTTTGTGATTTAATGCATGCGCTCTCGTTTTTCATTTAAATTAAAGGGTAATTAAACTGGTCAATTGTCAGTTAACTGACCCCAACCCCAACTGATATATTTTGCACTTTATTACCAGCATTACTAACCCGATTTTTAAAGGACAACTCCACCCTCATAAGAACATCTTTTAGAAAGAATGGCCTCTTTAAAATATGTTGATATATCATACTTTGTCCTATGAATTCATTACTGTATGCCTGCTATGCTTCTGGATGCCTCATGGAAACTGAGCAATTTAGAAACCTGTACTGAGCAGGTACTGAGCCTGGGCATGCTCAGAAGAGGCAGACAGGGGATTAACATTCAGTCATTGGCTGTGATGTCAACTGTCAAATCCATAATAGTGATGGCCCAGTTCGCAGATCCGAACCCGAATCCGCAGCAGATTTACCATGTTCGCGAACAGCGGATATCGCTGATTTTCCGATTTTCCGCCTTCCGAACTTTTCCGAACCGTATTTTCGAAAATTTTCAAAATTACGAGAATTTCTCGTATTTTCGAGGATTTTTCATTTTAATGGGTCCGCTCGCGGATTTTCGAATTTTCGCGGATCCTCGAGCGGACCGGATTTTGCGAAGTTCGGACATCTCTAATCCATAACTGACAGTTACTAACTGGTAGAACCTGGAAGCAGACACGGGAAACAGGACATTGTGCAGGATTTCAGGTTAGACTTATATATTTCACATTTCAAACTATTACCGTTTAGGGTTTTGGGAGGTGATTTACCTGTATGTAAGTTTTCATTTTAGGGCTGGACTTGCCCTTTAAGGATAATTGTTGTCACCATTTCCAGCAGAGTAAACTAGCCCCTCCCTACCTGCAGTCAATCAAGACTGTAACAACTGACATCACAGTCAATAATTGACTGCTGTTTTACCTGCTGCCTTATCTGCACATGCTCAAACTTCTAAAAAGCTCATTGAGCAGAGGGAGGAAGCAGATACCTTTGCCAGAGAGGGAGAGAAGTTATCATTAAAGGATATGTCCACCCCTCAAACAAACTTTTTTATTTAGCCTTATTGTCCCCCAAAACCTCAACCCTGCAGGGTTTACAATCCTGAAATGTGTTCCTAAATCTACTTTCCATCCCTCTTTCAACTGTCTTCTGCCTGGCTTCCGTGCCTTTTTCATTCACAGAAACTGCAGAAGGGGCCAGATGGGCAGCGGCGTCTGTGATTGGCTGAGGCATCGTGTCTCAGCCAATTACAGACGCCGCTGCCTGTCTCCCCCTTCTGCAGTTGCGGGAAGATAACTGACAAGTCACCAGTTTTTTGATTTAAGGGTGAATATGCCCTTTAAGTTGAATGACAACACATGTGATACGTCAAAATGCATTAAGATTCTGTCTGTCATCTTTGAAAGATGTGGCTACAGTCACAGGCGTTCTCCCTATGTTAAGTATATGGATATTTCTTGTGACTGCAACACACCTAAATTTAATACAATAAAACAAAATTTTACAATAAAACCCATTTCCATTCTGTAAATACTATTGAGGCTAAAAAGCACTCTACATCAAAATCAAAGCAAGTTTAAACCACGGTACTTTACACTTTCATGCTATAAAAAAGCATTTCCCATCAAACTGAAGAATTTAGGAATTTAGTTTTCTCTATTAGTAAAGTATGTGTTATATATTTATAACATGCTATACAGCCTAGACATTTAGAGCTACTGTAATTATCCAACTGGCATATTTGAAAACCTAATCATTTGATCTTTTGCGCTTCCTTTTTGTTTTAACATAATCTGTTTCCTGATACACAGCAGATATAAACAAATATCTGTACAATCTTAATATGATTTTGTGAACATCATCCTGAATGCAAATGTCAAGTTTCTGTCTTCTTCAGTTTACCATACAAACCATACAAATGTAATGAATGCTATTTCTTTAAATTAAAAGAGCAAACCTTACGCTGGGTAGACACCATACAATATTTTTGGCCGATTGACATTTCAGTGTATCGGCCGATCGGTGCAAAATATTGGATTTTATTCGTTGATTGGATGCGTTGGAAAACCACAACCAATGTTCCCTTTAACTTAAAATCGGCTGTGTGAAATATATTTTCTGTGCATATACAAAATGAAATTGTGTGCGCTCCATATTGCAGCACTTATATTCCACACCACTTTAACTTGTGCGCGCAGGCCTGCAGAGTTGAGTGCCCCAGCACAAGCGCACAGCTTGTTGGGAAAATTTACCAAAACTGATTGTGCGGTCCCCTATGGATCTTATACGCTCGATTGCAGGAAAGCAGGAAAGCTAATGCCGAACCGTTGGTCAGAATGTACACATTCCATGGTGTGTACCCAGCCTTAGTTAAACAATGGAAAGGTTAAGAGGTGCACACTTTCAAATCTTTCAAAAATTACAGACTGTAATTCAATGGCAACGCTGAACTTTCATTGTCATCGGAAGTAATCTATTGTGCGTACACACGCTACCGATAAAGGACAAATCCCATCAGGATTGGAATATGCAGTGCAACTTTGATATCCTGTGTACAAAAAGGACATCTTGGAAATGGAAAGGGTTCAGAGAAGGGCAACTAAATTAATAAGGGTATTGGGGAGCGTGAATATGAGAGAAAACTGGATAAGTTACAATTAATACACTAGAAAAAGGCCACTTGCTTGGGGATATGATTACTGTGTATAAATACATAACTGGCCATACAATACACTATCTGGGACTTGTTCTGGACTTGTTTGCCAATAGAACATGTCAGAGGACATGCAGACATCCCTTAAGGCTTAAAGAAAAGAAGTTTAGCCTTCAGGTTCGGAAAGGGTTTTTCACTGTGAGAACGGTAAAGCTATGGAACTGTCTTCCAGTGGACGTTGTGATGGCAGGTTCATTGGATAGTTTCAAAGAAAGCTGGATGAGTTTCTGAAAGCAGGAATGTTACAGGTACTGGTATTGATACATAAAGTCGAGATGATCTGGAGTTATTTCTGATTGCCAAGGAATTTCTTTCCCCTTCATAATTCTAGTGGGATTTTTTCGCCTCTGGATCAACAGTTAGGCAGGAAAGTGGGTATTGCTGATTAGGTTGAACTGGATGGATGTCTTTATTCAACTTCAAATACTATCCTATCCAGCCATATTATCAATATATAAGACCAGGGGCCAACCAGGAAGAATTTTTTTCTTCAACATTTTTAAACCCTTATCTCACTAACTTTCCTTAATCCATCTGAAGCTTCCTACACACATATTAATGATTATGGAGGCCAAAGCAGCCGTAGAATGACTGATATACAGTCAATTTGGATGGAAATTGTGTCCCATAAGCCTCATTTAGGATCTGTCCTGTTGGATCAGCATATGTCCACCCTAAGATTTTCATAGTGTAACAGTTTCCAGTTACTTCCTCAGAAACCACCTTTTAGCCCAACTATCCTACAAGCAATAAGGTTACTCTTCAATATTGCACAGCAATAAGGGATGGGTTGGGTCAAATCTGAATTGTAAATAAACAGCTTATTTGTTCCTTGTTCGCAACTAATTGCGTCTGGTTCAGATGAGGTTGCGGTATCTAGAAGGGATTGTGAATGGGATTTTGATTTCACAGTAGGACAAGGCAATGTTGGAAAAAAAAACTCCCAGTTTCATTTATCTAATAATTTAGACATTTTTTCTTCTTTTGAACATTGGTAAAAGCAAATAACGTTTTATGCTGATTGTGTGCCAGTTAACATAACAAGGGGAGCTTTGATTAAGTTATGTTATAACTGTTTTGTGCAATAGGAAATCTTACTGCCTCTAAACAGTATCTTAATATGTGTATAGTCAATTGTTCAAACCGAATGACCAGATTACAATGAAATGTGCACAGCTACCGTACCACTTCCAGGTGCTGATGGAGGTCAAATGAGGACAGGGATTTTAATCAGATTGAGATCTTTTAAAACTATAGTTTAGGCCAGTAGCGAAACAAACTGCCTGGCCAAATAAGCAAAGTATAAAGCTAGGTACACACAGTACAGATTTCTGAAAGATGACAGACAGGATCTGCAAGATCCTGTCTGCCATCTTTCAAAGATCTGCATACACACAGTCCCGAGCGTTCTCCCTCGGGACTGTGTGTTTCCATCAGCCGCGCTAGACTCCCTATAGGAGGAAAAGGCCGATGGAAATTTTCGGCCTTTCCCGAACGAGCGTACGGCCGACCCGATCGTTCGCGGCCGCGCACTCGTTCGGGAAACGAACGTACACACAGTAACGATAAAGCCCCGATACCGTCGGATCCGACGGTATCGGGGCTTTATCGTTACTGTGTGTACCCAGCTTAAGCTATACAAGTTAAGGTTCGTACATGTGTGAGATTGCGGTTGCCGACCTGTGACGCACGATGTGTATAATCGTGCTGTGTATGGGCACTTTATCTGCCAAAACAGATGCTCCTTCGGAGATCTAGCAGGCCTGACTGAACGGCCTCTTCAGTCAATAAAGTACCTATACACAGCACGATTATTGTCCGAATCGCCCATTCGTACACACCATGCGTCACAGGTCGGCACCCACGATCGCACGTGTGTACGAACCTTTAGGCTGGGTACACACCAGCCAAGCTTTTTCCCAACCGAGCATTCGCTACTACCGAGCATTCGGCCGAGACAAATGTCTGACGGTCGCGGCAATGGTGGCCAGAATAATCTGATTTATTAGTTTCGTTTTTTATTTTGAATTGTCAAAATTTTACCGAAGGTGTGACAAGAGAATGGGAGGATATCAGATGGTAGTTTAAGGAATCAATAATATATTATTGTTTTTTAAATTACATTTAAAAAAAACACAAGCAGCAATTCAAAATGAATCCAGTATAACTTGCCCTGTAAATTCTATATATTACCTGCTTGGGGCTTTCTGCATTTGCATTTTACTATTCGTAACAATTGAATAACAATGCAAATGCTAAAATTGATTGATTCCATGTGAAAACCCAGATCACATTCACATTATAACTGACCTGTCTTGGCAAATCACAAAACGTGAAAAACATCAAAACCAAGATAAACGTAGTCAGACTAAACCCAAAGCTGGGTAAACACAGTACCAAGCTGTGTGCAGAGCCCAATTGGGCAAAACATTTGGTGGGAGCCACCTCCCCCTCAACATGCAAAATTCTGTCCATTCTCAACATCAACCAGGCCTTGCTCTCCTCTCTGCCTGAAGTGCAAAACCCTCAGTCCTGTCAAGGGCTCCTCTCTACTAAGAAAATGAGCAAGTGTATCTGCAAAAGATGTTCATGGGGAACTAGAGGATCTAAAGCTAGCCATACATGGGCACATGTGCCATCCACCTTGGGCTGCTGATCTTTCCACGGATTACCCCTTGAAATCTGCAGACAGATGGGGATTTGAAGATGGGATTGACATAAAATTAGCCGCCTCTCCCGGTCTTCATTTTTCTGACAAATCGCTCAATATTGTCGAGTGGTTGATCAGAAAAATGGAAAATAGATTTCGATATTTTGAGCAATTCAACCGAATTTACCGAATCGCTCTAAACATTGACCCCGTGTATGGTTAAATGATTACCAGTAGCACTCCCACTTGCTGCGGACAAGTACTTTCTTTCAATGGGGGCATGGCGTATATGGGAACACTTTTGGAAACTTTGAACTTATCTTTCTTTTTAAATTATATACTTACAAATATTAGAATTCAAACAAGCTTTGATAGTCATTTTGTACATTACTTTTGTCAATGCTGCGTTGTCTAGATAGATAGCTAGAGATATTGTTGTCCTATTCTCTCTCCTATCTTTATTCTAGGCATGCATGCGCAAAAGATAGGCGAAAAGATAGGCGCACATTCGAGACAGCACACCATCTGGTGGTGAGAAGCTGAGAGTGGAGTGCCGGCAGGTAAATTTAATTCTGTAACCCAGCCGTTCTATTATTCACAGGGAGGTGGGAATATGCAATCTTCACCTCTCTGTGAATAATAGATAAACATGCACTGTACGTGCCTGTACCGGTTTAGTGACCAACACCTGGAGGAGGGGAGGGAAAGCATTTACACATTTTTTGACGTCAGTCACTTGCTCAGAAGCTTGAGCTCTGCTTCAGCCTATCCCTTAAATAGTGTACATTACTATCAGTGTATGTAGGGGGGAAAACTGTAACGTTAAATAGACACTTTAAAAAACACATTGAACAATATGTATCTACATCAGGACTACAATACATTGTTGCCAAAGTCTTTTAGTACACTGTAAACTAATCAAAAAGAATGGCTTGTTTCCATACAATAACAGCAGAATGTTATGTTCCCTTATATCACAGCGCTATATCCCCCAAATATTACTGAATGTAATACACATTCCACCATACTCTAAAAACCAAATTATCAATGTGTTTTCTTTCCTGCAAAAATTAACTATTCGGCCAATTATATTAAATGTTCTGAGATTCTTTTAGGCTGGGTACACACTAAAAATATTTCCGGCTGACCAACTGTGGTCCAAAAATGACTTTAGGTAAATTGAGGTAAATTGATAGGAATTGCTCCCCTGAGAATTTTTGAAATTTATTTCCATTGTTTATTTTGCATAGTTTTGAAGATTTCACCAGGTCCCCTGCACTTCCTGCTCTGAAACTGTCAGTTAATCTGTCCTGTGTCTCCTCCTCCCCTTTGCAGCCCCCCTGGTCCCTCCCACTCATGGACCCCATGGTCCCTCCAGTTGCAGGCCCCCCATGAATCATTATTTTACAGCCCCATGTGGCCCCGCCCACTTGCGGGTGCCTAAGCCCTGCCCAATCATGGGTGCCTAAGCCCCGCCCACTCACTGGTGCCTAAGCCCTGCCCACTCGCGGGTGACGTGGGTTACTCAGACCCCCCCTACCTTCTCTGTCAGGACTTCACACAGCAGATAGGAGGAGGGACTTCCTGTCTCCCTCACACACTGAGGGAGTCTGAGGCTGTGCTCGCTGGCGGCACTGTGCAGGAGAAGCTTTAGGAATGTCACAAGTCAGCCTCCCACCAATTAACTTTCTGGTCAGTCATTTCTGTATATCTTGGGCTGTGGAGCACATAGAGAGGTGGTTGATGGCTTGTTTTAAAGGTAGGAAACTGGCCTTTTATTTAAACTTAACTTGTTTGAAGACCACAGTTCCTCTTTAAACAACTGTATGGTGTGGGTAGTTCACTTTTGCCTTGACCAACAGTGAATTCTTCCGCTCACCTGCTCACTAGTGTTTAATGGTTGGCTGGGACAAATCTCATCCTTGTGTAGCTAGCTTTAGCTACATTTCTACACACAGGTCACTAGATAGACTATATAAGTTGTCTTGCCATTTGTAATATTTCATGTTAAACTCGGTTGGTATGTGTGCTCTTAAATTATTTAGATGGTTTAATATAAAGCACTCACTGTTATTTAAAGGGCATTTCCACCCTTAACCAGAGTAAACTGGCCCCTCTCTACATGCAGTCAATCAAGGATGTGATCAAAGGGAGGAGTCAGATACCTTTACCGAGAAAGGTAAATGACTTATTAAATATCTGGTTACAAGGCCGGGCCCCTGACTCCCTCTTCCCCACAAGCCTGCCAAGACCTCCGAAGCCGCAACCAGCCATTTAGCCTTTTTTAAACAGCTGATTTCACGTTTGCAGGAAACATATGCGCGATCAGATGTTTAAAAGACTGGACCCGAACTTTCAGTTCAGTTCTGGAAGTTTGGGCCCAGTCTTTTAAACAGCTGCGTATGTTTCCTGCATACTGCATTTATTGGCAGGCTTGGGCTTGTGGTGGCCCTTCCCCCCGTCGCAGGGGTGGCAGGGGTGGTAGTTACTCCACTGCATGGGTTGTACAGATTGTATAGTATGTATTTTACATATATAGGATTGCATTTTGCATATATGTATGAAAGAATTACTTTTATGTAGCCAAAAGTAGATTCCATATCTCAAAAAATATGTATTTGTCCTGAGATTAAGGGGTGTTTAGTGTAAAATATTGAAAGCTGGTTAAATTTGTTTTATCTGTAATTGCACTTGTGTGTTGGTCCCCTTTGAAGTTAGTTGGTAGCTATGTCTGCCATGTCAGTGTGTACACCTATTCATTTTGTATACTGTTTGATTCAGGATAAGTGGGAGATTGATATTAAGTGGGTCTTCTTACTTATCATGTGGGTTTTGGTAAGATTTACAACTTTATTTCTTAATTTTTACAGAAAATCTTCTAAAACGTGAAATTTGACAAAAAATTGTGTCTGGAATCCTGAATTTATGTATGAAAGTATTGCACCTTTATGTAGATCCCAAAAATATAGTTTGTAGAGATGGACTAGAACTCAAGTTCAAACCGAAAGTATCAGTTGATTTCGGTAACCCTCGAATTTATGGTTCTGTTTGCACTAACCCTCGAAAGTATTGGTTGATTTTGGTAACCCTCGAATTTATGGTTGTTAACGCTAACCCTCAAAAGCATCGTTCAGTAACCCTCAAAAGTATCATTCGGTAACCCTCAAATTGGCCGTAACCCTTTAATGTAGCTTGCGCAAATAAACGACAATTGCCCACTCGTGTTTAAGAAGTGTTAACAAGTTTTGGTGACATGTTCCCCAGACCATTTCCCAGGTGTCACAGCCATTTACAGTAAGTTACCATTGTTAATTTAGCTGTAAATTACCCAGACTTTTCGAACTATCACTCTCCCATTGACTTTAATGGGTCAGAATTCGAACTTTCCAACTTTTACTGAAGTTTGAAAGTTCGAAAACGGACCAAACTTAATGAAGTTCGGCCATCTCTAATAGTTTTAGGTTTTTTCTTCCCCTTATATTCATAAGGGGCATTTAGTCTAAACAGCTAAAAGCTGTTCAAAATCCAGAGCTGGTTGATTTTTTTGGGGTGTATTTCCGAGTAGTAGGGGTGTTTTGTTTGAACTGAATGGTGGAAACCCATACATGTCGCACACCTTTTGATATTATGCCATTACACAGCTAAAAGTTTTGTAGATTCCAAAAATATATAGTTTGTGATCCAGCCAATAAAAGTTTCATTGATCGATAGCGATTCAAATATCAAATAATGAATAATGCAGCTCCCATTGACTTCCATTGGGTTCAAAAAGCCTGGAGCCCATAACCTCACGGCTAAACACAGGCCATCTTCCCCAAACCATGCACATTTTTACATTTAAAATGTTGCCTGTATCCCAGGGGGTGGCCAATGCTTTTTTAAAAACCTCAAATCGAACTAGTGTAGATACTCACAGGGTAATTGTCCTTTTCGGCTTCAAGTCTACTCCACTCTGTCTTAAGTGGCAGAAATACAGCTTCCAGAAACAAAATGTAGACGAGCCACAAGCAGCAAGTGTGAACTGCAGCAATTTTAATGTGTACAAAGCGACATGTTTCGGAGCCAACTGCTCCTTTATCAAGCTTGATAGCTTGATAAAGGAGCAGTTGGCTCCGAAACATGTCGCTTTGTACACATTAAAATTGCTGCAGTTCACACTTGCTGCTTGTGGCTCGTCTACATTTTGTTTCTGGAAGCTTTTTTAAAAACCTTACAGTATAAGCTGCAAATTAAATTCCTACAATGAGAGATCATAAAAGGGGAGAGATTGCCTAATGGTAAATCCAGTCCTGAATATACTTTTACCTCTGTATAGACGTCTAACCAGCAAATGGGAATGTTCCAATAAGATCTGGCAGGCAGTAAAAGAGGTAGGATCCCCACCACGTCATTGATTGATCCACTAAATCCAATAAATGAAAGGAACTTGCCTTTCCTGTCTAGGTGTGTGCCAGATCATCAACAGGACCATAATCTAATCATTAGCCACAGGACACGTAATGTAACCAATTTCTTGGTTTTTTTGTTTTCCTGAGCTATGGAAATTTTCTCTATGCTTTTAGAGACAAGCCAGAGTAAAGGTTTGTACACACGTGTGATCGCGGGTTGGCCGTGTTAATGATCGTTCCTGATGCAGGCAACAGAAATGATCATTACCTTCTGAAAATTTCCCTTGACCACAGCCAGCCCCCTATATAAAGTATAGAGAGGACTTTCAAGACTGTGACATATTCCCTCCCTATTCTTTAGTACAGGGGGCTGGCTGTGGCCAAGGGAAATTTTCAGAAGGTAACGATCATTTGTCGCCTGCATCAGGAACGATCGTTAACACGGTACACACTGTACCGATATAGGCCAATTTCACTGGATCTGACAGTCGCCACTTTATGGTTAATAAATATCAAATAAAAATTATTATGCACAACTTTAACCAGCAATGGCACTAAAAGAAAGTGCTTCATCTCAAATGCTGGGTTCCTCCACAGCTGTTGCCACTACAGATAGGTAAGTAGAACAATAAGAATAACTGGGCACAACAGTCTTACAGCATTACAACAATGTGTTTCTTGTGACTTTTTGGCACACGGTCTGTGTCTTCTTCAGACAAAACTATTATCATACAATAGTTTTGTCTGAAGAAGGCACAGACCGTGTGCCAAAACGTTACAAGAAACACATTGTTGTAGTGTAAGTGCCCAGCTATTCTTATTGTTCTACTTACTTATCTTATGGTTATTAAATGTACCCAGTTTTTAGTGGCCATACACATAGACAATTTTCAGCAAATATTGCCAGATCAGATGGGATTTGCTGAACATCAGACATGTCTATGGATATGGATAGGTGAAGATGCAGTCAAACTACCACTGTCAGCATCGTAACCTATTGGTCCGAACAGAGAATTTCAGTCAGAATCTGATTGTAAATTTACCACCGAGGTCACATGTTTATGGGCTCCTTTAGTTAGACACATGAAAATAAGAGGAAACCTGTGAAAAACAAACTTTGGAAGCCACAAACAACATCCATAATGCAGATTTAACATTTTTGTAATTTAAAGGGGCACTAAGATGACAATTTTAAGTAGCTGCCAGCTATTTCTATAATTAACGTAGAATCATACCTCCCCATGAAAAACAGAACTCATCTGTTCCTGGGGTAAACTTAACTGCTGGTTCTCCGTTCTTGGCTTCTGAACAGTTAATGGTTCACTGTCCCAATCTGTCTCCTATCTTTTACACATGAGCAATTATAAGAAAGATAGTCGTACTGTTCAATTCTTTACTATTATTATTCTTTTTATGTATATTGTACATTGTGTATGAATTCCGTTGTGTATATTGCACAATGACAATAAAGAGTTTATTATTATTATTGATACAATAAGATGTGTAGACAGTTGCCTGCACCTTTAAATTGCTGCAACCAATCAGAGGTTAGCTTTTTGAGTCTAGGCTGCACTAGCACATTTCTCATGCTCTTGCTCTCTGTTAGCACGTGAGAAACAAATGCCAGGCTAACACAATGTGGGTGGCCATCCATTTTTGAAGGGCATGCTGTTTTTTGTGGATATTCCAAAAACAGAATTTTGGCAGAATCGCAATGCAAACGCAAATGCAAAATCCGCGTAAATGCACAACATTGCGGTGTTACAGTGCGTTGTAGTGTGGCCGCAGGGGTTATTACAGTAAGATGACATTCAATTGGTTGCTGCAAATTCATAAAGGGAGATTCACCCGGAGCCGCAAGCCCTCTGGACCAATCTCTCGTAGAGGATTTACCAGAGGCGGTGCGACTCTGGTTGAACCTCCCTCGCACGTAAGTATTTAGTTATCAGCTGATGTTAAATACTTACGTGGAAACAGCTGCACAGCCTCTGGTACATAGGCTTGTGATGGCTGCACGAGTGCCTCTTCCGATACTTGCGTAGCTGCCGCAAACCGAGGCTTAGGGCTTCTCCAAACTAGCGCGTTTTTGCACGTTTTGTGTTCACAATTGCGCCCGCGATTTTCGCTAAAATGGAAAATGCAGGAACATGAAAATTCCCGCGATTTCTGATACGTTTGCGATTGTGCATCCGTTCGCGTTTTGGTAACACATGTGTTCACCATTTTTGGTGCGTTAACGTATGCGTTTCCATAACGCAAACCACCAAAAATGCACACGCAAACCCAAAATGTACAAGAATCGCACAAGAAGCGATTCCTGTGCGTGGCAGTATGGCCTCAGACTTAAAATCCATTGCGCTAAAAAATCATAAAGTGGTTAGCGTGACTTTAAGAGCAGAAAAGAACACTGCGTAGCCACATCGCTCCCAGGTAAATGAGCCCAATAGAGTGGGCAAACCTTTGCACCATTTATTGCACCAGCCTCTGTGGTTTTCCCCAGGTGAGTATGATTTGTGTTTTGCTGTTACTTAGGTAACTTCAGGCACATTTATTATTTCATGACAAAGCGAAAGTCATATCAGTCAGAGGATTGTTGACTCCATTACTGACACACCCTAGAACAAAAGAATTTTCTGGTGATTTTCACAGGTGACGTGTGTTTTACTGCTGACTCACTGCAGGAATTCCTCTCCTATCCTGTACAATATTCAGGAAGTTGACCTTTTTCCATAATTTAAAAGTTTCCAATTTCACAATGGATAGATACCTGATTTACTCTGTAAGGGATTTTCTTCTACTTCTTTTTCTTATTTTTTCGGTCAGTCATGCAATAAAATTGGATCCATACTAATGGAGCCGATAAACACCCGATTGGTGTTTAGATAAAAGTTTTCTAATGGGACCCACACATGCACCAATACAGGGTGTATGATTGCGGCATTGTATGATTGCCAGATATTTAACGTATCCAATATGGAGGACATTTGTACGGTTTCCTTACGAACTGCAATAACGCCCCTCACATTCCAACAATCATACAATACTGGAATATTTAGATATTATATGACCATGATTGGTGCGTGTATGGGCCCCAAAATGTGTCTGATAGGGAAGAAATGTGTATGATTTGCATACGGTCAGCCATACGATTCAAACTATTTATGATATTGGAGTTGGCAGTGTATGGGTCTCTTTATGTTCTGTCAATCTATATAAATCAGTTTAAGCTAAACAATATTTAATTAGAAATATTTGTCCCTATATTTACAATCATTTATTTTTTTTGGGACAGAGGAAAGATGCCAGATTCTTAATACATTTTAAAGCTAACCACAAGCCTGAAAACTATTTTCTCTATCCCTAAAGTGTCAATAGGCAGAGGAAAGCCAAGAAAATGATTTCATATCTGTAACTAGCTTTATAAAATAACTATTTTTGGGGTTGGGGCTTAAATAGAGAGGATGAACTAGCTGTGCATAGTTCACTTTAATTTGGTGCTGTCCAATTATTCAGAAATTCTGGGAGGCATTCACCTAACTTTTGGCATCTCTTCCAATTGGGTCTTTCGTATTGTACCAATTGCTGCCTCAGTGTGTTGTTCGGTTTAAAGCAGACAGGGATACGGTGTTTTTTGAAAATTCTTCTTAATTTCTCGGAGACCCCTGCTACATATGGGATGACCATGTTCTTTCTCCTGTCTTTCTTTTCCCCTTCACTGTTGGTTTTCGTGTTCTTTTCTTTCCTTTTACTTCTTTTGACAAAGGCCCAGTCTGGATATCCACAAGTTTTAAGGGCTCCTCTGAGATGTTTCATTTCTTTAGCCTTTGCCTCCGTGCTAGTGGGGATGTTCTCAGCTCTGTGTTGCAGGGTTCTGATGACACCCAGCTTGTGATCTAAAGGGTGGTGGGAGTCAAACATCAAATACTGATCTGTGTGTGTTGGTTTTCTGTAAACTTCTACTTCCAGTTTACCATTCTCCCTGACTTCTACCAAGCAGTCCAAGAAAGCCAGTTTGTTGTTTTGTACCTCTTGCCTTGTAAATTTGATGTTTTGGTCTACCACATTAATGTGTTCTGTGAAAGCTTGTACTGCCTTCTGGTGGATTTTAATCCATACTGTATATCTGAACCAGTATCTGGGTGTTATGCCCTTAAAGGTATTAAGCGCCTGTTTTACCACCTCCTCCATGTAAAGGTTGGCCACAATGGGTGAAACTGGAGATCCCATAGCACATCCATGTTTTTGCTTATAGAACATATCCCTGTATTTGAAATAGGTGGTATTCAGGCACAAGTCAAGTAAGGAACACACCTGTTCTGGGTTGAGATTAGTTCTGCTGGTAAAAGACTAGAGTGCTGTCTTGGCCTAGCCGTTTTCTCACCATGTCAACAGCCTCCTTGGTGGTTATACAGGTGAAGAGAGATGTCACATCATAGGACACCATCGTTTCTTCTGCACTCTCAGTACTATATCTTCAATCTTGTTGGTGAAATCCTGAGAGTTCTGGATGTGATGCTTAGAACTTCCCACCAATGGTCCTAAGATGTTGGCTAGGTACTTTGCCACCTTGTATGTTACAGGGTTGATGCTGCTGACTAAAGGTCTTAGTGGGACCCCTTCCTTGTGTATCTTTGGGAGTCCATATATACATGGATGTGCCTCACCAGGGTAGAGGTGATGATACATTGCTCGATCAATAGCTTTATCCTTTTGAATCTGTTGTAGTAAGTCTATGACCCTTTTCTTGTAATGGCTGGTGGGTCCCTTGTTAAAGCCTCATATGTGTTGTTATCGGCCAGGAGCATGGTCACCTTATCATGGTAGTATGAGGTGTTGAGTGCCACTGTGCATCTTGTCTGCGGTAGAATGGTGATACTGTAATCTTTCTTGAGGGATGTTAAGCCTCTTCTTTCCTGTGTGGTCAGGTTAGATGAAGGAATTTTAGCACTAAGGCTGCAGATACCTTAAGGCAAAGTTGTTCTGCCTCACTCTGTGGTACCTTATTATTGTGGATTGAGGCTTCTGTGGCTGCTATAATATCCACCACAGGGATGGCTTTAGGAGTGATGGCAAAATTCAAGCCCTTAGCAAGGACTTCCATTTCTGGCTGGGTCAGGGTCCAGTTAGACAAGTTTCTCACCCATTCCTCCTTGTTTGATGAAGTGACACTTCCCTCCTTTTGTATCCAAGGTAGTTGTTCTCCTTTGGGGGTGTTCTGGGATGACAGAATAGAGAACTTGTTCTGTTGCCTTTGTTTGCCCTTACAGTACTGAGAAAGCTGTGCTTGTTTGGCAAACTCCATCACTCTTTCCCAGATGGCCACAGGTAGCTGTGAGGCCAGGTTCTGTTCTAGTTGACTAATCTTGTGCATTAAAGCATCAACCTGGATGAATGAGAACCTTCACAAGCACATCTCTTCCACAGGTTCATGGTTCCCCCTTGAACCAGGGTTTAGTATCTGATGTGGTATGGCCAAAGTACTACACTATGTTGATATTTACTGCACCATTCTATGCTAGGAGAAGTGTGATAATGAGGTGATGTGCCAGGTATTAAACTTTGATTGAATTAGTGAATATTAGTGAAATTGTCCTGATAAAATTCACAAGATATGGAAGGTTTGGTGACTATCCCTTTGAATACTGATCAGGGATTGCTACAATTGGTATAACCAATGAAGACATGGTAAGATAGATTGTTTGGAGCAATCAACGTCTTTCAAGATTTTTAAAGGTTGGTTCAGTGGATTTATGTTTCAGCTTTTATGTTAGCTTTGTTATATACTAACTTAAGGCTGTAAATATGCATGGACACCAGATGCATTTGCACGAGCCCCACGTTATTCATCACCTCCCAGGGATGTGGGAGGGGTTGGAGAGGTGCGCACGTGCGTCGGGGGGGGGGGGGTACGCTGCATGGTTTGCAAGTTATATATAAGAGGATGCAAATAAGTGTCGTCTGAATATAAAGTGATGTTTTATTGAAATGCATTTACTACTTAATAATGCTGATTATACAATCGCTAACAGTTGCAGAGTTTTAAGCCTTTTCCCTGACCTCTTTTGATTCTTTCAGGTGGAAACCTTGGAACCAAGTTTATTTCCATCCTTTCTTCTTCCCCTGTAAAATATTGTTCATAATTTTAAATCTTGTTGAGATTCCATGTGACATTTGTTCTTGAGATATGATCTTAAGAATTCTTGCTATGATTATTATTGCTTTGAAATGTTTCATGGGGTTCTTTTTAAAAAGTGTCTCCCAGTGTCTACTACCTTCCAGAATAATAAAAGTAGAAAAAAAGTTGTTTTGGGCAGTATAGTGTCCCGTAAAGTTGGCCGTGCAGAGTTTGATTAGCAACACAGTACAGCATTGACTAAAATAAATCTTGCCACTGGTTTCCTCGCTACCAAGTAACCAATTTTAAGAGCTAGATCAAGAGCTTATTATTGGAATGGTGGAACCGGCAAATAAACGATGTGTGTATAGCTTGCATTAGACAGTTTCCCATTACTTCATTCTTGTTTTAAAACACTTTAATAAAATTAAATGTTATGTTGTTTATCTTTATGTAAGCATAAACATTACTGACATAAATATATATTTCGAAACATCATCAAAGACCAGTATAGAAATAACTGTTTATAAAGCAAGTAATTAGATAAACAGCAGTACTGGCACAGTTTGTAAAATTTGGTAAAAGAAAACTTCATGAAAAATTAAATAATAATGCTCAAAGCAAAGCAAAATAATGTTTATTTTACATTATAAACCATAGCTGTAAATAATTTAACCTTTAAGCCGTATTCAATATTTATCAGTGACCATGAGAATAGTTAATGTATGACAGACCTATATTTACTACGGGTAAGGCAAAATGAATTCTATGAAATTATGAAATCTACACACAACCCTTAAGAAACAGGTTGGCTATGTATTAAAATGAGAAGAAGTTACTCTTAACTGTGTATACACCAATATATCGACCGTATTAACCACCACAAATTTTATTTTGCCAGTTCCTGACTGTCAGACTACCGATCTGCCAGCAAAAATTTCTAATTAAAGCAGGAGCATAGCTGAAGGGGCCCGGGCCCCCTGCAAGATTTAAGGCCAGGCACCTCCCCTCTGGTCCACAATCAGCTGTTTTTAAACAGATTGCGCATATGAAGGAAACGTGTGATCAGCTGTTTAAAAGACCGAACCCGAACATCAGATGATAGCGGAGGTTTGGCAGGCACTCTTACTGTCCAGGCCCCCCATGGTCACAGGGATGGCGGGGGTGGTAGTTATGCCACTGGGCTAAAGTCTCCAAAGATTGAGTTTAAATTCATTAATTAATTAATTCCAGCCATGAAAAGTCCCCTAAAAATGCAATCTCGCCACATCAGGCTTTATAAATACTGCTTTGGTTGCCCCAAGATTTAACTCAAGAAAGAACGCTTGTGCGTTCAAACATGTCGTGACCCTGTTGAAGCAGCAATAAAAATCATTTTGGATTGCAAAACTGTGTTTTGCCTGTGTCTCCCTGCATTTGCTCTGGTTCCTCAAGAAAAGCGTATTTGAGATATGAAAAGGGGAATTATCAGTCAGAAGAATGGATGAGAACAAGCAGAATGCAAATGACTACTTCAGCTCAATGTTCCCTCATATTTTTTATTGACTGCATGGGCAGATATACAACATCTGTGTATACACAAAATCAAACTTTTTACACTACATACTGTTCCCTGAATTCACACAGATGTTTATGTGTGCCCTATTTAAGTGCACATAAAATCAGTAACACTGCTTCAGCCAACAATGTGTCTTCCCCTAACTTTGTTCAGTGATCGTCCTTCCAAATCGCTAAATGAATTTGGGGCACAGTTACTCCCACTCCCCTTTACATATGAACAAAACTGGCCACTTAACTTGCCAAGGAATAGTACATAAAGATTTTTCAATCATTTAATTTTCTATCAATACACAGTACACAGATTTAAGGGGAATTATATAGTCGAAAATAATTAATGAATCAGGTTTATGGAGTCCAGGCAGGTAGGATGTGAGGTGCACCCCCTATAGTTCGTTCCTTGTGAGGTAAGTATCAATGCATAGGGTTGAAAGGAGGCACACTCCTGAACGCTTTCAAACGATAATGTATTCAAGTGAGCTGCGAGTGAGAAGCAGCATTTGTATGTTTCAAAAATGTATCCAGTCTGTCCTGTGATTGACAGCAGCATAACTAATAATAATTGGTACAAAACTGTATCAATATTAACCCTGCAAGCTGCCCAAATTAATTTCTGAGACTGGATTTATATACAGTACTTACTGTTCCTACTCCACTGTGATGGAGCTTAGTGAGCAGGAATAGGGACATTAAGAAATCCTGAAGGTGGTTGTGTAGTATATATATACATACACAGGGGTGATTGTTCCATACATTCTTAATACAGAATGATTGTTCAATGTGCCCATACATGTCCAATGTTATTGGCTCCCTCTAATTGCCTCTAATGGCCTGATAGGTCTCGATAGGTCTCAAAATCCCGCAAATTCTGTCAGATCCGCTGTCAGTGTCACAGCTCTGACTTTAAAAGACACTAATAGTAATGTAGTGCAAATGTAGATTTCGCAGTAAAACAGAACGTTGGGCTGTGTACACAAGGCCAGAATTTTCTGTCCTGACCTTTCGCCACTATAGAGGGATCAGCCACGGCAAATGTCTCCTATGGTCCACACAATCGGCAATGATTTACCAGCATGTCAAATTGTCCGTTCATCCGATCCAGGTAAACACCGACCAACAGCGTTCACCGCAGCCGATGAAATAACCTGAGATTTTTCAGCCCGACCAACCAATACACGGAAATATCGGTAAGTTGGCCCCCCAAAAAATTTGTCTGTGTGTACCCAGCCTTAATGAAAAATCTGTCTGTGACTCTGTGTGTACGCAGCCTTAATGAAAAATCTGTCTGTGACTCTGTGTGTACGCAGCCTTAATGAAAAATCTGTCTGTGTACTCAGCCTTAATAATGCAATTAGAGAATATGTAAAATATTATATTATGATCCATATATAATAGAACACATGAATGTCTTCGGTCATGAACCTGCTTCTGGGTTTGTTCAGTTCAGTGGTAACCCATTTAGGAATCCCCCCTTGAAAATCCTGCACCTGCCACTGCACACACAGTACATTATATGGAGACGCCTGCACTCCTCCACCTTCCTTTGTATAGTTATTTGGGAGCTACAAAGAATGCAGATGCCTCAATCTGTAATGTATTCATTTACATAAAGATAAGTTCCAAGCACACTGTCTTGTCAGGCCAATGTTTTCTTTAATACATGTATTTTGTTGAAGGTGCTTTGTGTTGCTAGGAGCATATAGTGCACCATTTACTATGATTTTTTTAATATATATATCGACCAGAGTGGGTGGCACTCAGTACTCTGTTCCAAAGGTTTATTCGGTATTTGACCTAGGTGCTTCCCAATGATTTTCATATAGAACACTGGACAATATATATAGTGAAAATATATTTATAGAAACAACAAAATAATAATATATGTTATGGGAGTTTGCCCAATCTGAAAAAAGGAGTAAGTGTTTTAATGCTGGGTACACACAATGCAATATTTCAGCCTGATTGACTGATAGTTCAGTGTATCAGTTGATGTGGTGCCCATACACTACTTAAGGTGCCTAAAAGCACCCTATAACGGGCTCAACATTTAGAGTGATTTCGATTGACTCGCTCAAAATGTCAAAACCCATTTTCCGTTTTTCCGATCAACCAACCCAAGAATGCCAAGCAATTTATCTGAAAAACAAAGATCAGGCGAGGAGGAAAATTTTCCGCCACCCCCATCTTTTGTCCCAATCTCTCCGCAGGTTTCAAGCTGAAATCTGCAGAAAGATCAAGGCCTCAAGTTAGGGAACTTTGAGTTGTTCTTCTGATCGGATTTCCGACCTTTGTCCTGAATCGTAAATTCAATTGGAATAAAGTCTGCCCGTGTACAGCTAGCTATACACTACTTAAGACTTGTACACATGTATGTTTTGATGGACGACGCACGACCCCCGAATGCGTTATGAACACACGAGACAAATGGCTGTTTAGTGTGATAATCCCAGGTGTGTATACGTTCCTCAGGTGTCATTTGTCAATCGGCCATGGCGCATAAAGGAACGACGTCCAAGGGAACGTATACACATGCATGACTATCGGGTGAAACTGACGTTTGGCATGCAGGTGTCTTGCGTTGGGGGAGTCGTGCGCCGGCCTATCGGACAGACCTTTAGGCATTAGACAGAGAAGACATTCATCTTTAGACTAATGTCCAATTTATCTAGGAACCGCCTAGCCCATGCAGTCAATTTATGCAGTCAATTTAACAT
Organism: Hymenochirus boettgeri; assembly: GCA_019447015.1. NCBI lineage: Eukaryota > Metazoa > Chordata > Amphibia > Anura > Pipidae > Hymenochirus > Hymenochirus boettgeri. The sequence goes on along the minus strand of CM033474.1, from coordinate 165,063,108 downwards.
CACAAAATTAATGGGACAAATGGAATTATCTCAGGATAAAAAACACTGCTTGTAAAATGCGGTCTTTATACATTAGATAGATTAGACAAATCTGTAATCTATATAATGTCTGCCTAGTGTATGGCCTGTTTTACTGTTTTGTAGGAATATCTCACCTTTTCAAAAGGTGCTTTTTAGAATGAACTGCCTTATCCCCGCCCATCCGGAAATTGGAGGGGGGGTCCCAGTTTTGATCTGCGGGACTGCTTAAGCCCAAAATGCCCTTACCAGGGCCACAATGTTCCTTTCTAGAACCTGGATGGGCGTCCTGGGCTAAGCCACGGGACCTCCGAACATCCAGCCACTGGACTTACGGACATTTGATAATCCTTGAACGGCCAAATTCGAGAATCCTCAAATGTTCTTAGACCCTCTAAGGTCCTTCCCAGCACCAATTATATTTGAATTTTATTCTTCAAATATGGATATTTAATTATTATTCAAATAATTATTTTATTATTTAAATAATTTATTATTAAAATATGATTTCAGGGGTCCTGTAGTTCAAACCAGGCCCCCCTCCCCGGCAACAATCATATTTGAATTTTATTCTTCAAATATGATTGGTTAATGTGTGATCATATGATTGCAAGCATTGAAATACAAACCGATCACAACTGGATTTGGTCCTTCAACAAACCTATATAAAGAGGTGCCAACCCCACGGTTTGCTCAGAAGTCTCACAGTGATGGCAGAAGAAAGAAGACGTCTGTAACACCGGCGACGTTGATGTCCCCAGCACCAGCGGTATCATCCGCAATTCTCTAAATTAAACACAAACCTTTATCGTGCATATTTAAAAACATCAACTTAAAACACTGATCACATCAGAATAGATATTGATTATGATGTTGCCGTTTCATTACTTTTAACATACAGGCTAACCTGCATCATTTCATTAAAAACCTTTGTAAACCTGCAGACATATTACAATAGGATTACATTTCTATAGCGCTTTTCTTACTTGGGACTCAAAAATCGTTGGTATTTTTTTGAAGTTTTGTTGCAGAGGGTTCAATCTATAGGTCTGCAAATGCTGCACTGAACAGGTGGGTTTTTAGTATAAACACCTCCAGAGATGGGTTCTGGCTGACTGGGGTAAGGAGTTCCAAAGAGTGGGAAAGCATAATATAAGGCTCTGTGACCAACTGATTTTAGGTGGTGATTGGATTACTAGGTTATTTGAACCTGACGGTCTGAGGTTGTGGGGGAAGCTTAAGTATTTGCTACAACTATTTCATGTATTATGTAGGGATTTATACAGTATGCAGTCACCTGAGGAAGGGGCATGTTGCCCCGAAACGTCGTGATATTGATGTGTGTGGTTTATCATTAAATTATACTGTTGCGACCCTCATCTCTTCACTTTATCTGGTTTGTTATAAGTCTATCAGTGGCATTTTGCAAATGCTGTAGGCGGTGATGGTCTTTTCTTGGGAGGCCTGTACAGTAGAGGGCCTTACAGTAGTCCAGACATGATGTGATGAAGGCAGGAACTAGTGTTGGCAGATCTTCTGGGGGGATGAATACTTTTAATGTTGTTGTGATTATTTCACAGCAGAAGATGCGAGTTCTGAAGTTAAAACCACAATCAATTATCACCTCCAAGATGCGCACATGCTCAGAGCTATGCTGATCTGTACCCCCTATCCTTAGTGATGACGCTTACAGGTAGAGTTGTTTTGTTGCTAGGCGCTGGCCTCTGATTACCAGAACTTTGGATATATATCTACATTTCTTTTCAGCTAGTTGCCACTCATCCGTTTTTGTAGCTCTGGTAAGCAGGTGTTTATGGTTGTTAAGTAAGTAAGTTAGGTCTGAGGGATATATATAGTTGGTTATCATCAGCATAGTTTAGTGCGCTATGCACATGCATTCACTCACAAATATACACTACTACACATTTACATATATATTCTGCTACACATATACACTACTACCCCACATATATACACTATTACCCCACACATACATGCACAGCTACAAACTCACATATTTGTGCACACAGCTGCATACACAAATACACTGTTACACTTACATACATTAACAAATACATACTTACATACATTAGCTTAGAGTGCCCCCGTGACCATCTGCCCTCACAGTCATATATGCATGCGCATTCTAAAAGGGTTATTCAATAAAAGTTCTTATCGTTAAAAATTTTGCCCCAACCAATCAGATGTTAGCTTTCAAATGTTAAATAAGATCTGATTGGTTGGGGCAAAATTAGCACCATTTTAAACAATAATGACTTTTATTGAATCTCCCTGTAAGCGAACTAAGGCCATTGGGAACTGTCAAGAGGACACGACGGAGGATTGAGAGACCAGGTAAGTTCTGTAACTTTGTTCCGGGCTCCTGAACATTTTATTGAAGAACAGGAGGTAAGACACAGCTTCTTTACCTCCCGTTCTAAATTAGTTCTAAACTAATTGAAAAAAGTAATTTTAGCAGTGGAGATACCCTTTAAAGGAAAACAGCATTTTCTATGATTTTTTCCAGGAATTTGAGATTATAGACTGATCTGTAGCTGGTCTATGCGTCTGGGTCTAGGGATGGTTTTTTGAGGAGGGGCCAGACGATTGCTTCCTTCAGCAAGTTAGGAAATAATCCTGAATATAAGGAGTAGTTGACTATTTTAGAGAATGCCAGGATAAACAGGCTTCTCCAGCAAAATGCTGACTGCCTTGCTATAATTCTGGTGTACCCTATAGTCTGTAATTGAAAGCAGTCCAACTTTGTACTTTTCCTATGATAGATACAGCCTCCCCCCCCAGATGACCATTGTAGATGAATCAGAGAGAAGGGTTCCATTATAGGTTTTCTGGGGGGGTCCACTGATTCCTCTAGTTGCTCTACTACACTAGGTAACACACACTAACACATGCTTGCTGTAAATGAGTGTTGGTTTTCCAATATTCTTTCTGGTTTGTGGTCTAATTGTTTTTTTTTTTTTTATGAAGTAACAAAATAGGGATAGATGATCCAATGCCCTGTGTTTCTGATATACTTTAACTTAATTTCCAACATTACCCCTTTAGGAGGACAATGACCTATTATAGTTATTATATTCTACTATAGTGTACCTATTTGAAGGTGAATGTTAAGCTGGGTACACACAGTACCGATAAAGCCCCGATACCATTGGATCCGACGTGTAGCTTACTTTCTTCCGAACAAGCGCGTGGCCGATGAACACTCATTTGGAAAAGAGGGAACATTTTCCTCGGCTGTGGTAGACTCGCTATAGGGGAGTCTGTCACAGCTGAGGAAACACAGAGTCCCAAGTGTTCTCCCTATGCTGCGCTATGGTGGGCTTGGGACTGTGTGTAGACCGATCGTTTGAAAAATGACAGACTGGATCTTGCAGATCCTGTCTGTCATTTTTCAAAGATCTTTCAGGTGTGTACCTAGCTTTAGCAGGTAGACTGTGTTGGGTGCAATTTTATTTAATATAATGAAAGACATTAAAAAAATGGTTTATTCTGCTCTTCAATTAGTATTTAGAATAAAAGCTAGAAGATAAATATCTATTTCCATGTATTTTCCATTTGGTACCACATGGGAAACAGTCATTCAGGAGTACATTTACAATTAATACTACTGGGATTAATTAATTTCCAAAGCATATAAAACTACTGAGTCAATAAAAATATCTTCCATTGTAGATAACAAACTAGATTTGTTGTGGATGAATACATATATTTTTTCCTTTTATTGCACAGCTGCAGCACCACGAAAGGTCATAATTAAAACTTTATTAAATACCTGTTAAAAAATCTCTGTCAGATGGGTCACAGCAACATCATAGGGTTAAGGAAAGGATCACCCTTACGAGTTTCAGACAACCATAGTGTCGTTAGTCATAGGTTACCTTAATCATCTTACTTATGATTAAGGACAATATGCCACCAACCGCACTATCAAATTGCTGTGTGGGATGGCAAAACATCAGTATCAATGTACTTTCTCTCTTTGCAACTATTTAAAAAATACACGGTAAGTCAATTGATAAGTTGGGAAACCCGATGACACATCTGAGTAATGCTAAGCTGTGGAAATATCAAAATAATAGAGGAATACAAGAATTGTCACAGCATTGTTTTACTCTAGAGAGTGATTATTTCATTGTTCTTGACTGTCAAACAATTTTTTTCATTTACATGTAATTGAAAAGCTATTTGCTAAAATGTTCCTGAGGGAACAGCCATCTGAATGTTCTGCAGTCTTTGACAGTGTTTGCAAGATCCCATTTAATAACGTTAAGAAACAGACAACCAGTTCTAGAGCAATTACAAAAAGGCATTGCTATGATATTGACATTTCTAACTAAAATTACTTCCTGCTAAAAGTTCATCTATTTTATCCTAAGGAAGTTGAATATTTTTATCTAAAGTATTTATTTACAATGAATGAAAGTAAAGGTAATGCCACAAAGGGACTGTAGAAAGCTTGTTGCATGAAACATTCACAATTAATTGCTTCACATTCTCTGCAACATGGATTGACACAAACAGCCTCATGCTGCACTCCTCTCTGGAGTTAAAAAAAGCGTGACTCTAAATCCTTCCTTGCGCCGGCTGTTCCGGGAATCGGAAAAGACACCCGCGCAGACGGTGCTCACGATTCAATATCGAACTTGCGCTACTTTTAGCCCAAAAAGTTTTTTGAAACGTTACTATTGATGTTGTTGCTATTACTTGGTAAAACCTTATTATTTTGCATACTTTTCTGTTTTTCCACATTTTAGATGATCCTGGTCTCTCATAAGACACCGCTCTGTCATATGCTCTCTTAATACATATGGGATCATAACCTTTTTCAATTAAACAATTCCATAGCTGCATGGCTTGGGTCTGGAATTTATCCCATGAGGAACAGATCCAATGGATCCTCAAAAACTGACTGATTGGGATCACTTTTACTGATGAACGAGGGTGACCCGATTGATAGTGTAGCAAGGTATTCCTTGTAATGGGCTTTCTATACACCTCTGTTTCTATCCCCTCAATATCACCAGTCAAGAGTATATCAAGAAAGGGGATCTCATGTTTATCATAGGTGCAAGTAAATGCCAAATTCATATTATTATTATTACAGTAATGAACAAAGTCCTGAATGCTCTGTTCATCCCCTTGCCACACAATGATCAGATCATCGATATAACGATAAAAGTGTTTTATATGTGGCCAAAAGGGGGACATACCCCCAAAGATGTGGCGCCGCTCCCACCAGCCCAAGTATAAATTTGCATAGGACGGTGAGAATTTGGCACCCATGGCGGCACCACATCTTTGGAGGTAATGAACACCCTCAAATAGAAAGAAAGTGTGTGTCAGCAAATATTCCAAAACTGTAATCACGTAGTCTCTCTGGATAGACGGCAAATTATCATGCTCATTTAGCCAATACCATATAGCTTGGGGACCCAGATCGTGTGGCATACATAAATACAAACTGGTAACATCAATGGTTACCCACAAATAATCAGCACACCAGCCTATATCAGATAACTTAAACAGTCACCTGTATCCGTAAGATATGAAGGTAGCGAGACAACATATGGTGATAAAAACTTATCAATATATTCTGACAATCTTTCATTAAGAGACCCTATTCCAGAGATGATAGGTGTCCCCTTGGGGTTATCCAATCCCTTGTGGACTTTGGGTAAAAAATGAAAGATAGATGTGATCGGGCATTCTACCTGTAAATACTCATATTCATTTTTATCTAAGATGCCCATCTCAAACCCATCATCCAACAAGGACTGCAACTTGCACTTATATACATCAGTTGGATAACCTTTTAGTTTAGAGTATCTATGTGCCTCAGCTATATAGTAAGACTTATTTAGGACAACTATTGAGCCACCCTTGTCAGATTGACGCACCACTATATTACTGTTAAAGTCCAGGCTCTTGAGGGCCATTCTATGTTTACGGGATAAATTGCCCACACATTTTTTATTTTTTACCCTCTCAGCCAGCTCCATAACATCCTGTTCAACAAGAAACTGGAACCTCTCTATGTTACAGTTCCTGCTGTTAGTGGGATAAAATGTAGATTTCTTAGACATATTGGTATGTACTATATTACTATTGTTTTGGATTTTCAGGCCCAGAAGCAAGTGAGGCTAAATCATGTATAGCACAGATATCATCAAAAGGTACACTCAAGAACCTGTTCACACTAGGGGTTTCCACGTTATCATTATAAACACGTGCCCAAACTGATCACATCATTAGTGTCTAGGGTGTGCGTATTGTCAAAAGTAGTATCTAGATTATCTGAAACAAAAAAATGTTTCTAAAAAGTGGTCTTATGTACAAATCTGTTAATGTCCACAATAGTATCAAAAAAGGAAAAATGAATATCAGGTACAAAACTTAAACCAAAGTCCAAGACTTCAAGTTCCAGCTTGGTAAGAGGATAATCTGATAAGTTAATAACACTATGTCCAAAGTTAGTACAGAGTAGCGTTGTTACCATCTTTTAGTTGCGATTAGTTTTTTTGCGAACCGACATTTTCCTTGCAGGTCTTGGTATCTCTCCTCTTTTTCTTTCTCGATCTCCTGCGGGCCCTGTCTTTTTTGTCCCTGGTCCTCATATACGGTCAATCCCTGTCCGGACCCTTATCCGACTCCATACTTTGCTCATCTGAACCGGATTCCATATCTGCGAATGAAACACTTTTAACAGACTCATTATCTGAGTATCCATTGGAATCCTTATCACTCCAATAAGGGCGACGTTTATTCATTCTACCCCTATTTTTTTAGAATGGACTTAAATGGAGATTTTAATTGCATTTTTTGTTTTAGGCAAAGATTTTTTCCACTTATATATGTTACCAGTCTCATTATCTTTTTTATCTCAATTAAATTTGATTTTCTTAAACTCCATTTATTTATTTTACAATTTTTCTACTTGTGTTTCCACATTCTGTATTATATCTTTACATTCATCTTCACACATATTGCTTTTAATTAGGGTTAATACTTCAGTATTCAATATTTGTTCTTGTACCTCTGCATAACGTCCATTATATAGATCCACCAGCAGCTGCATAAGATGAATGGAGGATTGATTCAAAATTTTGTTCCACCTGTCCATGAAATCCATAGGGACATCTCCTATATTGGGTATTTTATAAAACCTTAAAGAGGAACTGTGGTCCAAAAATTACTTTAGGTAAATTGATAGGAATTACTCTCCTTAGAGTTTTTGCAATTAATTTCCATTGTTTATTTTACATAGTTTTGAAGATACTTACATTTTTGTGTGTGATATAGCAGCAGCATCACCAGGTCCCCTGCACTTCCTGCTCTGAATCCTGTCAGTCAATCTGCCCTGTGTCTCCTCCCCTTTGCAGCCCCCCTGATCCCTCCCACTCATGGACCCCATGGTCCCTCCAGTTGCAGGCCCCCCTTGGCCCATTCCCTTACAGTCCCCACTTGTGGGTGCCATGGCCCTGCCCACTCACGGTTGCCTAAGCACCGCCCACTCATGGGTGCATACGCCCCACCCACACGTGGGTGTCTAAGGTCCCACCCGCTCACAGGTGCTGTGGGCCACTCTGACACCCCCCCTTATCCCCCCCTGAAAACTCTGTGGAAAAAAAAAGCCTGGAAAGGCTGTTTTCACATAGTGAGAAGGGCTGTAGATTCCCTTACCTTCTCTGCAGCTGCAGGTCCTTCACACTGCAGAGAGGAGGAGGGACTTCCTGTCTCCCTCACACACTGAGGGAGTCTGAGGCTGTGCTCGCTGGCGGCAGTATGCAGGAGAAGCCTTAGGAATGTCACATGTCAGCCTCCCACCTATTAACTTTCTGGTCAGTCATTTCTGTATATCTTGGGCTGTGGAGCACATAGAGAGGTGGTTGATGGCTCGTTTTAAAGGTAGGAAACAGGCCTTTCATTTAAACTCAACTTGTTTGGAGACCACAGTTCCCCTTTAATCCTCGTGGAACTCTATTACATTTAAAATAATTTTCCAAGGTGGATATTTCCCACCATAACTTCATTTCTTTAGTCTTTAACTTGACATACTTCTTATGTAAACCACTTTTATCACCAAGTTTACTGAAATCATTCACATCCCCTTCAGTGGACTGCGTATCTGCAAACACTATTTTTGCCTTTAATGCAAAAAAACTTCAAACACAGTTTTATCTAATGCACTGTCTGCCATATTGATACAAAATTGCGTACTCACTGTTCAGTCAGCAAAGAAGACATGCAAGCATAATATACTTAAAGCCGGGAGCCACTCCAGGGTCCTAAACACGTGAAATCCGGATCATATAATAATTTAGTAGCAACAAAATCACGTAGGTGCCTGGGGCTTACCAACTGGAAGCTCGAGCATCCAGGTGGGAGGAACCCCTCGGGTCTGTCCGGATTTCACAATGGGTATATAAGTCTGGTGTGAGATAGCACCTCTGATGAAGAGTCTGCACTGACACGAAACGCGTCAGGTCCGTTTTGAGCTGCATGTCTACCTGATTTTATAATATGCACTAATAAAGACTTGGTTTTATTGTGAAGATATCGTCTTCTCTTTTTGCGACCTGAGTTGTTGTAGGAGCCTCTACCCCTCTTTACTTATTTAGATGTTCTGTTGGGAACAAAGTCATACATTACATACAGGGTAATACATGTTATGCAAAGTCATACTTATTACATACATAGGTAATACATAATATAAGTAAACAGAGCGTGGAGTTTCTTACAGCAATACCGTGCAGGGGCGTGTTTCTGTCTGCTCAGTGCAGTCTGTATTCTGCTTATCCTGGTGTCCATAGACTGTTATATAGATTGTTACATTGTTAATTGAGCTGAGTGAGAAACAGCATTTGTATGTTTCAAAAAAGTATCCAGTCTGCCCTGTGATTGACAGCAACATAGAGATCTGTATCAACATTAACCCTGCAGCTGCCTGAGGTGATTGCTGAGACTGGGATTATATACAGTACTTACTGTACCTACTACACAGGAATTAAGAAATCCTGGAGGTGGTAGCTGACTATTAACATTTCATTATATATATTATATATATAGTGATTGTTCCATATATTCCATATACAGAATGATAGTTCAATGTGCCCACACATGATCTAATGTTATCAGCTTCCCCTACTGTAGTAAAGGGAACCGGAAATGGAAATTTTGTCCGATAGGTCCCAATACCGACAATATTCAGCAAATTCCGTCAGATCCACCTTCAGTGTCACAGCTCTGACTTTGAAGGACAATAATGATATTGAAAGGCAAATGTGGATTTCTCAGTAAAAGAGAACATTTGGCTGGGAACAAATGGCCAAATTTTTCATCTTGATCATTCGCCACTACGAGCAGTTGGCCAGGACAAACCACTGTTAGTCGCGGCAAATGTCTCCTTTGGACCGCACAATCTTCGGTGATTTGCCAACATTGGTCGCTGCCGCAGCCGAAATCCCCTCAGATTTTTTAGACCAACCAACCGATACACATAAGTATCTGCTCGTATATACCCAGCCTTAATGAAGATACTTTATAACAAAAGTGATATTTGGCTAACTGATGATAATTATGGCAAGTACAGAATATATAATATTATTTGATGCATATATAATAGAATATATGGATGTATTTGCTCATGAACTTCCTTCTGGGGTTGTTCGGTGGTAACCCATTCAGGAATCCTCCCCCTTGAAAATCCTGTGCTTGCCCCTGCCGTGATACTACAGGAGAGAGGACCCTGCCCACAGAGCTTACAGACTAGAGCATATGGGGGTGAGACATAAGGTTGCAGGAATCGGTAGGCTGTAAATTGATTGGCAGTGGAGCATATCACTTCACTGATACTAGGAAAGTGTTAATCAGTGAATCTCTCTGCACCACCCAGACACTTCTGCTATTTGAATATTGATGGTTTAATATATTCCTACATTACTGGGGTTCAGAGGTGGGAGTGGAAATCGCACAGGTGCAAAAAATGTAATGAAGGCAAAAGTTCTGTCAGGAAAGGGAAAATGTCAGCTTCAGCTTTGGGGAACAAAGAGAACTGAAAATGAGCTAATACAGGAAAAGGAAAGTCCCCCCGAGTAGAATCTTCCATGCTAAAAAGGTCGCTGAGGAAATTACTTTCTAACTCAAACTTTCATTATTTGGGTTTCATTCTCATTTAAGTTAAAATCACATGGTGGCATGGTAGTACTAAATGTCTATACATATTACATATAAAACGGCACTTACGGTAATTACCTGTTTTACACTGCATGCAGATATAAAAGGTCAGTTTGTTCCCTAATAATATTGTCTCTATAAACAGAAGAAACAATTACCATTAACAACGTTAACATTCCACCTTAAAAATGGTCAAAACGGGTAGGCCAAACTAAATTACATGTAACTTTAATTATTAACCTTTTTACAATTTAGTGATATATTTAAAGGAGAACTAAACCCAAAATAAAAAGGCAGCTCCACAGACTCTATAACTGTCACTTTGTAAAACCATTTGTCTCTCACTTCTGAATTCAGCTTCTTACTGTAGAAATCATTTATAGAACATTTCTGAGTACTGGCAATCTATGATGTCACGGATGGCTTCTAGTGTTGCCTCTTCCTGGTGATTCAGGTACCAAAATTCCTTCTGCACATGCTAACTAGCTACCTTGTGTTTGTTTCCCACTCCCCTTATTGCTAAGCTGCATGTAACAGTTGAACAGAGTCCCACTGCCAGTGTTCCCCAGAAATCATCAGAGATAGCAGTGAATATTTTAGCGATTTTCCTGCTCAAACAGAGTGGGGAAGGTGTTAACCCTTTTCATATGTATTTAGGAAGCAAATTGTTAACCCTTTATATTTGTGAGCATTTCTGCAAGACTGTGTCTTGTATGTGTTATTTCTGCACTCTACCATTTATTTAGTGTGTGTATTGCTGAATGAATACATAGGGCACAGCCACACTACAATGCACCTGAATTGCACCGATTTGACATGCGTTTCACTGCGATTTGTCCATTTTCATTATGAAAACACATGTGATTGCACAAAAAACGCATGCGTTACCAAATTGCTGGCGCATGCGTGAAAAATGTGTTTGTGTGGCCTAGCCCTTAGAAGTGTAATGCAAGCTGCATTGATTTCAGTTTAGCCATACAGCATGTATTTAATGCAATGGAACTTAGCAATTTCCTGAGGCTGTGGCCCTACTTAAGTGCAAGGGAGGATGCACGGTCACAATGCGCGATCTTGCTCGCTTCTGTGCATGGGCGTTGCGCTTCCACAATTGGACCCTAGCAGAGCGCATGTAATATAGACAAAAATTGGTGATTGCATGCACTCCAATAGCACACGGAAAGCATTACATGTTGCATCGCAATAATTCCTATTAATATGTACATTTATTTAAACAACATGGTGCAGAGCTGCAAATGGCATACCATCCAACATTTAACTTTAATACGTACACTAAGGGCTAGGCCACACTAGCGCGTTTTTCGCGTGTTCGTGTTTTGCGTTCACGATTTTCGCTAACATTGAAATCACGGGAACGCGGTTTATTGCAAAACATGCATTCTACATGTTTCTGATCCACTTGTCCTTCCTCAAGTGCTTGAGTGGGTCTGAAACATGTAGCACCCACGTTTTGCAATAAAGGTGCAATATTCACAGCTACAGACCTGTGTCTTTGTATGTTTCACCTGCAATTTATTGTTTATATATCAGATTTGGTGGAGTGAAAGCCGTAGGTGAGACATACATTATTTCAGATCCGGACACACTAGATACCCAGACCTATATACATCACAACACTGCTACTATGAAAGAGTTAATCAGCTGCACCACCAATTTGAATATTGATGATTTAATATATTCATACACCATAGGGGTTAAGAGGTGGGAGTGGAAATCACACAGGTGCTGAAAATGTAATCAAGGCAAAAGTACTGGAAGGCAAGGGAAAATGTCAGATTTGGGGAACAAACAGAACCTAAAATGAGCTCAAAGTGGTAAAGAAAAGCCCCTGAGTGGAATCATATAATGCTGAGAAGGATGTTGAGGCAAGTACTTTCTAACCTAAACTGATTTTTTGGGTTTAGTTCTCCTTTAATATGAATACTAGCAATACCTGGGATATGCGAAGTGGAAAAAAACATATGGGTTATTCAATAAAAGTTCTTATCGTTTAAAATGGTGGTATTTTTGCCCTAACCAATCAGATTTTATTTAACATTTGAAAGCTAACATCTGGTTGGTTGGGGCAAAACTAGCACCGTTTTAAAGATAAGAACTTTTATTGAATAACCCTGTATTGTTCAGGGTATACCATTTCATCAAGAGGGATTCCTAACCAACCCTTACCTCCCTAAAGACTTTACTGTCTAACTGCAAATTAGATCATCCATTACAAAACTATTTGAACAAGCATGTCTGGTTTTTAAAGGTTATGCCTAGAGAATATTTAGCTTTGGGCACCCTCTCCATTCTCTTTTGAGAACTTTTGATCAACAATGATCCTATGTTTAAGCAATATAGGGGCGGGCTGAAGGAAAACACCTTTTTCTACATGGGTTATTTCTAGATTAAACGCTGTTTGTTATTCATAAATCTGTATTTGCAGTTTATTATGTGCATATAATAATTAAAGGTAATGTAGTCATATTTGAGTGAAAACATTATACATTTAGTAAACTAAAATGGTTTTAAAACGTATTTTCCCATGTCACATAAAACAGTGTATAATACTCGTTAGCCTTATGTATTAGCATAACTTTACAACACAAAATAAATAGGATTCTAAAACAAATGAGTAACTGCTCATCAGTGGATGTCCTCTTTCAGGGGTGTCCCTAGGGTTTTTGGCACCTCGAAACAATTTGGATGCCGCCCCTAAACTGAGCGGCGCGCGCAGCGCGCTGCCGCCGCGGAAAAGTGGGCGTGGCTTGTGTGTGGTGTGGCTTGTGTGTGGGTGTGGCTTGCACGCGGGCGTGGCAAATTTCATAATTTTGTTTTGAAAATGGTTATTTATACGCTTCTCTATTTTAGAAAACACTAAAAACATGTTGGTGCAACTGGTACATTACATTAGAAAGCCCTACATACTCTGTAGAATAAAAGATGTTGGCCAAAAGATTTGTAAGCCCTGCTACCACGTCAAGGTAGACTCTTTCAGCAGGGCCCTAACTATTATCTAGATTATATATTTTTATAAAGATTATATATAATTATATTAGATTATTTATCTATCTCTTCTATCTGTCTATAATCTATTTCTTCTATCTGTCTATCTATCTATCTCTGCTATCTATGTATCTACTGTCTATCTCTGCTATCTGTCTATCTCTGCTATCTGTCTATCTCTGCTATCGTCTATCCTGCTATCTGTCTCTGCTATCTATCTCTGCTATCTATCTCTGCTATCTATCTGCTTATCTATCTCTCTCATCTGTGTCTCTCTCTGCTATCTGTCTATACTGCTTCTGTATCTTCTATCTATCTATCCTGCTATTTATCTATCTATTATTATCTATCTATCTCTGCTATTATCTATCTATCACTGTATTTATCTATCAATCTATCTATTATCTATCATCTATCATCTATCTATCTATTATCATCATCTCTGATATTTATCTATCTGCTATCTATCTAATCTATCTATCTCTGAATCTATTCTTATCTGTATAATCTCTCAGCTATCTATCTCTGCTATCTATCTATCTCTGCTATCTATCTATCTATCTCTAAGTTCTATCATATCTATCTCTGCATCTATCTATCTCTGCTTTCTATCTATCTATGATCTACTAACTATCTCTGCTCTAACTATCTCTGCTATCTACTATCTTGCTATCTATCTATCTCTACTATCTATCTCTCTATCTATCTCTCTATCTATCTCTCTATCTATCTAATCTATCTATCTATATCTATCTATCTATATCTATGTCTCTATCTATCATCTATCTACTATCTCTGCATCTACCATCTATCTATCTATCTCTGCTATCTTCATCTATCTATCTCTGCTATCTCTTACTATCTATCTATCTATCATCTATCTATCTATCTATCTCGCTATCTATCTATCTATCTATTAATCTATCTCTAAGTTCTATCTATCTATCTCTGCTATCTATCTATCTCTGCTATCTATCTCTGCTATCTATCTATCTATCTATCTATCTCTGCTATCTATCTATCTATCTCTCATCTATCTATCATCTTGCTTTCTATTATCTATCTAACTATCTCTGCTATCAACTATCTCTGCTATCTATCTTCTATCTTGCTATCTATCTACTTGCTATCTATCTATCTCTGCATCTATCTCTCTATCTTCTCTCTATCTATCTCTCATCTATCTCTCTATCTATCTCTTATCTATCTATATCTATCTATATCTATCTATCTATATCTATCTCTCTCTCTCTCTATCATGTATCTATCTATCTATCTATCTATCTCTCTATCTATCTATCTCTGCTATCTATCATCTATCTATCTATCTATCTCTGCTATCTATCTATCTATCTAGCTATCATCTATCTATCTATCTATATCTGCTATCTATCTATCTCTGCTATCTATCTATCTCTGCTATCTATCTATCTATCTCTGCATCTATCATCTATCTATCTATCTATGCTATCTATATCTATCTATCTATCTATTCTAGTTCTATCTATCTATCTCTGCTATCTATCTCTGCTATCTATCTCTGCTATCTATCTATCTATCTATCTATCTCTGCTATCTTATCTATCTATCTCTGCTATCTATCTATCTATCTCTGCTTTCTATCTATCTATCTAACTATCTCTGCTATCTAACTATCTCTGCTATCTATCTATCTCTGCTATCTATCTATCTCTGCTATCTATCTATCTCTGCTATCTATCTATCTCTCTATCTATCTCTCTATCTATCTCTCTATCTATCTCTCTATCTATCTCTCTATCTATCTATATCTATCTATATCTATCTATCTATATCTATCTCTCTCTCTCTCTATCATCTATCTATCTATCTATCTATCTATCTCTCTATCTATCTATCTCTGCTATCTATCATCTATCTATCTATCTATCTCTGCTATCTATCTATCTATCATCTATCTATCTATCTATATCTGCTATCTATCTATCTCTGCTATCTATCTATCTCTGCTATCTATCTCTATTCTATCTCTGCTATCTATCTATCTATCTATCTATCTATCTCTGCTATCTATCTATCTATCTATCTATCTCTAAGTTCTATCTATCTATCTCTGCTATCTATCTATCTAACTATCTCTAAGTTCTATCTATCTATCTCTGCTATCTATCTATCTATCTATCTCTGCTTTCTATCTATCTATCTAACTATCTCTGCTATCTAACTATCTCTGCTATCTATCTATCTCTGCTATCTATCTATCTGCTATCTATCTATCTATCTATCTATCTATCTCTGCTATCTATCTATCTATCTATCTATCTATCTCTGCTATCTATCTATCTATCTATATATCTATCTATCTATCTATCTATCTATCATCTATCTATCTATCTCTGCTATCATCTATCTCTGCTATCTATCTATCTATCTATCTATCTCTAAGTTCTATCTATCTATCTCTGCTATCTATCTATCTATCTATCTATCTATCTATCTATCTATATCTAAGTTCTATCTATCTATCTTCTGCTATCTATCTATCTATCTCTGCTTATCTATCTGCTCTATCTATTACTCTGCTATCTATCTATCTCTCTATCTCTATCTCTGCTATCTATCTATCTCTATCTTCTATCTCTATCTATCTATCTATTATATTCTATCTATCTATCTATCTCTGCTATCTATCTATCTCTGCTATCTATCTATCTCTGCTATCTATCTATATCTCTCTCTCTATCATCTATCATCTATCTATCTATCTCTGCTATCTATCTATCTATCTATCTATCTATCTAGCTATCATATATCTATCTATCTCTGCTATCTATCTATCTATCTCTGCTATCTATCTCTGCTATCTATCTATCTATCTATCTCTGCTATCTATCTAATCTATCTATCTATCTATCTAATCTATCTACTCTGCTATCTATCTATCTATCTCTGCTATCATCTATCTATCTCTGCTATCTATCTATCTATCTATCTATCTAAGTTCTATCTATCTATCTCTGCTATCTATCTCTAAGTTCTATCTATCTATCTCTAAGTTCTATCTATCTATCTCTGCTATCTATCTATCTATCTCTGCTATCTATCTATCTCTAAGTTCTATCTATCTATCTCTGCTATATATCTCTAAGTTCTATCTATCTATCTCTAAGTTCTATCTATCTATCTCTGCTATCTATCTCTGCTATCTATTTATCTCTAAGTTCTATCTATCTATCTCTGCTATCTATCTATCCATCTATCTCTGCTATTATCTATCTCTGCTATCATCTATCTCAAGTTCTATCTATCTATCTCTAAGTTCTATCTATCTCTGCTATCTATCTATCTTTGCTATCTATCTATCCATCTATCTCTGCTATCTATCTATTCTGCTATCTATCTATATCTATCTCTCTCTCTATCATCTATCTATCTATCTATCTATCTATCATCTATCTATCTCTGCGATCTATCTATCTATCTCTGCTATCTATCTATCTATCTAGCTATCATCTATCTATCTATCTCTGCTATCTATCTATCTCTGCTATCTATCTATCTATGCTATCTATCTATCTCTGCTATCTATCTCTGCTATCTATCTCTGCTATCTATCTACTCTGATCTATCTATCATCTATCTATCTCTGTATCTATCTATCTATCTCTGCTATCTACTCTGCTATCTATCTTCATCTCATCTTATCTATCTATCTATCTATCTATGCTATCTATCTATCTACTCTATCATTATCTATATATCTCTGCTATCTATCTATCATCTACTATCTATTATCTATATTCTATTTCTATCTCCTAAGTTCTATCTATCTATCTCTGCTATCTAATCTATATCTGCTATTATCTATCTCTAAGTTCTATCTATCTATCTCTAAAGTTCTATCTATCTATCTCAAGTTCTATCTATCTATCTCTGCTATCTATCTATATCTCTGCATCATCTATCTCTGCTATCTATCTACCCACCCTATCTCTGCTCACCTATCTCTGCTATCCACTATCATCCATCTCTGCTATCATCTATCTCTGCTATCCACCTATCTCTGCTATCTATCTATCCATCTATCTCTGCTATCTACCTATCTCTGCTATCCACCTATCTCTGCTATCCATCTATCTATCCATCTATCTCTGCTATCTACCTATCTCTGCTATCCACCTATCTCTGCTATCCATCTATCTATCCATCTATCTATCCATCTATCTATCCATCTATCTCTGCTATATCTATCTATTCTACTATCTATCTATCTACTATCGCTGCTATCCATCTATCTCTGCTATCCATTACTATCATCTATGATATTTATCTATCTTCTGCTATCCATCTATGTCTGCTATCCATCTATATTATCTATCTATCTATCTCTGCTATTATCTATCTCTGCTATCCATCTATATTATCTATCTATCTATCATCTATCTATCATCTATCTCTGCTATGTAGCTATCTCTGCTATCTATATATCTATCTATCTCTGATATTATCTATCTCTGCTATCTATCTCTCTATCTATCTATCCATCCATCTATCTTGCTATCTATCTATATATAATATTCTTTGTGTTATACAGCACACCACTACTTTAATCTCTTTGTGCTGGTGCTGGTTACTCACGGGGAATTGCTCCCACCAAAATGTATATGCAAGGAAATAGTACCGCACACAGTTCCAATTTTGCTTCAATTTATTGTCCACATATATAATGCGACGTTTCGAGGATATACAACATCCCCTTTCTCAAGCAGGACAAAAATGTTCACCTGTTCCACTCAGTCTCCTCCCCTTTTATCCCTACCAACAGGAAGTGACCTCGTGGACCCAAATTACATATATTGACATGTCAACATTACAACCTCTCCAAAAATTCATAGTTACAACGAACAACAGAAAAAAAACATCAGTTATATCATCAGAAAAAGACATTAAGAAGACATCAATAGAGATATCGACAAAGACGGACTCTGAGCTCCCTCATCCCCAATTCACAAACAAGTGTAAATTGTAGTCCCTATTTAAATCCATTATATCTATCTATCTCTGATATTTATCTCTCTCTGCTATCTATCTATCTCTGCTATCTATCTATCTCTGCTATCTATCTATCTCTGCTATCTATCTCTCTCTGCTATCTACGCAGAGATAGATAAATATCGAGATAGATAGATATATAGATAGCAGAGATAGCTACATAGCAGAGATAGATAGATAGATAGATAGATAGAATAATATAGTATGATAGCAGAGATAGTATAGCAGAGATAGATAGATAGATATATAGATGGATAGCAGACATAGATGGATAGCAGAGATAGATAAATATCAGAGATATAGATATATGGATTAAATAGGGACTACAATTTACACTTGTTGTGTGTATGGGGATGAGGGAGCTCAGAGTCCGTCTTTGTCGATATCTCTATTGATGTCTTCTTTATGTCTTTTCTGTATGATATAACTGATTTTTTTTTCTGTTGTTCGTTGTAACTATGAATATTTGGAGAGGTTGTAATGTTGACTGTCAATATATGTAATTGGGTCCACGAGGTCACTTCCTGTTGGTAGGGATAAAAGGGGAAGGAGACTGAGTGGAACAGGTGAACATTTGTCCTGCTTGAGAAAGGAGGTTTGTAATCCTCGAAACGTCGCATTATATATGTGGACAATAAATTGAAGCAAAATTGGAACTGTGTGCGGTACTATTTCCTTTGCATATACATTTTGGGGTGGAGAGCATTCCCGTGAGTAACCAGCACCAGCAACAAAGAGATTTAAGTAGTGGTGTGCTGTATAACCACAAAGAATATATATTTAGATGATAGCATAGATAGATGGATGGATAGATAGATAGAGAGATAGATAGCAGAGATAGATACTATCAGAGATAGATAGATATATAGATAGCGAGATGTACATAGCAGAGATAGAATATATGATAGATGATAGATAGATAGATAATATAGATGGATAGCAGAGATAGAAATAGCAGAGATAGAAGATAGTAATTAGATGGATAGCAGACATAGATGGATGCAGAGATGATAAGAATATCAAGATAGATAGATATAGGATAGCAGAGATAGATGGATACAGCGAGATATATAGGATAGATAGATAGAATAGATAGATGATAGCAGAGATAGATGGATAGATATGGATAGATAGATGGATAGATAGATGGATAGCAGAGATGGTGGAAGCAAGATAGGTAGATAGCAGAGATAGATGGATAGATAGATGGATGCAGAGATAGGTATGCCGAGATAGGTAGATAGCAGAGATAGATGATGATAGATGGATAGCAGAGATAGGTGGATAGCAGAGATAGATGGATAGCAGAGATGGATGATAGGTGATAGCAGAGATAGGTGTAGAGCAGAGATAGGTGGGTATATAGATAGCAGATAGATAGATATAGATAGATAGATAGCAGAGTAGATAGATAGAACTTAGAGATAGATAGATAGAACTTAGATAGTAGATGAACTAGATAGATAGATAGCAGAGATAGATAGATAGCAAGATAGATAGATAGAACTTAGAGATAGATAGATAGAACTTAGAGATAGATAGATAGCAGAGATAGATAGATAGATAGCAGAGTGATAGATAGAATAGATAGCAGAGATAGATAGATAAGCAGAGATATATAGATAGAAGATAGCAGAGATAGATAGATAGATAGATAGATAGATAGCAGAGATAGATAGCAAGAGATAGATAGATAGATAGCAGAGATAGATAGATAGATAGATAGGCAGAATAGATAATAGCGAGATATATAGCAGAGATAGATAGCAGAGATAGAATAGATAGCAGAGATAGATAGATAGCATAGATAGATAGTATAGCAGAGATAGATGATAGATGATAGCTAGATAGATAGTAAGATAGCAGAGATAGATAGATAGATCGCAGAGATAGATAGATGATAGATAGATAGATAGATAGATGATAATGAGAGAGAGATAGATATAGATAGATAGCAGAGATAGATAGATAGCAGAGATAGATGGATAGTAGATAGCAAGATAGATAGATAGCGAGAGATAGATAGAACTAGAGATAGATAGATGAACTTAGAGATAGATAGATACAGAGATGATAGATAGCAGAGATAGATGGATAGTTAGATAGCAGATAGATAGATAGAACTTAGAGATAATAGATAGCAGAGATTAGAATAGATAGCAGAGATAGATGATAGAACTTAGAGATAGATAGATAGAACTTAGAGATAGATAGCAGAGATAGATAGATAGAACTTGAGATAGATAGATAGCAGAGATAGATAGAGAGATCAAGATAGATAGATAGAACTAGAGATAGATAGATAGAACTAGAGATAGATAGCAAGATAATAGATAGAACTTAGAGATAGATAGATAGCAGAGATAGATAGATAGCAGGATAGATAGATAGAATAGCAAGATAGATAGATATATCGAAGATAGATAGTAGATAGATAGATAATAGATAGATAGATAGCAGAGATGATAATAGATAGAAGCAGAGATAGATAGCAGAGATATATAGATAGATAGCAGAGATGATAGATATATGATAGCTAGATAGATAGATAGATAGATAGATAGATAGCAGAGATAGATAGATAGATAGATAGATGATAGAGAGAGAGATATAGATAGATAGCAGAGATAGATAGATAGCAGAGATAGATAGATAGCAGAGATAGATAGATAGATAGATGATAGATAGATAGATAGATAGAGAGAGATATAGATAGATAGCAGAGATAGATAGATAGCAGAGATAGATAGATAGCAGAGATAGATAGATAGATAGAAAGCAGAGATAGATAGAAAGCAGAGATAGATGATAGATAGCAGAGATAGATAGATAGAACTTAGAGATAGATAGATAGATAGATAGATAGATAGATAGATAAGATAGCAGAGATAGATAGATAGAACTTAGAGATAAGATAGATAGATAGATAGATAGCATAGATATATATAGAATAGATAGATAGATAGATAGATAATAGATAGATAGATAGATAGATAGTAGATGATAGATAGATGATAGAGATAGTAGATAGATAGATAGATAGATAGATAGCAGAGATAGATAGATAGCAGAGATAGATAGATAGCAGAGATAGATAGATAGCAAATAGATAGAGAGATAGTTAGATAGCAGAGATAGTTAGATAGATAGATAAAAGATAGATAGATAATAGATAGATAGCAGAGATAGATCGATAGAACGTAGAGATAGTTAGATAGATAGATAGCAGAGATAGATAGATAGAACTTAGAGATAGATAGTAGATAGATAGATAGCAGAGATTAGATAGATAGATAGATAGATAGATAGCAGAGATAGATTAGATAGATAGATAGCAGAGATAGATAGCGGATAGAGAATAGATAGATAGCAGATATAGATAGATAGATGAGATATATAGATAGATAGCAGATAGATAGATGATAGATGAATAGATAGCATAGATAGATAGATAGAGATATAGATAGAATAAGATAGATAGATGATAGAGAGAAGATAGAGATAGATATGATAGATAGATAGATAGATTGATAGATAGATAGAGTAGATAGGATAGATAGAGATAGATAGAGATGAGAGATAGAGAGATAGATAGAGCAGAGATAGATAGATAGCAGAGATATAGATAGCAGAGATAGATAGTGAGAAATAGATAGATCAGATGATAGTTAGATGCAGAGATAGAATATAGATAGATAGATAGAGATAGATATAGATAGCAGAGATAGATAGATAATAGCATAGGATGATAGAAGATGATAGATAGCAGAGATAGATAGCGAGATAGATAGATAGCAGAGATAGATAGATAGAACTTAAGATAGATAGATAGATAGATTAGATAGCAGAGATAGATAAGATAGATGATAGGCAGAGATAGATAGATAGATAGCAGAGATAGATAGATAGCAGTAGATAGATAGATAGGATATAGATGATATAGATGATAGCTAGATAGATAGATAGATAGAGATGATGATAATAGATTAGATAGCAGAGATAGATAGATAGAGAGATAGATAGATAGATAGATAGATACATGATAGAGAGAGAGAGAGATAGATATAGATAGATAGATATAGATAGATATAGATAGATAGAGAGATAGATAGAGAGATAGATAGAGAGATAGATAGAGAGAGAGATAGAGAGATAGATAGCAGAGATAGATAGATAGCAGAGATAGATATAGCAGAGATGAAGATAGCGAGATAGTAGATAAGCAGAGTTAGTTAGATAGATAGATAGAAGCAAGATAGATAGATAGATAGCAGAGATAGATAGATAGATAGCAGAGATAGATAGATAGATAGATAGATAGCAGAGATAGATAGCAGAGATAGATAGATAGCAGAGATAGATAGATAGAACTTAGAGATAGATAGATAGATAGAATAGATAGCAGAGATAGATAGATAGATAGATGATAGATAGATAGATAGATATATAGATAGATAGCAGAGATAGATAGATGATAGATAGCAGAGATAGATAGATAGATGGTAGATAGCAGAGATAGATAGATAGATGATAGATAGAGACATAGATATAGATAGATAGATATAGATAGATAGATATAGATAGATAGAGAGATAGATAGAGAGATAGATAGAGAGATAGATAGTAGAGATAGATAGATAGCAGAGATAGATAGATAGCAGAGATAGTTAGATAGCAGAGATAGTTAGTTAGATAGATAGATAGATAGAAAGCAGAGATAGATAGATAGCAGAGATAGATAGATAGAACTTAGAGATAGATAGATAGATAGCAGAGATAGATAGATAGCAGAGATAGATAGCTGAGAGATATATACAGATAGAAGAGATAGATATCAGAGATAGATAGATTAGATAGATAGCAGATAGATAAATATCAGAGATAGATAGATAATAGATAGATAGATATAGATGATGATAGATAGATAGATTGATATAAATAGCAGTGATAGATAGATATAGCAGAGATAGATAGATATATAGATAGATAAAATAGCAGAGATAGATAGATAGACAGATAGCAGAAGATAGACAGAGATAGCAGAGAGAGACGATAGCAGAGATAGATAGCAGAGATAGATAGCAGAGATAGATAGCAGAGATAGATAGCAGAGACAGATAGCAGAGATAGACGATAGCAGAGATAGACAGATAGCAGAGATAGACAGATAGCAGATATAGACAGATACATAGTAGCAGAGATAGATAGATAGACAGATAGAAGAAATAGATATATAGACAGATAGAAGAGATAAAAATCTAATAATTATATATAATCTATATATAAAATATAAATCTAGATAATAGTTGGCCCTGCTGAAAGAGTCTACCTTGACGTGGTAGCAGGGCTTACAAATCTTTTGGCCAACATCTTTTATTCTACAGAGTATGGTAGGGCTTTCTAATGTAATGTACCAGTTGCACCAACATGTTTTAGTGTTTTCTAAAAATAGAGAAGCGTATAAAACCATTTTCAAAAACAAAATTATGAAATTTGCCACGCCCGCGTGACAAGCCAACCCACACACAAGCCACACACCCACACACAAGCCACGCCCATTTTCCGCGGCGGCAGCGCGCTGCGCCGCGCTCAGTTTGGGCGGCATTCAAGTTGTTTCAGGTGCCAAAAACCCTAGGGACACCCCTGAAAGAGGACATCCACTGATGAGCAGTTACTCATTTGTTTTAGAATCCTATTTATTTTGTGTTGTAAAGTTATGCTAATACATGGCTAACGAGTATTATACACTGTTTATGTGACATGGGAAAATACGTTTTAAAACCATTTTAGTTTATAAATGTATAATGTTTTCACTCAAATATGACTACATACCTTTAATATTATATGCACATAATAAACTGCAAATACAGATTTATGAATAACAAACAGCGTTTAATCTAGAAATAACCCATGTAGAAAAGGTGTTTTCCTTCAGCCCGCCCCTATATTGCTTAAACATAGGATCATTGTTGATCAAAAGTTCTCAAAAGAGAATGGAGAGGGTGCCCAAAGCTAAATATTCTCTAGGCATAACCTTTAAAAACCAGACATGCTTGTTCAAATAGTTTTGTAATGGATGATCTAATTTGCAGTAGACAGTAAAGTCTTTAGGGAGGTAAGGGTTGGTTAGGAATCCCTCTTGATGAAATGGTATACCCTGAACAATACGGGGTTATTCAATAAAAGTTCTTATCTTAAAACGGTGCTAGTTTTGCCCCAACCACCAGATGTTAGCTTTCAAATGTTAAATAAAATCTGATTGGTTAGGGCAAAAATACCACCATTTTAAACGATAAGAACTTTATTGAATAACCCATATGTTTTTTTCCACTTCGCATATCCCAGGTATTGCTAGTATTCATATTAAAGGAGAACTAAACCCAAAAAATCAGTTTAGGTTAGAAAGTACTTGCCTCAACATCCTTCTCAGCATTATATGATTCCACTCAGGGGCTTTTCTTACCACTTTGAGCTCATTTTAGGTCTGTTTGTTCCCCAAATCTGACATTTTCCCTTCTTCAGTACTTTTGCCTTGATTACATTTTCAGCACCTGTGTGATTTCCACTCCCACCTCTTAACCCCTATGGTGTATGAATATATTAAATCATCAATATTCAAATTGGTGGTGCAGCTGATTAACCTCTTTCCTAGTAGCAGTGTTGTGTGATGTTATAGGTCTGGGTATCTAGTGTGTCCGGATCTGAAAATAATGTATGTCTCACCTACGGCTTTCACTCCACCAAATCTGATATATAAACAATAAATTGCAGGTGAAACATACAAAGACACAGGTCTGTAGCTGTGAATATTGCACCTTTATTGCAAACGTGGGTGCTACATGTTTCAGACCCACTCAAGCACTTGAGGAAGGACAAGTGGATCAGAAACATGTAGAATGCATGTTTTGCAATAAACCGCGTTCCCGTGATTTCAATGTTAGCGAAAATCGTGAACGCAAAACGAACACGCAAAAACACGCGCTAGTGTGGCCTAGCCCTTAGTGTACGTATTAAAGTTAAATGTTGGATGTATGCCATTGCAGCTCTGCACCATGTTGTTTAAAAATGTACATATTAATAGGAATTATTGCGATGCAACATGTAATGCTTTCCGTGTGCTATTGGAGTGCATGCAATCACCAATTTTTGTCTATATTACATGCGCTCTGCTAGGGTCCAATTGTGGAAGCGCAACGCCCATGCACAGAAGCGAGCAGATCGCGCATTGTGACCGTGCATCCTCCCTTGCACTTAAGTAGGGCCACAGCCTCAGGAAATTGCTAAGTTCCATTGCATTAAATACATGCTGTATGGCTAAACTGAAATCAATGCAGCTGCATTACACTTCTAAGGGCTAGGCCACACAAACACATTTTTCACGCATGCCCACAATTTGGTAACCATGCGTTTTTTGTGCAATCACATGTGTTTTCATAATGAAAATGGACAAATCGCAAGTGCAAACGCATGTAAAATCGTGTGCAATTCAGGTGCATTGTAGTGTGGCTGTGCCCTTAATGTACATTTCAGCAATACACACACTAATATAAATGGTAGAGTGCAGAAATAAACACATACAAAGACACAGTCTGCAGAAATGCTCACAATATAAGGGTTAACAAGTTGCTTCCTAAATACTATGAAAAGGGTTAACACCTTCCCCCCTCTGTTTGAGCAGGAAAATCTGCTAATAAATTCACTGCTATCTCTGATGATTTGGCTGGAGACACTGGCAGGTGGGGACTCTGAGTTCAACTGTTACATGCAGCTTAGCAATGGGAGTGGAAACAAACACAAGGTAGCAGTTTAGCATGTGCAGAAGGAATTTTGGTACCTGAATCACCAGGAAGAGGCAACACTAGAAGCCATCCGTGACATCATAGATTGCCAGTACTCAGAAATGTTCTATAAATGATTTCTACAGTAAGCTGAATTCAGAAGTGAGAGACAAATGGTTTTACAAAGTGACAGTTATAGAGTCTGTGGAGCTGCCTTTTTATTTGGGTTTAGTTCTCCTTTAATATATCACTAAATTGTAAAAAGGTTAATAATTAGTTACATGTAATTTAGTTTGGCCTACCCGTTTTGACCATTTTTAAGGTGGAATGTTAACGTTGTTAATGGTAATTGTTTCTTCTGTTTATAGAGACAATATTATTAGGGAACAAACTACCTTTTATATCTGCATGCAGTGTAAAACGGTAATTACCGTAAGTGCCGTTATATGTTAATATGTATAGACATTTAGTACTACCATGCCACCATGTGATTTTAACTAAATGAGAATGAAACCCAAATAATGAAAGTTTTGAGTTAGAAAGTAATTTCCTCAGCGACCTTTTTAGCATGGAAGATTCACTCGGGGGGACTTTCCTTTTCCTGTATTAGCTCATTTTCAGTTCTCTTTGTTCCCCAAAGCTGAAGCTGACATTTTTCCCTTTCCTGACAGAACTTTTGCCTTCATTACATTTTTTGCACCTGTGGCGTTTCCACTCCCACCTCTGAACCCCAGTAATGTAGGAATATATTAAACCATCAATATTCAAATAGCAGAAGTTCTGGTGTTGCAGAGAGATTCACTGATTAACACTTTCCTAGTATCAGTGAAGTGATAGCTCCCTGCCAATCAATTTACAGCCTACCGATTCCTGCAACCTTATGTCTCACCCCCCATATGCTCTAGTCGTAAGCTCTGTGGGCAGGGTCCTCTCTCTGTATATCACGGCAGGGGCAAGCACAGGATTTTCAAGGGGGAGGATTCCTGAATGGGTTACCACCGAACAACCCCAGAAGGAAGTTCATGAGCAAATACATCCATATATTCTATTATATATGCATCAAATAATATTATATATTCTGTACTTGCCATAATTATCATCAGTTAGCCCATTCCTTTTGTTATAAAGTATCTTCATTAAGGCTGGGTATATACGAGCATATACTATGTGTATCGGTTGGTTGGTCTAAAAAATCTGAGGGGATTTCGGCTGCGGCAGCGACCAATTGTCAAATCACCGAAGATTTGGCGGTCCAAGGGAGACATTGCCGCGACTAACAGTGGTTTGTCCTGGCCAACTGCTCGTAGTGGGCGAATGATCAAGATGAAAAAATTTGGCCATTTGTTCCCAGCCAAATGTTCTCTTTTACTGAGAAATCCACATTTGCCTTTCAATATCATTATTGTCCTTCAAAGTCAGAGCTGTGACACTGAAGGTGGATCTGACGGAATTTGCTGAATATTGTCGGATTGGGACCTATCGGACAAAATTTCCATTTCCGGTTCCCTTTACTACAGTAGGGGAAGCTGATAACATTAGATCATGTGTGGGCACATTGAACTATCATTCTGTATATGGAATATATGGAACAATCACTATATATAATATATATAATGAAATGTTAATAGTTCAGCTACCACCTCCAGGATTTCTTAATTCCTGTGTAGTAGGTACAGTAAGTACGTATATAACCCAGTCTCAGCAATCACCTCAGGCAGCTGCAGGGTTAATGTTGATACAGATCTCTATGTTGCTGTCAATCACAGGGCAGACTGGATACTTTTTTGAAACATACAAATGCTGTTTCTCACTCAGCTCAATTAACAATGTAACAATCTATATAACAGTCTATGGACACCAGGATAAGCAGAATACACTGCACTGAGCAGACAGAAACACGCCCCTGCACGGTATTGCTGTAGAAACTCCACCTCTGTTACTTATATTATGTATTACCTATGTATGTAATAAGTATGACTTTGCATAACATGTATTACCCTGTATGTAATGTATGACTTTGTTCCCACAGAACATCTAAATAGTAAAGAGGGGTAGAGGCTCCTACAACAACTCAGGTCGCAAAAAGAGAAGACGATATCCACAATAAAACCAAGTCTTTTAGTGCATATTAAAAATCAGGTAGACATGCAGCTCAAAACGGACCTGACGCGTTTCGTGTCAGTGCAGACTCTTCATCAGAGGTGCTATCTCACACCAGACTTATATACCCATTGTAGAATCCGGACAGACCCGAGGGGTTCCTCCCACCTGGATGCTCGGCTTCCAGTTGGTAAGCCCCAGGCACCTACGTGATTTTGTTGTACTAAATTATTATATGATCCGGATTTCACGTGTTAGGACCCTGGAGTGGCTCCCGCTTATATATTATGCTTGCATGTCTCTTTGCTGACTGAACAGTGAGTACGCAATTTTGTATCAATATGGCAGACAGTGCTTAGATAAACTGTGTTTGAAGTTTTTTGCATTAAAGGCAAAAATAGTGTTTGCAGATACGCAGTCCACTGAAGGGGATGTGAATGATTTCAGTAAACTTGGTGATAAAATTGGTTTCATAAGAAGTATGTCAAGTTAAAGACTAAAGAAATGAAGTTATGGTGGGAAATATCCACCTTGGAAATTATTTAATGTAATAGAGTTCCACGAGGATTAAAGGGGAACTGTGTCTCCAAACAAGTTGAGTTTAAATGAAAGGCCTGTTTCCTACCTTTAAAACGAGCCATCAACCACCTCTCATGTGCTCCACAGCCCAAGATATACAGAAATGACTGACCAGAAAGTTAATAGTGGGAGGCTGACATGTACATTCCTAAGGCTTCTCCTGCATACTGCCGCCAGCGAGCACAGCCTCAGACCCCTCAGTGTGTGAGGGAGACAGGAAGTCCTCCTCCTCTCTGCAGTGTGAAGGACCTGCAGCTGCAGAGAAGGTAAGGGAATCTACACCCTTCTCACATGTGAAAACAAGCCTTTCCAGGCTTTTTTTTTCCACAGAGTTTTCAGGGGGGATAAGGGGGGGTGTCAGAGTGGCCCACAGCACCTGTGAGCGGGTGGGACCTTAAGACACCCACTGTGGGTGGGGCGTATGCACCCATGAGTGGGCGGTGCTTAGGCAACCGTGAGTGGGCAGGGCCTGGCACCCCACAGTGGGGACTGTAAGGGAATGGGCCAAGGGGGCCTGCAACTGGAGGGACCATGGGGTCCATGAGTGGGAGGGATCAGGGGGGCTGCAAGGGGAGAGACACAGGGCAGATTGACTGACAGGATTCAGAGCAGGAAGTGCAGGGGACCTGGTGAGTGCTGCTGCATATCACACACAAAAATGTAAGATCTTCAAAACTATGTAAAATAAACAATGGAAATTAATTGCAAAAACTCTAAGGAGAGTAATTCCTATCAATTTACCTAAAGTAATTTTTGGACCACAGTTCCTCTTTAAGGTTTTATAAATACCCAATATAGGAGATTGTCCCTAGGGATTTCATGGACAGGTGGAACAAAATTTTGAATCAATCCTCCATTCATCTTATGCAGCTGCTGGTGGATCTATATAATGGACGTTATGTCAGAGGTACAAGAACAATATTGAATACTGAAGTATAACCCTAATTAAAGCAATAGTGTGAAGATGAATGTAAATATAAATACAGAATGTGGACAACAAGTAGAAAAATTGTAAAATAAATAAATGAGTTTAAGAAAATCAAATTAATTGAGATAAAAAAGATAATGAGACTGGTAACATATATAAGTGGAAAAAATCTTTGCCTAAAACAAAAAATGCAATTAAAATCTCATTTAAGTCCATTCTAAAAAAATAGGGGTAGAATGAATAAACGTCGCCCTTATTGGAGTGATAAGGATTCCAATGGATACTCAGATAATGAGTCTGTTAAAGTGTTTCATTCGCAGATATGGAATCCGGTTCAGATGAGCAAGTATGGAGTCGGATAAGGGTCCGGACAGGGATTGACCGGTATATGAGGACCAGGGACAAAAAAGACAGGGCCCGCAGGAGTCGAAAAGAAAAAGAGGAGAGATACCAAGACCTGCAAGGAAAATGTCGGTTCGCAAAAAAACTAATCGCAACTAAAAGATGGTAACAACGCTACTCTGTACTAACTTTGGACATAGTGTTATTAACTTATCAGATTATCCTCTTACCAAGCTGGAACTTGAATTCTTGGACTTTGGTTTAAGTTTTGTACCTATATTCATTTTTCCTTTTTGATACTATTGTGGACATTAACAGATTGTACATAAGACCACTTTTTAGAAACATTTTTTGTTTCAGATAATCTAGATACTACTTTTGACAATACGCACACCCTAGACACTAATGATGTGATCAGTTTGGGCACGTGTTTATAAGATAACGTGGAAACCCCTAGTGTGAACAGTTCTTGGATGTACCTTTTGATGATATCTGTGCTATACATGATTAGCCTCACTTGCTTCTGGGCCTGAAAATCCAAAACAATAGTAATATAGTCATACCAATATGTCTAAGAAATCTCATTTTATCCCACATACAGCAGGAACTGTAACATAGAGAGGTTCCAGTTTCTTGTTGAACAGGATGTTATGGAGCTGGCTGAGAGGGTAAAAAATAAAAATGTGTGGGCAATTTATCCCGTAAACATAGAATGGCCCCAAGAGCCTGGACTTAAACAGTAATATAGTGGTGCGTCAATCTGACAAGGGTGGCTCAATAGTTGTCCTAAATAAGTCTTACTATATAGCTGAGGCCCATAGATACTCTAAACTAAAAGGTTATCCAACTGTGTATATAAGTGCAAGTTGCAGTCCTTGTTGGATGATGGGTTTGAGATGGGCATCTTAGATAAAAAGGAATATGAGTATTTACAGGTGAATGCCCGATCACATCTATCTTTCATTTTTTTACCCAAAGTCCACAAGGGATTGGATAACCCCAAGGGGACACCTATCATCTCTGGAATAGGGTCTCTTAATGAAAGATTGTCAGAATATTTGATAAGTTTTTATCACCATATGTTGTCTCGCTACCTTCATATCTTACGGATACAGGTGACTGTTTAAGTTATCTGATATAGGCTGGTGTGCTGATTTTTGTGGGTAACCATTGATGTTACCAGTTTGTATTTATGTATGCCACACGATCTGGGTCCCAAGCTATATGGTATTGGCTAAATGAGCAGATAATTTGCCGTCTATCCAGAGAGACTACTGATTACAGTTTTGGAATATTTGCTGACACACACCTTTCTTTCTATTTGAGGGTGTTCATTACCTCCAAAGATGTGGTGCCGCCATGGGTGCCAAATCTCACCGTCCTATGCAATTTATACTTGGGCTGTTGGGAGCGGCGCCACATCTTTGGGGTATGTCCCCCTTTTGGCCACAATATAAACTTTTATCGTTATACGATGATCTGATCATTGTGTGGCAAGGGGATGAACAGAGCATTCAGGACTTTGTTCATTACTGAATAATAATAATATGAATTTGGCATTTACTTGCACCTAGATAAACATGAGATCCCCTTTCTTGATATACTCTGACTGGTGATATTGAGGGGATGAAACAGAGGTGTATAAAAGCCCATTACAAGGAATACCTTGCTACACTACTCAATCGGGTCACCCTCGTTCACATAGTAAAAGTGATCCCAATCAGTCAGCTTTTTTGAGGATCCATTGGATCTGTTCCTCATGGGATAAATTCCGACCCAGCCATGCAGCTATGGAATGTTTAATTGAAAAAGGTTATGATCCCATATGTATTAAGAGAGCATATGACAGCGGTGTCTTATGAGAGACCAGGATCATCTAAAATGTGGAAAAACAAAAGTATGCAAAATAATAAGGTTTTACCAAGTAATAGCAACAACATCAATAGTAAGTTTCAAAAAACTTTTTGGGCTAAAGTAGCGCAAGTTCGATATTGAATCTGAGCACCGTCTGCCGGGTGTCTTTTCCGATACCGGAACAGCCGGCGCAAGGAAGGATTTAGAGTCACGCTTTTTAACTCCAGAGAGGTGCAGCATGAGGCTGTTTGTGTCAATCCATGTTGCAGAGAATGTGAAGCAATTAATTGTGATGTTTCATGCAACAAGCTTTCTACAGTCCCTTTGTGCATTACCTTTACTTTCATTCATGTAAATAAATACTTTAGATAAAAATATTCAACTTCCTTAGGATAAAATAGATGAACTTTTAGCAGGAAGTAATTTTAGTTAGAAATGTCAATATCATAGCAATGCCTTTTTGTAATTGCTCTAGAACTGTTTGTCTGTTTCTTAACGTTATAAATGGGATCTTGCAAACACTGTCAAAGACTGCAGAAACATTCAGATGGCTGTTCCTCAGGAACATTTTAGCAAATAGCTTTTCAATTACATGTAAATGAAAAAAATTGTTTGACAGTCAAGAACAATGAAATAATCACTCTCTAGAGTAAACAATGCTGTGACAATTCTTGTATTCCTCTATTATTTTGATATTTCCACAGCTTAGCATTACTCAGATGTGTCATCGGGTGTTCCCAACTTATCAATTGACTTACCGTGTATTTTTTAAATAGTTGCAAAGGAGAGAAGTACATTGATACTGATGTTTTGCCATCCCACACAGCAATTTGATAGTGCGGTTGGTGGCATATTGTCCTTAATCAATAAGTAAGATGATTAAGGTAACCTATGACTAACGACACATGGTTGTCTGAAACTCGTAAGGGTGATCCTTTCCTTAACCCTATGATGTTGCTGTGACCCATCTGACAGAGATTTTTTAACAGGTATTTAATAAAGTTTTATTATGACCTTTCGTGGTGCTGCAGCTGTGCAAAAAAGGAAAAAATATAGTATTCATCCACAACAAATCTAGTTTGTTCTCTACAATGGAAGATATTTTTATTGACTCAGTAGTTTTATATGCTTTGGAAATATTATCCCAGTAGTATAATTGTAAATGTACTCCTGAATGACTGTTTCCCATGTGGTACCAAATGGAAAATACATGGAAATAGATATTTATCTTCTAGCTTTTATAAAATACTAATTGAAGAGCAGAAAAACCATTTTTTTATGTCTTTCATTATATTAAATAAAATTGCACCCAACACAGTCTACCTGCTAAAGCTAGGTACACACCTGAATCTTTGAAAATACAGACAGGATCTGCAAGATCCAGTCTGTCATTTTCAAACGATCGGTCTCCAACACAGTCCCAGCCCACCTAGCGCAGCATAGGGAGAACACTTGGGACTCTGTGTTTCCTCAGCTGTGACAGACTCCCCTATAGCGAGTCTACCACAGCCGAGGAAAATGTTCCTCTTTTCCAAATGAGTGTTCATCGGCCACGCGCTTGTTCGGAAGAAAGTAAGCTACACGTCGGATCCAATGGTATCGGGGCTTATCGGTACTGTGTGTACCCAGCTTAACATTCACCTTCAATAGGTACACTATAGTAGAATATAATAACTATAATAGGTCATTGTCCTCCTAAAGGGGTATGTTGGAAATTAAGTTAAAGTATATCAGAAACACAGGGCATTGGATCATCTATATCCCTATTTTGTTACTTCATAAAAAAAAAAAAACAATTAGACCACAAACCAAAAGAATATTGGAAAACCAACACCATTTACAGCAAGCATGTGTTAGTGTGTGTTTACCTAGTGTAGTAGAGCAACTAGAGGAACAGTGGACCCCCCCAGAAAACCTATTGGAACCTTCTCTCTGATTCATCTACAATGGTCATCTGGGGGGGAGCTGATCTATCATAGGAAAAGTACAAAGTTGACGCTTTCAATTAAGACTATAGGGTACACCAGAATTATAGCAAGGCAGTCAGCATTTTGCTGGAGAAGCCTGTTTATCCTGGCATTCTCTAAAAAGTCAACTACTCCTTATATTCAGGATTATTTCCTAACTTGCTGAAGGAAGCAATCGTCTGGCCCCTCTCACAAAAACCACCCTAGACCCGAGACGCATGACCAGCTACAATCAGTCTATATCTCAAATTCCTGGAAAAAATCATAGAAATGCTGTTTTCCTTTAAAGGGTATCTCCACTGCTAAAATTACTTTTTTCAATTAGTTTAGAACTAATTTAGAACGGGAGGTAAAAAGCTGTGTCTTACCTCCTGTTCTTCAATAAAATGTTCAGAAGCCCGGAACAAAGTTACAGAACTTACTGGTCTCTCAATCCTCCGTCGTGTCCTCTTGACAGTTCCCAATGGCCTTAGTTCGCTTACAGGGAGATTAATAAAAGTCATTATTGTTTTAAAATGGTGCTAATTTTGCCCCAACCAATCAGATCTTATTTAACATTTGAAAGCTAACATCTGATTGGTGGGGCAAAATTTTAACGATAAGAACTTTTATTGAAACCCTTTTAGATGCGCCTGCATATATGACTGTGAGGGCAGATGGTCACGGGGGCACTCTAAGCTAATGTATGTAAGTATGTATTGTTAATGTATGTAAGTGTAACAGTGTATTTGTGTATGCAGCTGTGTGCACAATATGTGAGTTGTAGCTGTGCATGTATGTGTGGGGTAATAGTGTATATATGTGGGGTAGTGTGTATATGTGTAGCAATATATAGTGTAATGTGTAGTAGTGTATATTTTGGAGTGAATGCATGTGCAAGCGCACTAAACTATGCTGATGATAACCAACTATATATATCCTCCAGACCTAACTTACTTACTTAACAACCATAAACACCTGCTTACCAGAGCTACAAACGGATGAGTGGCAACTAGCTGAAAGAAATGTAGATATATATCCAAAGTTCTGGTAATCAGAGGCCAGCGCCTAGCAACAAAACAACTCTACCTGTAAGCGTCATCACTAAGGATAGGGGTACAGATCAGCATAGCTCTGAGCATGTGCGCATCTTGGAGGTGATAATTGATTGTGGTTTTAACTTCAGAACTCGCATCTTCTCTGTGAAATAATCACAACAACATTAAAAGTATTCATCCCCCAGAGATCTCCAACACTAGTTCCTGCCTTCATCACATCAATCATGTCTGGACTACTGTAAGGCCCTCTACTGTACAGCCTCCCAAGAAAAGACCATCACCGCCTACAGCATTTGCAAATGCCACTGATACTTTAACAAACCATATAAAGTTGAAGAGATGAGGGTCGCAACAGTATATTTAATGATAAACCACACACATCAATATCACGACGTTTCGGGGCAACATGCCCCTTCCTCAGGTGGCTGCATACTGTAATAAATCCCTACATAAACAATGAAATAGTTGTAGCAAATACTTAGCTTCCCCCACAACCCAGACCGTCAGGTTCAAAATACCTAGTAATCCAATCACCACCTAAAATCAGTTGGTCACAGAGCCCCTTAAATTATATATTATCGATAATATATAATTTAAGGGCTCTGTGACCAACTGATTTTAGGTGGTGATTGGATTACTAGGTATTTTGAACCTGAGGTCTGAGGTGTGTGGGGGAAGCTAAGTATTTGCTACAACTATTTCATTAGTTTATGTAGGGATTTATTACAGTATGCAGCCACCTGAGGAAGGGGCATGTTGCCCGAAACGTCGTGGTGATATTGATGTGTGTGGTTTATCATTAAATATACTGTTGCGACCCTCATCTCTTCAATTTATATGGTTTGTTAAAGTATCAGTGGCATTTTGCAAATGCTGTAGGCGGTGATGGTCTTTTCTTGGGAGGCCTGTACAGTAGAGGGCCTTACAGTAGTCCAGACATGATGATGTGATGAAGGCAGGAATAGTGTTGGCAGATCTCTGGGGGATGAATACTTTTAATGTTGTTGTGATTATTTCACAGAGAAGATGCGAGTTCTGAAGTTAAAACCACAATCAATTATCACTCCAAGATGCGCACATGCTCAGAGCTATGCTGATCTGTACCCCTATCCTTAGTGATGACGCTTACAGGTAGAGTTGTTTTGTTGCTAGGCGCTGGCTCTGATTACCAGAACTTTGGATATATATCTACATTTCTTTCAGCTAGTTGCCACTCATCCCGTTTGTAGCTCTGGTAAGCAGGTGTTTATGGTTGTTAAGTAAGTAAGTTAGGTCTGGAGGATATATATAGGTTGGTTATCATCAGCATAGTTTAGTGCGCTATGCACATGCATTCACTCCAAAATATACACTACTACACATTACTATATATTGCTACACATATACACTACTACCCCACATATATACACTATTACCCCACACATACATGCACAGCTACAACTCACATATTGTGCACACAGCTGCATACACAAATACACTGTTACACTTACATACATTAACAATACATACTTACATACATTAGCTTAGAGTGCCCCCGTGACCATCTGCCCTCACAGTCATATATGCAGGCGCATCTAAAAGGGTTTCAATAAAAGTTCTTATATCGTTAAAATTTTGCCCCACCAATCAGATGTTAGCTTTCAAATGTTAAATAAGATCTGATTGGTTGGGGCAAAATTAGCACCATTTTAAACAATAAGACTTTTATTGAATCTCCCTGTAAGCGAACTAAGGCCATTGGGAACTGTCAAGAGGACACGACGGAGGATTGAGAGACCAGTAAGTTCTGTAACTTTGTTCCGGGCTTCTGAACATTTTATTGAAGAACAGGAGGTAAGACACAGCTTTTTACCTCCCGTTCTAAATTAGTTCTAAACTAATTGAAAAAAGTAATTTTAGCAGTGGAGATACCCTTTAAAGGAAAACAGCATTTCTATGATTTTTTCCGGAATTTGAGATTATAGACTGATTGTAGCTGGTCATGCGGTCTCGGTCTAGGGTGGTTTTTGAGAGGGGCCAGACGATTGCTTCCTTCAGCAAGTTAGGAAATAATCCTGAATTATAAGAGTAGTTGACTATTTTAGAGAATGCCAGGATAAACAGGCTTCTCCAGCAAAATGCTGACTGCCTTGCTATAATTCTGGTGTACCCTATAGTCTTAATTGAAAGCCGTCAACTTTGTACTTTTCCTATGATAGATCAGCTCCCCCCCAGATGACCATTGTAGATGAATCAGAGAGAAGGTTCCATTATAAGGTTTTCTGGGGGGGTACACTGTTCCTCTAGTTGCTCTACTACACTAGGGTAAACACACACTAACACATGCTTGCTGTAAATGAGGTTGGTTTTCCAATATTCTTTTGGTTTGTGGTCTAATTGTTTTTTTTTTTTATGAAGTAACAAAATAGGGATAGATGATCCAATGCCCTGTGTTTCTGATATACTTTAACTTAATTTCCAACATACCCCTTTAGGAGGACAATGACTATTATAGTTATTATATTCTACTATAGTGTACCTATTGAAGGTGAATGTTAAGCTGGGTACACACAGTACCGATAAGCCCCGATACCATTGGATCCGACGTGTAGCTTACTTTCTTCCGAACAAGCGCGTGGCCGATGAACACTCATTTGGAAAAGAGGAACATTTTCCTCGGCTGTGGTAGACCGCTATAGGGGAGTCTGTCACAGCTGAGGAAACACAGAGTCCCAAGTGTTCTCCCTATGCTGCGCTAGTGGGCTGGGACTGTGTTGGAGACCGATCGTTTGAAAATGACAGACTGGATCTTGCAGATCCTGTCTGTATTTTCAAAGATTCAGGTGTGTACCTAGCTTTAGCAGGTAGACTGTGTTGGGTGCAATTTTATTTAATATAATGAAAGACATAAAAAAATGGTTTATTCTGCTCTTCAATTAGTATTTTATAAAAGCTAGAAGATAAATATCTATTTCCATGTATTTTCCATTTGGTACCACATGGGAAACAGTCATTCAGGAGTACATTTACAATTATACTACTGGGATAATATTTCCAAAGCTATATAAAACTACTGAGTCAATAAAAATATCTTCCATTGTAGAGAAACAAACTAGATTTGTTGTGGATGAATACATATATTTTTTCCTTTTTTGCACAGCTGCAGCACCACGAAAGGTCATAATAAAACTTTATTAAAACCTGTTAAAAAATCTCTGTCAGATGGGTCACAGCAACATCATAGGGTTAAGGAAAGGATCACCCTTACGAGTTTCAGACAACCATGTGTCGTTAGTCATAGGTTACCTTAATCATCTTACTTATGATTAAGGACAATATGCCACCAACCGCACTATCAAATTGCTGTGTGGGATGGCAAAACATCAGTATCAATGTACTTCTCTCTTTGCAACTATTTAAAAAATACACGGTAAGTCAATTGATAAGTTGGGAACCCGATGACACATCGAGTAATGCTAAGCTGTGGAAATATCAAAATAATAGAGGAATACAAGAATTGTCACAGCATTGTTTACTTAGAGGGTGATTATTTCATTGTTCTTGACTGTCAAACAATTTTTTTCATTTACATGTAATTGAAAAGCTATTTGCTAAAATGTTCCTGAGGAACAGCCATCTGAATGTTTTGCAGTCTTTGACAGTGTTTGCAAGATCCCATTATATAACGTTAAGAAACAGACAAACAGTTCTAGAGCAATTACAAAAAGGCATTGCTATGATATTGACATTTCTAACTAAAATTACTTCCTGCTAAAAGTTCATCATTTTATCCTAAGGAAGTTGAATATTTTTATCTAAAGTATTTATTTACATGAATGAAAGTAAAGGTAATGCACAAAGGGACTGTAGAAAGCTTGTTGCATGAAACATCACAATTAATTGCTTCACATTCTCTGCAACATGGATTGACACAAACAGCCTCATGCTGCCATCCTCTCTGGAGTATAAAAAGCGTGACTCAAATCCTTCCTTGCGCCGGCTGTTCCGGATCGGAAAAGACACCCGGCAGACGGTGCTCAAGATTCAATATCGAACTTGCGCTACTTTAGCCCAAAAAGTTTTTTGAAACTTACTATTGATGTTGTTGCTATTACTTGGTAAAACCTTATTATTTTGCATACTTTTGTTTTTCCACATTTTAGATGATCCTGGTCTCTCATAAGACACCGCTGTCATATGCTCTTTAATACATATGGGATCATAACCTTTTTCAATTAAACAATTCCATAGCTGCATGGCTGGGTCGGAATTTATTCCCATGAGGAACAGATCCAATGGATCCTCAAAAAAGCACTGATTGGGATCACTTTTACTATGGAACGAGGGTGACCCGATTGAGTAGTGTAGCAAGGTATTCCTTGTAATGGGCTTTTATACACCTCTGTTCTCCCCTCAATATCACCAGTCAGAGTATATCAAGAAAGGGGATCTCATGTTTATCTAGGTGCAAGTAAATGCCAAATTCATATTATTATTATTCAGTAATGAACAAAGTCCTGAATGCTCTGGTCATCCCCTTGCCACACAATGATCAGATCATCGATATAACGATAAAAGTTTATATGTGGCCAAAAGGGGGACATACCCCCAAAGATGTGGCGCCGCTCCCAACAGCCCAAGTATAAATTGCATAGGACGGTGAGATTTGGCACCCATGGCGGCACCACATCTTTGGAGGTAATGAACACCCTCAAATAGAAAGAAAGGTGTGTGTCAGCAAATATTCCAAAACTGTAATTCAGTAGTCTCTCTGGATAGACGGCAAATTATCCTGCTCATTTAGCCAATACCATATAGCTTGGACCCAGATCGTGTGGCATACATAAATACAAACTGGTAACATCAATGGTTACCACAAAAATCAGCACACCAGCCTATATCAGATAACTTAAACAGTCACCTGTATCCGTAAGATATGAAGGTAGCGAGACAACATATGGTGATAAAAACTTATCAAATATTCTGACAATCTTTCATTAAGAGACCCTATTCCAGAGATGATAGGTGTCCCCTTGGGGTTATCCAATCCCTTGTGGACTTTGGGTAAAAAAATGAAAGATAGATGTGATCGGGCATTCACCTGTAAATACTCATATTCCTTTTTATCAAGATGCCCATCTCAAACCCATCATCCAACAAGGACTGCAACTTGCACTTATATACAACAGTTGGATAACCTTTTAGTTTAGAGTATCTATGTGCCTCAGCTATATAGTAAGACTTATTTAGGACAACTATTGAGCCACCCTTGTCAGATTGACGCACCACTATATTACTGTTTAAGTCCAGGCTTTGGGGCCATTCTATGTTTACGGGATAAATTGCCCACACATTTTTATTTTTTACCTCTCAGCCAGCTCCATAACATCCTGTTCAACAAGAAACTGGAACCTCTCTATGTTACAGTTCCTGCTGTATGTGGGATAAAATTGAGATTTCTTAGACATATTGGTATGTACTATATTACTATTGTTTTGGATTTTCAGGCCCAGAAGCAAGTGAGGCTAATCATGTATAGCACAGATATCATCAAAAGGTACACTCCAAGAACTGTTCACACTAGGGGTTTCCACGTTATCTTATAAACACGTGCCCAAACTGATCACATCATTAGTGTCTAGGGTGTGCGTATTGTCAAAAGTAGGATCTAGATTACTGAAACAAAAAATGTTTCTAAAAAGTGGTCTTATGTACAATCTGTTAATGTCCACAATAGTATCAAAAAGGAAAAAATGAATATCAGGTACAAAACTTAAACCAAAGTCCAAGAATTCAAGTTCCAGCTTGGTAAGAGGATAATCTGATAAGTTAATAACACTATGTCCAAAGTTAGTACAGAGTAGCGTTGTTACCATCTTTTAGTTGCGATTAGTTTTTTTGCGAACCGACATTTTCCTTGCAGGTCTTGGTATCTCTCCTCTTTCTTTCGACTCCTGCGGGCCCTGTCTTTTTTGTCCCTGGTCCTCATATACCGTCAATCCCTGTCCGGACCCTTATCGACTCCATACTTGCTCATCTGAAACCGGATTCCATATCTGCGAATGAAACACTTTAACAGACTCATTATCGAGTATCCATTTGAATCCTTATCACTCCAATAAGGGCGACGTTTATTCATTCTACCCCTATTTTTTTAGAATGGACTTAAAT
Organism: Hymenochirus boettgeri; assembly: GCA_019447015.1. Taxonomy (NCBI): domain Eukaryota; kingdom Metazoa; phylum Chordata; class Amphibia; order Anura; family Pipidae; genus Hymenochirus; species Hymenochirus boettgeri. The sequence continues at coordinate 165,022,127 of CM033474.1, read as the reverse complement.
GAGATTTTAATTGCATTTTTTGTTTTAGGCAAAGATTTTTTCCACTTATATATGTTACCAGTCTCATTATCTTTTTTATCTCAATTAATTTGATTTTCTTAAACTCATTTATTTATTTTTACAATTTTTCTACTTGTTTCCACATTCTGTATTTATTTTACATTCATCTTCACACTATTGCTTTAATTAGGGTTATACTTCAGTATTCAATATTGTTCTTGTACCTCTGACATAACGTCCATTATATAGATCCACCAGCAGCTGCATAAGATGAATGGAGGATTGATTCAAAATTTTGTTCCACCTGTCCATGAAATCCCTAGGGACAATCTCCTATATTGGGTATTTATAAAACCTTAAAGAGGAACTGTGGTCCAAAAATTACTTTAGGTAAATTGATAGGAATTACTTCCTTAGAGTTTTGCAATAATTTCATTGTTTATTTTACATAGTTTTGAAGATTTACATTTTTGTGTGTGATATGCAGCAGCACTCACCAGGTCCCCTGCACTTCCTGCTCTGAATCCTGTCAGTCAATCTGCCCTGTGTCTCCTCCCCTTGCAGCCCCCCTGATCCCTCCCACTCATGGACCCCATGGTCCCTCCAGTTGCAGGCCCCCCTTGGCCCATTCCCTTACAGTCCCCACTGTGGGGTGCCATGGCCCTGCCCACTCACGGTTGCCTAAGCACCGCCCACTCATGGGTGCATACGCCCCACCCACCAGTGGGTGTCTTAAGGTCCCACCCGCTCACAGGTGCTGTGGGCCACTCTGACACCCCCCCTTATCCCCCCTGAAAACTCTGTGGAAAAAAAAAGCCTGGAAAGCTTGTTCACATGTGAGAAGGGTGTAGATTCCCTTACCTTCTCTGCAGCTGCAGGTCCTTCACACTGCAGAGAGGAGGAGGACTTCCTGTCTCCCTCACACACTGAGGGGTCTGAGGCTTGTGCTCGCTGGCGGCAGTATGCAGGAGAAGCCTTAGGAATGTACATGTCAGCCTCCCACTATTAACTTTCTGGTCAGTCATTTCTGTATATCTTGGGCTGTGGAGCACATGAGAGGTGGTTGATGGCTCGTTTTAAAGGTAGGAAACAGGCCTTTCATTTAAACTCAACTTGTTTGGAGACACAGTTCCCCTTTAATCCTCGTGGAACTCTATTACATTAAATAATTTCCAAGGTGGATATTTCCCACCATAACTTCATTTCTTTAGTCTTTAACTTGACATACTTCTTATGAAACCAATTTTATCACCAAGTTTACTGAAATCATTCACATCCCCTTCAGTGGACTGCGTATCTGCAAACACTATTTTTGCCTTTAATGCACAAAAACTTCAAACACAGTTTATCTAAGCACTGTCTGCCATATTGATACAAAATTGCGACTCACTGTTCAGTCAGCAAAGAGACATGCAAGCATAATATAATAAGCGGGAGCCACTCCAGGGTCCTAAACACGTGAAATCCGGATCTATAATAATTGTAGAACAACAAAATCACGTAGGTGCCTGGGGCTTACCAACTGGAAGCCGAGCATCCAGGTGGGAGGAACCCCTCGGGTCTGTCCGGATTCTACAATGGGTATATAAGTCTGGTGTGAGATAGCACCTCTGATGAAGAGTCTGCACTGACACGAAACGCGTAGGTCCGTTTTGAGCTGATGTCTACCTGATTTTTAATATTGCACTAAAAGACTTGGTTTTATTGTGGATATCGTCTTCTCTTTTTGCGACCTGAGTTGTTGTAGGAGCCTCTACCCCTCTTTACTATTTAGATGTTCTGTGGGAACAAAGTCATACATTACATACAGGGTAATACATGTTATGCAAAGTATACTTATTACATACATAGGTAATACATAATATAAGTAACAGAGGTGGAGTTTCTACAGCAATACCGTGCAGGGGCGTGTTTCTGTCTGCTCAGTGCAGTGTATTCTGCTTATCCTGGTGTCCATAGACTGTTATATAGATGTTACATTGTTAATTGAGCTGAGTGAGAAACAGCATTTGTATGTTTCAAAAAAGTATCCAGTCTGCCCTGTGATTGACAGCAACATAGAGATCTGTATCAACATTAACCCTGCAGCTGCCTGAGGTGATTGCTGAGCTGGGTTATATACCGTACTTACTGTACCTACTACACAGGAATTAAGAAATCCTGGAGGTGGTAGCTGAATATTAACATTTCATTATATATATTATATATAGTGATTGTTCCATATATTCCATATACAGGATGATAGTTCAATGTGCCCACACATGATCTAATGTTATCAGCTTCCCCTACTGTAGTAAAGGGAACCGGAAATGGAAATTTTGTCCGATAGGTCCCAATCCGACAATATTCAGCAAATTCCGTCAGATCCACCTTCAGTGTCACAGCTCGACTTTGAAGGACAATAATGATATTGAAAGGCAAATGTGGATTTCTCAGTAAAAGAGAACATTTGGCTGGGAACAAATGGCCAAATTTTTCATCTTGATCATTCGCCCACTAGAGCAGTTGGCCAGGACAAACCACTGTTAGTCGCGGCAATGTCTCCCTTGGACCGCCAAATCTTCGGTGATTTGAACAATTGGTCGCTGCCGCAGCCGAAATCCCTCAGATTTTTAGACCAACCAACCGATACACATAGTATATGCTCGTATATACCCAGCCTTAATGAAGATACTTTATAACAAAAGGTGAATTTGGGCTAACTGATGATAATTATGGCAAGTACAGAATATTAATATTATTTGATGCATATATAATAGAATATATGGATGTATTTGCTCATGAACTTCCTTCTGGGGTTGTTCGGGGTAACCCATTCAGGAATCCTCCCCCTTGAAAATCCTGTGTTGCCCCTGCCGTGATATACAGGAGAGAGGACCCTGCCCACAGAGCTTACGACTAGAGCATATGGGGGGTGAGACATAAGGTTGCAGAATCGTAGGCTGTAAATTGATTGGCAGTGGGAGCTATCACTTCACTGATACTAGGAAGTGTTAATCAGGAATCTCTCGCAACACCAGACTTCTGCTATTTGAATATTGATGGTTTAATTATCCTACATTACTGGGTTCAGAGGTGGGAGTGGAAACGCACAGGTGCAAAAAATGTAATGAAGGCAAAAGTTCTGTCAGGAAAGGGAAAAATGTCAGCTTCAGCTTTGGGGAACAAAGAGAACTGAAAATGAGCTAATACAGGAAAAGGAAAGTCCCCCCGAGTGAATCTTCATGCTAAAAAGGTCGCTGAGGAAATTACTTTCTAACTCAAAACTTTCATTATTTGGGTTTCATTCTCATTTAGTTAAAATCACATGGTGGCATGGTAGTACTAAATGTCTATACATATTAACATATAACGGCACTTACGGTAATTACCGTTTAACACTGCATGCAGATATAAAAGGTCAGTTTGTTCCCTAATAATATGTGCTCTATAAACAGAAGAAACAATTACCATTAACAACGTTAACATTCCACCTTAAAAATGGTCAAAACGGGTAGGCCAAACTAAATTACATGTAACTAATTATTAACCTTTTTACAATTTAGTGATATATTAAAGGAGAACTAAACCCAAATAAAAAGGCAGCTCCACGACTCTATAACTGTCACTTTGTAAAAACCATTTGTCTCTCACTTCTGAATTCAGCTTACTGTAGAAATCATTTATAGAACATTTCTGAGTATGGCAATCTATGATGTCACGGATGGCTTCTAGTGTTGCCTCTTCCTGGTGATTCAGGTACCAAAATTCCTTCTGCACATGCTAAATGCTACCTTGTGTTTTTTCCACTCCCATTGCTAAGCTGCATGTAACAGTTGAACTCAGAGTCCACCTGCCAGTGTTCCAGCCAATCATCAGAGATAGCAGTGAAATTATTAGCAGATTTTCCTGCTCAAACAGAGGGGGGAAGGTGTTAACCCTTTTCATAGTATTTAGGAAGCAACTTGTTAACCCTTATATTGTGAGCATTTCTGCAGACTGTGTCTTTGTATGTGTTTATTTCTGCACTCTACCATTTATATTAGTGTGTGTATGCTGAAATGTACATTAGGGCACAGCCACACTACAATGCACCTGAATTGCACCGATTTTACATGGTTTGCACTTGCGATTTGTCCATTTTCATTATGAAAACACATGTGATTGCACAAAAAACGCATGGTTACCAAATTGTGGGCATGCGTGAAAAATGTGTTTGTGTGGCCTAGCCCTTAGAAGTGTAATGCAAGCTGCATTGATTTCAGTTTAGCCAACAGCATATTTAATGCAATGGAACTTAGCAATTTTCCTGAGGCTGTGGCCCTACTTAAGTGCAAGGGAGGATGCACGGTCACAATGCGCGATCTGCTCGCTTCTGTGCATGGGCGTTGCGCTTCCACAATTGGACCCTAGCAGAGCGCATGTAATATAGACAAAAATTGGTGATTGCATGGCCTCCAATAGCACACGGAAAGCATTACATGTTGCATCGCAATAATTCCTATTAATATGTACATTTTTAAACAACATGGTGCAGAGATGCAAATGGCATACATCCAACATTTAACTTTAATACGTACACTAAGGGCTAGGCCACACTAGCGCGTGTTTTTGCGTGTTCGTTTTGCGTTCACGATTTTCGCTAACATTGAAATCACGGGAACGCGGTTTATTGCAAAACATGCATTCTACATGTTTCTGACACTTGTCCTTCCTCAAGTGCTTGAGTGGGTCTGAAACATGTAGCACCCACTTGCAATAAAGGTGCAATATTCACAGCTACAGACCTGTGTCTTTGTATGTTTCACCTGCAATTTATTGTTTATATATCAGATTTGGTGGAGTGAAAGCCGTAGGTGAGACATCATTATTTCAGATCCGGACACACTAGATACCCAGACCTATAACATCACACAACACTGTACTAGGAAAGAGGTAATCAGCTGCACCACCAATTTGAATATTGATGATTAATATATTCATACACCATAGGGGTTAAGAGGTGGGAGTGGAAATCACACAGGTGCTGAAAATGTAATCAAGGCAAAAAGTACTGAAGAAGGGAAAATGTCAGATTTGGGGAACAAACAGACCTAAAATGAGCTCAAAGTGGTAAGAAAAGCCCCTGAGTGGAATCATATAATGCTGAGAAGGATGTTGAGGCAAGTACTTCTAACCTAAACTGATTTTTTGGGTTTAGTTCTCCTTTAATATGAATACTAGCAATACCTGGGATATGCGAAGTGGAAAAAAACATATGGGTTATTCAATAAAGTTCTTATCGTTTAAAATGGTGGTATTTTTGCCCTAACCAATCAGATTTTATTTAACATTTGAAAGCTAACATCTGGTGGTTGGGGCAAAACTAGCACGTTTTAAGATAAGAACTTTTATTGAATACCCCGTATTGTTCAGGGTATACCATTTCATCAAGAGGGATTCCTAACCAACCCTACCTCCCTAAAGACTTTACTGTCTTACTGCAAATTAGATCATCCATTACAAAACTATTTGAACAAGCATGTCTGGTTTTTAAAGGTTATGCCTAGAGAATATTTAGCTTTGGGCACCTCTCCATTCTCTTTTGAGAACTTTGATCAACAATGATCTATGTTTAAGCAATATAGGGGCGGGCTGAAGGAAACACCTTTTCTACATGGGTTATTCTAGATTAAACGCTGTTTGTTATTCATAAATCTGTATTTGCAGTTTATTATGTGCATATAATATTAAAGGTAGTGAGTCATATTTGAGTGAAAACATTATACATTTAGTAAACTAAAATGGTTTTAAAACGTATTTTCCCATGTCACATAAACAGTGTATAATACTCGTTAGCCATGTATTAGCATAACTTTACAACACAAAATAAATAGGATTCTAAAACAAATGAGTAACTGCTCATCAGTGGATGTCCTCTTTCAGGGGTGTCCCTAGGGTTTTTGGCACCTGAAAAACTTGAATGCCGCCCACACTGAGCGCGCGCGCAGCGCGCTGCCGCCGCGGAAAATGGGCGTGGCTTGTGTGTGGGTGTGTGGCTTGTGTGTGGGTTGGCTTGTCACGCGGGCGTGGCAAATTTCATAATTTTGTTTTTGAAAATGGTTTTATACGCTTCTCTATTTTTAGAAAACACTAAAACATGTTGGTGCAACTGGTACATTACATTAGAAAGCCCTACCATACTTCTGTAGAATAAAAGATGTTGGCCAAAGATTTGTAAGCCCTGCTACCACGTCAAGGTAGACTCTTTCAGCAGGGCCAACTATTATCTAGATTATATATTTTATATATAGATTATATATAATATATTAGATCTTTATATCTCTTCTATCTGTCTATATATCTATTCTTCTATCTGTCTATCTATCTATCTCTGCTTATGTATCTGTCTATATCTGCTATCTGTCATCTCTGCTATCGTCATCTCTGCTATCGTCTATCTCTGCTATCTGTCTCTGCTATCTATCTCTGCTATCTATCTCTGCTATCTATCTCTGCTATCTATCTCTGCTATCGTCTCTCTCTGCTATCTCTGCTATCTTCTGCTATCTGTCTATCTATCTATCTCTGCTATTTTATCTATCTATATATCTATCTATCTCTGCTATATCTATCTATCACTGCTATTTACTATCATCTATCTATCTATCTATCATCTATCATCTATCTATCTATTATCTATCTATCTCTGATATTTATCTATCTGCTATCTATCTAATCTATCTATCTCTGATATCTATCTCTTCTATCTGTATATATCTCTCAGCTATCTATCTCTGCTATCTATCTATCTCTGCTATCTATCTATCTATCTCTAAGTTCATCTATCTATCTCTGCTATCTATCTATCTCTGCTTTCTATCTATCTATCTATCAACTAACTATCTCTGCTATCTAACATCTCTGCTATCTATCTATCTCTGCTATCTATCTATCTCTACTATCTATCTCTCTATCTATCTTCTCTCTATCTATCTTCTATCTATCTATATCTATCTATCTATATCTATCTATCTTATCTATGTCTCTATCTATCATCTATCTATCTATCTCTGCTATCTACCATCTATCTATCTATCTCTGCTATCTATCATCTATCTATCTCTGCTATCTATCTATATCTATCTATCTATCTATCATCTATTATCTATCTATCTCTGCTATCTATTCTATCTATCTATCTATCTAGTTCTATCTATCTATCTCTGCTATCTATCTATCTCTGCTATCTATCTCTGCTATATCTATTATCTATCTATCTCTGCTATCTATCTATCTATCTCTGCATCTATCTATCTATCTTCTTCTATCTATCTATCTAACTAACTCTCTTATCTACTATCTCGCTATCTTCATCCTGCTACTATCTATCTCTGCTATCTATTCTATCTCTGCTATCTATCTCTCTATCTCTCTCTCTATCTATCTCTCTATCTATCTCTCTATCTATCTCTCTATCTATCTATATCTATCTATATCTACTATCTATAATCTATCTCTCTCTCTCTCTATCATGTATCTATCTATCTATCTATCTATCTCTCTATCTATCTATCCATCATTCTAATCTATTATCATCACTCTCTATCTATCTATCTATCTAGCTATCATCTATATCATCTATATCTATCTATCTATCTATGCTATCTATCTATCTCTGCTATCTATCTATCTATCTCTGCCTATATCTTATCTTATCTATCTCTGCTATCTATCTATCTATCTATCTATCTTAAGTTCTATCTATCTATCTCTGCTATCTATCTATCTCGCTATCTATCTCTGCTATCTATCATCTATCTATCATCCTATGCTATTATCTATCTATCTCTGCTATCTATATCTATCTCTATCTATCTATCTATATTTTCTATCTCTGCATCTAACTATCATCTGATCTATCTATTTTCACTATCTATCTCTGCTATCTATATCTCTGCTATCTATCTATCTCTGCCTATCTATCTCTCTATCTCTCATCTCTATCTATCTCTATCTATCCTATCTACTCTATCTATCTATCAATCTATCTTATCTATCTATCATATCTATCTCTATCTTCTCTCTATCATCTATCTATCTATATTCTATCTATATCTCTATCTATCTATCTATGCTATCTATATCATCTATCATCTATCTATCCTGCTATCTATCTATATATCATCATCTATCTATCTATATCTGCTATTCTATCTATTCTCTATCTCTGCTATCTATCTCTGCTATCTATCTATCTATCTATCTCTGCTATCTATCTATCTATCTATCTATCTATCTCTGCTATCTATCTATCTATCTATCTATCTCTAAGTTCTATCTATCTATCTCTGCTATCTATCTATCTATCTATCTCTGCTATCTATCTATCTATCTCTGCTATCTATCTATCTATCTATCTATGCTTTTTCATCTATCTAACTATCTCTGCTATCTAACTATCTCTGCTATCTATTTGCTATCTATCTATCTCTGCTATCTATCTATCTCTGCTATCTATCTATCTCTGCTATCTATCTATCTATTATCTATCTACTATCTCTATCATCTATCTATCATCTACTATCTATCTATCTATCTATCTATTATCTATCTATCTATCTATCTATTCTATATATACTATGCTATCTATCATCTATCTATCTTATCTCTAAGTTCTATCTATCTATCTCTGCTATCTTATCTATCTATCTATCTATCTATCTATCTATCTATCTCTAAGTTCTATCTATCTATCTCTGCTATCTATCTATCTATCTCTGCTTTCTATCTATCTCTGCTTTTATCTATCTATCTATCTCTGCTATCTATCTATCTCTGCTATCTATCTATCTCTGCTATCTATCTATATCTCTCTCTCTATCATCTATCTATCTATCTATCTATCTATCATTGATCTAATTACTATCTCTATCTATCTATCTCTGCTATCTATCTATCTCGCTATCTATCTATATCTCTCTCTATATCATCATCTATTATCTATCTATCTCGCTATCTATTCTATCTATCTATCTATATCTAGCTATCATATATCTATCATCTCTGCTATCTATCTATTATCTCTGCTATCTATCTCTGCTATCTATCTATATCATCTCTGCTATCTATCTATCTATTATCTATTATCTACTATCTATCTTCGATATATCTATCTATCTTGCTATTCTATCTATCTATCCTCTACTATCTATCTCTGCTATCTATCTATCTCTAGTTCTATCTATTATCTTGCTATCTATCTCTAGTTCTATCTATCTATCTCTAGTTCTATCTATCTATCTCTGCTATCTATCTATCTATCTCTGCTATCTATCTATCTCTAAGTTCTATCTATCTATCTCTGCTATCTATCTCTAAGTTCTATCTATCTATCTCTAAGTTCTATCTATCTATCTCTGCTATCTATTCTAATCATCTGCTATCTATTATCTCTAAGTTCTATCTATCTATCCTCTATCTAACTATCCATCTATCTCTGCTATCTATCATCTCTGTATCTATCTATCTCTAAGTTCATCTATCTATCTCTAAGTTCTATCTATCTCTCGCTATCTATCTATCTTGCTATCTACTATCCATCTATCTCTGCTATCTATCTATCTCTGCTATCTATCTATATCTATCTCTCTCTCATTATCATCTATCTATCTATCTATCTATCATCTATCTATCTCTGCGATCTATCTATCTATCTCTGCTATCTTACTATCTATCTAGCTATCATCTATCATCTATCTCTGCTATTATCTATCTATCTATCTATCTATCTCTGCTATCTATTCTATCTCTGCTATCTATCTCTGCTATTATCTCGCTATTATCTATTCTGCCTATCTATCTATCTATCTATCTCTGCTATCTATCTATATTTATCTTTCTATCTATCTCTGCTATCTATCTATCTATCTATCTATCTATCTCTGCTATCTCTCTATCTATATATCTCTGCATATATCTATCTATCTCTGCTATCTATTCTATCTATCCTCTGTCTATCTATCTATCTATCTCTGCTATCTATCTATCTCTAAGTTCTATCTATCTATCTCTAAGTTCTATCTATCTATCTTGCTATCTATCTATCTCTGCTATCTATCTATCTAAGTTCTATCTACTATCTTAAGTTCTATCTATCTATCTCTAAGTTCTATCTATCTACTCTGCTATCTATCTATCTATATCTATCTATCTGCTATCTATATACCCACCTATCTCTGCTCTACACCTATCTCTGCTATCACCTATCATCCATCTCTGCTATCCATCTATCTCTGCTATCCACCTATCTCTGCTATCCATCTATCATCATCTATCTTGCTATCTACCTATCTCGCATACCTATCTCTGCATCATCTATCTATCCATCTATCTCTGCTATCTAACCTATCTATCTTCCACCATCTCTGCTATCCATCTATCTATCCATCTATCTATCCTATCTATCCATCTATCTCTGCTATCATCTATCTATTCTATCTATCTATCCTATATATCTCGCTTATCCATCTATCTATGCTATCCCTATATCTATCATCTTGATATTCTTATCATCTCTGCATCCATCTATTCTGCTATCCATCTATTACTATCTTCTATCTCTGCTATTTCTATCTCTGCTATCCATCTATATTATCTATCTATCTATCATCTATCATATATCTATCTCTGCTATGTACTATCTCGCTATCTATATATCTATCTATCTCTGATAGTATCTATCTCTGCTATCTATCTCTCTATCTATCTATCCATCCATCTATCTATGCTATCATCTAAATATATATTCTTTGTGGTTATACACACACCACTACTTAAATCTCTTTGTTGCTGGTGCTGGTTACTCACGGGAATTGCTCTCCACCCCAAAATGTATATGCAAAGGAAATAGTACCGCACACAGTTCCAATTTTGCTTCAATTTATTGTCCACATATATAATGCGACGTTTCGAGGATTACAAACCTCCCTTTCTCAAGCAGGACAAATGTTCACCTGTTCCACTCAGTCTCCTTCCCCTTTTATCCCTACCAACAGGAAGTGACCTCGTGGACCCAATTACATATATTGACAGTCAACATTACAACCTCTCCAAATATTCATAGTTACAACGAACAACAGAAAAAAAACATCAGTTATATCATCAGAAAAGACATAAAGAAGACATCAATAGAGATATCGACAAAGACGGACTCTGAGCTCCCTCATCCCCAACACACAACAAGTGTAAATTGTAGTCCCTATTTAAATCCATATATCTATATCTCTGATATTTATCTATCTCTGCTACCATCTATGTCTGCTATCCATCTATATATCTATCTATCTATCTCTGCTATACTATCTCTGCTATCCACTATATTATCTATCTATCTATCTATCATCTATCTTGCTATGTAGCTATCTCTGCTATCTATATATCTATCTATCTCATATGTATATATCTCTGCATCTATCTCTCTATCTATCTATCCATCCATCTATCTCTTGCTATTCTATATATATATAATATATAATTATCTATCTACGCTATTATCTATCTATCTATCTCTATTATCTATCTATCTCGCTATCTATATATCTATCTATCTATGTATTTATTATCTATCTCTGCTATCCATATATCTATCTATCTCTGCATTTATCTATCTCTGCTATCTATCTATCTATCTATCTATCTCTGCTATCCATCTATCTATATTATCTATCTGTCACCTCTGCTATCTGTCTACCTCTGCTATCTGTCACCTCTGCTATCTGCCTATCTATCTATACTATCTATCTACCTACACTACCTACCTACCTACCTTTCTCTCATCTATCTATCACTCTGCTGTTTATCTATCTCCCTACCACCCACCCCCGTACCTACCTACCTACCTACCTTTCTCTCATCTATCTATCACTGTGCTGTATCTATTCCCTACCTACCACCCCCCTGTGTACAAGTGATAGATAGATGAGAGAAAGGTAGGTAGGTAGGTAGGTAGGTAGATAGATAGATAGATAGATAGGCAGATAGCAGAGGTAGACAGATAGCAGAGGTAGACAGATAGCAGAGGTAGACAGATAGATAATATAGATAGATGGATAGCAGAGATAGATAGATAGATAGATAGATAGCAGAGATAGATAAATAGCAGAGATAGATAGATATATGGATAGCAGAGATAGATAGATAAATATCAGAGATAGATAGATATATAGATAGCAGAGATAGATAGATAATAGAGATAGATAGATAGATAATAGCGATAGATAGATAATATATATATATATATATATATAGATAGCAGAGATAGATGGATGGATAGATAGATAGAGAGATAGATGTCTATCTCTAGCTATCATGTTCGATCTCTGCTAATCCTCTGCTATTTGTCTCTATCTATTATATTATCTATCTATCTCTGCTATTTTATCTATCTATCACTGCTATTTTATCTATCAATCTATCTATCTATCTATCTATCTATCATCTCTCTATCTATTATCTATCTATCTCTGATTTTATCTATCTTGCTATCTATCTAATCTATCTATCTCTGATATCTATCTCTTCTATCTGTATTATCTCTCAGCTACTATCTCTGCTATCTATCTATCTCTGCTATCTATCTATCATCTCTAAGTCTATCTATCTATCTCTGCTATCTATCTATCTCGGCTTTTCTATCTATATCTATCTATCTCCTAACATCTCTGCTATCTAACTATCTCTGCTCTCTCTATCTATCTGCTATCTATCTATCTCTAACTATCTATCTCTCTACTATCTCTCTATCTATCTCTCTATCTATCTATATCTATCTATCTATATCTATCTATCTATTCTATGTCCTATCTATCATCTATCTATCTATCTCTCTATCTACCATCTATCTATCTATCTCTGCTATCTATCATCTATCTATCTCTGCTATCTTCTATATATCTATCTATCTATCTATCATCTATCTATCTATCTATCTCTGCTATCTATCTATCTATCTATCTATCTATCTCTAGTTCTATCTATCTATCTCTGCTATCTATCTATCTCTGCTATCTATCTCTGCTATCTATCTATCTATCTATCTATCTCTGCTATCTATCTATCTATCTCTCTCTATCTATTCTATCTATCTATCTCTGCTTTCTATCTATCTATCTAACTATCTCTGCTATCTAACTATCTCTGCTATCTATCTATCTCTGCTATCTATCTATCTCTGCTATCTATCTATCTCTGCTATCTATCTCTCTATCTCTCTCTATCTATCTCTCTATCTATCTCTCTTATCTCTATCTCTCTACTATCTATATCTATCTATATCATATCTATCTATATCTATCTCTCTCTCCTTCTCTATCATCGTATCTAGTCTATCTATCTATATTCTAATCCTATCTATCTATCTATCTCTGCTATCTATCATCTATCTATCTATCTATCTATCTATCTATCGCTATCTATCTATCTATCTATCTCTATCTATCTATCTATCTCTATCTATCTCTGCTATATATCTATCTCTGCTATCTATCTATCTCTGCTATCTATCTATCTATCTCTGCTATCTATCTATCTCTGCTATCTATCTATCTATCTATCTATCTATCTATCTCTGCTATCTATACTATCTCTGCTATCTATCTATCTCTGCTATCTATCTATCTCTGCTATCTATCTATCTCTGCTATCTATCTATCTCTGCTATCTATCTCTCTATCTCTCTCTCTATCTCTCTCTCTATCTATCTCTCTATCTATCTATATCTATCTATATCTATCTATCTATATCTATCTCTCTCTCTCTCTATCATCTATCTATCTATCTATCTATCTATCTCTCTATCTATCTATCTCTGCTATCTATATCTCTATCTATCTATCTATCTCTGCTATCTATCTATCTATCTATCTATCTATCTATCTATATTGCTATCTATCTATCTCCTATCTATCTATCTCTGCTATCTATCTATCTATCTATCGCTCTTCTATCTATCTATCTATCTATCTCTGCTATCTATCTATCTATCTATCTATCTCTAAGTTCTATCTATCTATCTCTGCTATCTATCTATCTAACTATCTCTAAGTTCTATCTATCTATCTCTGCTATCTATCTATCTATCTATCTACTAAGCTATCTCTCTGCTTTCTACTATCTATCTCTAACTATCTCTGCTATCTAACTATCTCTCGTATCTATCTATCTCTGCTATCTATCTATCTCTGCTATCTCTCATCCTCTGCTACTATCTATCTCTCTATTATCTTCATCTATCATCTATCTACTGCTATCTATCTATCTCTCTATATCTATCTAATCTATCTATCTATCTATCTATCATCTATCTATCTATCTCTGCTATCTATCTATCATCTGCTATCTATCATATCTACTCTATTTCTCTAATCTCTTATGCTATCTATCTCTGCTATCTATCTATCTATCTATCTATTATCTATCTATCTATCTATTCTCTAGTCTATCTATCTATCTTGCTATCTATCTATCTATCTCTGCTTTCTATCTACTCTGCTATTCTCTATCTATCTATCTCTCTGCTATCTATCTATCTCTCTGCTATCTATCGTATCTCTGCTATCTATCTAGTATCTCTCTCCTCTATCATCTATCTATCTATCTATCTATCTATCCTCTATCTATCTATCTATCTCTGCTATCTATCGTATCTATCTGCTATCTATCTATCTCTGCTATCTATCTATCTCTCTCTATCGTCTAATCATCTATCTATACTCTACTATCTATCTCTGCTATCATATCTATCTACTCTATCTACTATCTACTATCATATATCTATCTAATCTCCTAGCTATCTATAATCTATCTATCTCTGCTATCTATCTCTGCTATCTATCTATCTATCTATCTCTCTATCTATCTATCTATCTATCTATCTATCTATCTATCTATCTCTGCTATCTATCTATCTATCTCTGCTATCTATCTATCTATCTCTGCTATCTATCTATCTCTGCTATCTATCTATCTCTAAGTTCTATCTATCTATCTTCTGCTATCTATCTCTAAGTTCTATCTATCTATCTCTAAGTTCTATCTATCTATCTCTGCTATCTATCTATCTATCTCTGCTATCTATCTATCTCTAAGTTCTATCTATCTATCTCTGCTATCTATCTCTAAGTTCTATCTATCTATCTCTAAGTTCTATCTATCTATCTCTGCTATCTATCTATCTCTGCTATCTATTATCTCTAAGTTCTATCTATCTATCTCTGCTATCTATCTATCCATCTATCTCTGCTATCTATCTATCTCTGCTATCTATCTATCTCTAAGTCTATCTATCTATCTCTAAGTTCTATCTATCTCTGCTATCTATCTATCTTTGCTATCTATCTATCCATCTATCTCTGCTATCTATCTATCTCTGCTATCTATCTATATCTATCTCTCTCTCTATCATCTATATCTATCTATCTATCTATCTATCATCTATCTATCTCTGCGATCTATCTATCTATCTCTGCTATCTATCTATCTATCTAGCTATCATCTATCTATCTATCTCTGCTATCTATCTATCTCTCTATCTATCTATCTCTGCTATCTATCTATCTCTGCTATCTATCTCTGCTATATCTATCTCTGCTATCTATCTATCTCTGCTATCTATCTTATCTATCTATCTCTGCTATCTATCTATCTATCTCTGCTATCTATCTCTGCTATCTATCTATCTATCTATCTATCTATCTCTGCTATCTCTATCTATCTATCTATCTATCTATCTCTGCTATCTATCTCTGCTATCTATCTATCTATCTATCTCTGCTATCTATCTATCTTATCTTCTGCATCTATCTATCTCAAGTTCTACTATCTATCTCTAAGTTCTATCATCTATCTCTGCTATCTATCTATCTCTGCTATCTATCTATCTCTAAGTTCTATTTCTATCTCTAAGTTCTATCTATCTATCCTAAGTTCTATCTATCTATCTCTGCTATCTATCTATCCTGCTTCTATCTATCTCTGCATCTCTCTACCCCTATTCTCTGCTATCCCCTATCTCTGCTATCCACCTATCTATCCATCTCTTGCTCCATCTATCTCTGCTATCCACCTATCTCTGCTATCCATCTCTATCCATCTATCTCTGCTATCTACATCTCTGCTATCCACCTATCCTGCTATCCTCTATCTATCCATCTATCCTGCTATCTACCTATCTCTGCTATCCACCTATCTCTGCTATCCATCTATCTATCCATCTATCTATCCATCTATCTATCCATCTATCCTGCTATCCATCTATCTATTCTATCTATCTATCCTATCTATCTATCGCTGCTATCCATCTATCTCTGCATCATCCATATACATCTATCTCTGATATTTACTATCTCTGCTGCTATCCATCTATGTCTGCTATCCATCTATTTATCTATCTATCTATCTCTGCTATTTATCTATCTCTGCTATCCATCTATATTATCTATCTATCATTCTATCTATCTATCTATCTATCTCTGCTATGTAGCTATCTCTGCTATCTATATATCTATCTATCTCTGATATTTATCTATCTCTGCTATCTATCTCTCTATCTATCTATCCATCCATCTATCTCTGCTATCTATCTAATATAATATTCTTTGTGGTATACAGCACACACTATTAAATCTCTTTGTTGCTGGTGCTGGTTACTCACGGGAATTGCTCTCCACCCCAAAATGTATATGCAAGGAAATAGTACCGCACAGTTCCAATTTTGCTTCAATTTATTGTCCACATATATAATGCGACGTTTCGAGGATATACAACTCCCCTTTCTCAAGCAGGACAAAAATGTTCACCTGTTCCACTCAGTCTCCTCCCCTTTTATCCCTACCAACAGGAAGTGACCTCGTGGACCCAAATTACATATATTGACATGTCAACATTACAACCTCTCCAAAATATCATAGTTACAACGAACAACAGAAAAAAAACATCAGTTATATCATCAGAAAAAGACATTAAAGAAGACATCAATAGAGATATCGACAAAGACGGACTCTGAGCTCTCCTCATCCCCAATTCACACAAACAAGTGTAAATTGTAGTCCCTATTAATCCATATATCTTTCTACTCTGATATTTATCTATCTCTGCTATCCATCTATGTCTGCTATCCATCTATTTATCTATCTATCTATCTCTGCTTTATCATCGTCTGCTATCCACTATATTATCTATCTATCTATCTATCTATCTATCTCTGCTATTTAGCTATCTCTGCTATCTATATATCTATCTATCTCTGATATTTATCTATCTCTGCTATCTATCTCTCTATCTATCTATCCATCCATCTATCTCTGCTATCTATATATATATATATATATATTATATCTATCTATCGCTATATCATCTATCTATCTATCTCTATTATCTATCTATCTCTGCTATCTATATATCTATCTATCTCTGATATTTATCTATCTATCTCGCTATCCATATATCTATCTATCTCTGCTATTTATCTTATCTCTGCTATCTATCTATCTATCTATCTACTCTGCTATCCATCTATCTATATTATCTATCTGTCTACCTCTGCTATCTGTCACCTCTGCTATCTGTCTACCTCTGCTATCTCCCTATCTATCTATCTCTCCTATCTACCTACCTACCTACCTACCTACCTTTCTCTCATCTATCTATCACTGTCTGTTTATCATCTCCCTACCTACCCCCCCCTGTCCCTACCTACCTACCTACCTACCTTTCTCTCATCTATCTATCACTGTCTGTTTATCTATCTCCCTACCTACCACCCCCCTGTACCTACCTACCATCAAAAATACCTAAAACCATAACCCTAACCATAAAAACCTACCTCCTTTCTCCTCATCTATCTATCACTGTCTGTTTATCTATCTCCCTACCTACCACCCCCCTGTAGCCAGCCAGCCCGACCCTGCTGTCACTGTCAGGAAGGAGTTAGAAGAAAAAAAGAAGGTAAAAGAACTTAGGCGGCAACTTAATTTTTTAAAAAAAAATTCACTTACTGTAAGTCTGTAGACTGTAACCGACTGACTTTCGGCTCCTGTCTTCGCCCCGAGTAAAGCACTGCACAGCTGCTGCCCAATCCACTGCTCCTCACTCACCAGGCCGCTGCTCCGCTCTGCAACTAACAGCCGATTCCCTCCTGGGCGCGTAAGTCAGGTGACGTCACTTACGTCCCTTACGCAATAACGCAAAGCGCGCCGCTGCGCGCGGAAACCTTTCTGGCCAATCAGAAAGGTAGCAGGGGGAAATTTAATTTTTTTTTTATTTCCAGCGCTCCTATTGGGTCCGAACTTCCGGGTTCCCGGCACTTCAACTTTGGCAGCCGCAGTTATGGGTTCTGGGTCCCGATATTCCACCGACTGATCACGGACTTATTGCTAAGGATAAGGATGCGCTGCTAAGGTAAATGCTGCGCTTTAATAGAGGGGAAATGCCGCCTATTATTTTTTTGGGTCTGGAGTGCCGCCGTGAGCAACTGTTTCACGTTGCTTCATGGTAGGAGCGGCGCTGTCCTCTTTCACACACTTTTGTACACATGGCAATGCTTTTCCAGGAACAATAGCTACAATTGACCCTGTTAGGAGAGCTGTCAGTATAGTATAGTATTTGAGGTTGAATAAAGACATACATCCATCTCGTCCAACCTACTCAGCAATACCGATAGTAGATAGGGATCTTCCGCACACCTATATAAGTATATGCTGAGTGCTGCTCAGGGTACCATAGCCAATGGTGAAGAACATTCAAAGAGAAACAATCCTGGATGCACACCAGACTTGAAAAACAACAGTCTGCAGTCATTCCACTGCATGCGAGTGAGAGGCTGCCTTCATTGCAACGTGTGTTGCACCCAGATGATGCAATATGCCAGGGACTTGTGTCTATTTAGTCCTTCTCTCCCTCAGATTGAGCGCTGAGAGTTTAGATTTTCTTCCTCCTTAAGCTCCTTACCTTGTGCCTCCTAGACTTCTTCGTTGCCAACTTTGCCTGTTCCTTGTATTCTTCTTTTGCCTGATGCCTGCCTTTTGACTCAGCTTGTGACCTGACTCTGCCTCCTCTTTCGATCCTCCTTTCGGTTGCTGACCAGATTGTTGTGACTATGCTGACTTGGTACCTACATTGACTTAGTACTCTGTCACTGGTTGTGCATGTTCAACACCTGCTCTGACTTTCTGCCTCATCTCTGACTCTGCCTGTTCCACCAACAGTTTGGCTACACTCTTCCTCCTGAGCCTGACCATGGCTCCAGCATTCAGTCTCCATCTTATATCTCTACACTGTGGGGTTGGTATCTGGGTTCTTCTTTTAAGGGCCACAACCTGGTACTCCTAAACTGAGCAACATCCTCACCAGGCTCTGGAGAAAACCTTAGGTGTACCCAGAAGGGGTTCCTGGTGCTGATCTTCTGTTACACTCAGTTATTTTATTTTATGGCCCATTAATGTATTTATACACAGTGATCATAACCCACTTATGCGCCTTTACTCTAGTGTGCACAATTGTAACATCCAATCTGTCTTCATATTTAAGCTCCCCCAGTCCCTTTCTTAATTTAGTTGCCCTTTTCTGAACCCTTTCCCTTTTTCTACACAGGATTCCAAAACGACACTACATATTCTAAATGAGGCCTTACGGGTGCTTTGTAATGCGGGAGAATAATATTTTTCTCAATTGAATCCATACCCCTTTACAAGACAATTTCTTGCTGGCTCTAGCTGTTGCAGTCTGGCACTTGCTTGCTACATTAATATTTTGTTCAGTGTGATTGCATTATTTTTCTTTGGAAACCTGAAATTGTAGAGATTATGGTTTTAGTACACTCTATGTAGTATGTAACCTTTACCTGTCACATATAGGTTGTGTCTCCAAATTAACAAGCAAGTTAAGAAGAAGGTTTCCAGTTAATGAAGAGGAGGAAACAGTTACATCTTAAAGGTTCACTGTTCCCATAAACATGGGCAAGAGGCGGATCAATGAACGACCCCTGACCGAATGCATACACATGGACGATTCTTGGCCGAAATGGGCGTTTGTCGCATTTAACGCTCAGCTGTCGGGGGTCGTTCCTCACTCACAGATTGAGCGTGTGTACGAACCTTTAGTCATTATTCTCCATAAAATTAGAGAGAGAAATAACAAAACCTAATTAAAATGCATATTCCCCTCTCTGACACAGTGAAAGCACACCCTGGATCTTTTTACGGACCATGAAAGGTTGTGTTCCACTACACTGGGCAAGGAAGGAAGCCCTGGCCAACTAGTGGGGAAGTTAAATATTTTAAACTTTTCCTTTTCCTTAAATACTCTTTTTGAATGAGCACCAAATATTCATAAATTAGTCCTGAAAACAATATACAAAATAAAGATTTGTACTAGAACAACCAAATGACATAAAACTTACAGAGAACCATTATAGCTGGAATGAGAAGTATTAAAATGATACATTGACCCTCTGTTACTCTTACTAGGTGGATTGGCCCCATTACTCTGGGAATGGCCAGTTTATCAATATTGGAAAACCTTTTTTGTTTCTCTCCCAACAATTCCCTTGTTTTATTATAAAATATGAGCATCTCTGTACAAAGTTTATACATCAAGCATTAGCATCAATAACAGTGTTAGTAACACACTAGCACTAGAACACCAAATAATCGAGAATGAAAATGTGTGTACATCAAAAGTAAAATTTCTGCTGTGCAATTAATATTTTAATTGCGATTATAAAACTTCATTTGCAACAAGGTGATGTGGCATACATAAATAGTACTGTAAACTATTCCTATGTCCTTCCCATGCTTTTCAAAGTAATTTGTAAGGATAAATGAATTTCTGTGTATCTAATTGCTCAATATCTAAACAGATCAGCTTTCATATCAGTGTGATCACTTTGATGACATGAAGTTTACACTTGTGTGCATAGACCAGTATGCAGAATCAGCACCAAGACACATGCTTCTCAATAATCTCCCTCTGCCAGATGTGCCTCTGTTTCTGCTGTAGCAAACAGGAAAATCACCCATAAAACACATTGTAGAAGAATGTGCAATCACAAGACAAATGATTTTCTTAAACTGACCTCAAAAAACGCTTCCTAGTTGTTGACCTCAGATGATTGTTCTGCAGTTTCATTATTTTGCATTATTTGCTTACCACTGTGAACAGACAAAATAGTCACACTGTCTAGCCATATATAGAGCAAAGAATATTTAAGTAATTTTTTTAGGTGAAAATGTGTATAAGATACACAAATTGTAACAGTGCCTTTTAGATTATAAT
Source organism: Hymenochirus boettgeri (assembly GCA_019447015.1). Lineage (NCBI taxonomy): Eukaryota > Metazoa > Chordata > Amphibia > Anura > Pipidae > Hymenochirus > Hymenochirus boettgeri. The sequence goes on along the minus strand of CM033474.1, from coordinate 165,000,839 downwards.
TGTACTCAAACAACACTGAACAACTAAATCCTCGTACATGTGTACAATATTTGCATCAATCCATGATCCCCAAGTGAGTTAACATGTGCGGCGAACGTCTGTTTCGGACGATAATCGCACGTGTGTATGCGTTCAGTCAGGGGTCATTCATACATGTATTGTTTTTTGGCTGATTTAATCACTTAGATCAAAGTGTTAAGACTCCTAATTGATTTGAGCAGTTAATTGATTGAAAGGTGATCGAACATGGTGAAAAATGTTCCGATAAGTTGCTGCAGATTTCGGACATGCTGAATAGTTTTTTGGGGCTGGTGGGCAGCCCAGTCCAGGAAGAAGTCCTACAGAGTGGTTTGCAATAACCTTCCCATTGTGTGTATAAATTCTTTCTTAGGTTGTCAATTCAGCTATACTGGGAAGTCGGTTGAATACATCACCTCTTGTCCTGTAGAATTTTTGTATATTTTCTTTATTAATGAAATCTTAAAGGCTATGTCCACCCCTAAAATAGAATTTTAATATTCTGCTCCCCCATGTCCCCCAGCCCCAACCGCATGTTTTGTTTTTTCAAAAAGCTCCCCAAACTCTTACTTACCTCCCCTCGATCCTCCGCCGCACTGCGAGAATGCAAGCAGAGGGGCGGGACCGGCAGTCGCGTCTGTGATTGGCTGAGCGGCAGCCAATCACGGACGCGGCTGCCGGTCATTCAGTGCAGCGGAGGAAAGCGGAGAGGTAAGTAAGAGTTTGGGGAGCTTTTTAAAAAAAACAAACATGCGGTTGGGGCTGGGGGGCCAGGGGGAGGCAGAATATTAAGGGGGTTTAATGCTAGGGGGAGGGATAGTAGAACGGGAGGGAGAGGGAGGGGGAGGGAGGGGGGAGAAGGGCTGCAGCACGCATGGCAGGAATCTCCGGGAGGCCAGGTAGCAGGCAGTGGCTATATGGACCTGCTAGCCTCCTGGTGGGCAGTTTTTGGAACTTTGGGGGGACTACAGGAGAACCAGATGGAGTTGGGATGTGAGGTAAGGATTAAACTACACTACATGGTGGGGCCAGTAGTTGGGGGGAGGATATAGTTTTGGGGGTGGACATGCCCTTTAAGTTATTATCATTACAGAAAGTATATATACTGAATTCACAACAAACTATAATTATATAAAAAAAAAATTAGGGAGAGACCATTAAATACAGACCACAGAATGTATGCAAAAGGTTATAATCACACACACATTTTGTTAGGCATATTCAGGGAGATTCAATAAAAGTTATCGTTAAAAATAGTGCTAATTTTGCCCCAACCAATCAGATCTTATTTAACATTTGAAAGCTGACATCTGATTGGTTGGGGCAAAATTAGCACCACTTTTAACAATAAGAACTTTTATTGAATAACCCTGATTGTGTTTGAGTGGTGAATAAGCCACATAAGCTAAAAGCAGGGCAAAATAGAAGGAAAGGTGACTTGTATAGGGACTTAAGCTGAACATTTCTGTGAAAACGTGGGGATGGTTAGTAATGCACAAAACTTGTTAATGGAGTAACAAATACTATTATAGATTCATAATAAAAGGCAGGAGCTCATATCTTTAGTTTTGTTTAAAAAAATAAATAATTTTTAGCTTTAATGATAAATTAGCTTTTAAAATCTGGAAAAAAAAATCAATTGAGGCAACTCCGGTTCCCCACAGCATAAACATTGCAAACCTTCATTTCTGTGTTTCCTAGACTTCAATTGGGATGTTCTTCTATTATTTACCACCAGTTTGTGCCTCTGCAGCCTTTTGCTAAAATGTGTGCTAAGGCTGAGAACCCACTATACCGTGTCCTAGTAGTCCAGAAAAGCATGTGTGTTGCAGTGCGTTGTAATTGTGCAAAAAGTGCACATCGCATGCACTCCAATGAGTGGATCACAGCACAAAAGCAACTTGTGTGGCCACAACTGCCCAACATTAGTGTGCCTTTTTTAACGCGCAACCGCATCACGTGGTAAAACGTGGTGGCTTAGGCCACACTGGGGTGATTCTCACTTCCGATTGCATTTTGTGATCCATTAGTGCGTGAAAATTCCATGCGTGTTTCAATGTGGGTGCCCACACTGTATTCTCTGCAATCCTTTTTCAGATCGCAAGTAGTCCATTTTTTTGTGCCAATTGCATGCACTCTGATAACAGATTATTGGCAAAATCGCAGTGCAAACATAAGGTAACGTGTGTAAATAGTGCTGCATTACAATCACACTTCTCATGCATCTTACCATGTGTTGACAGTATGGCATTACCTTACCACCAGTAAAAAAAAGCAGCTGACTTAAAGAGCCTAGGGCTAAAACACAGTCAGGTGAGCTTAGTGAAGGAACACTCTTTATATGTAATAGCTACCAACTTTTACAAATACACCGAGTGCATTTGAACCCAGTAGGGCGAAATATCAGGCAAGATAAATAAATAGCCTTATATATGGAATTTAAATGGGATAATTTTGGGTAAAATTGAATACAAGCTATGACAGGCGGTATATGGTTAATCCCCTATGTAATCTATGTCCTATATAAAGAAAATGTAACTTCAACCCTATAACCCACGATGGCAGTACTAATCTTGTAATCATTGAACACTGGGTACTTTGAACTTCAAATCAAATGCAAACAGCAATGTTTGCTATTGTTTCCTTTTCACTAAGTCAACATATTCCACAAAGGGCAGAATGGCATTTCCCCCTCACTATGCAGGGAGTACCCAGCTGCACACCCACCAGGCAGAGGGGTGAGGTGGTTACCAGTCTTTGTTCCCTAGCAACCTGAAAGCAGTTTTCCCCAGTCAGTGCGCTCCTGCTACCTGATCCCCTCCCAGAGGGCAGTGCGCTGTGCATGTTGCCTTTCGGTGGATGGAGCCTTGCTTCCGGGGGGCGTTGATTATGGGTGAAAAGGCGAAGGGAGAGAGAGGGAAAGAGGTGTCATGCAATGCGGAGACTGACAGCACATACTGACCGAACCGGTTGGGCGATGTGGTTCCTCTCGTGGCCTTGGGAAAGCGACAGTGTAATGAGAAGCTGAGCTGCGCCCCTCTCTATTGTCTGGACTGGTGCAGCTCGGTCAGCGCCGTGTAGGTTTCCCGAGTGGGGTGGTCGGGAAATTTACACAGAAAGAACCTGAGGAGGAAGGACTGGGAAGCGGGTTGGTCTCCGGGCGGTAGAAGCAGGTTGTGCGGGGAATGGCAGCGTCTGTCTCGGCACGTGAGTTCTCTATGGGGCGCCTCATTCTTCTAGGGTCTGACTGGGTCGGGCTAATTAGAGCGCAGTGAGACTCACCCGACCTACCTACCTACCTGTAACCCTTTGTGTCCACACAGCGGACCTACCTCCCTTCCATACAGAGACACTGTGCCCCGAATTAACCCCGTATATCCTCTCCCGTACACAGCCCACGGACAGGCCAGTAGCAGGGCTCGCTGTGCCCGGATGGTTACCAGCTGTCACTGCCTAGGATGTCCATAGCCAGGGAACTGGATTCCGGTTGGATTAGGCAGCCGGAGGCCGAGGAGAATGGCTCAGTGTTACCGGCCTCCAGTTCATCTGCTCCCAATTCCACGGAGAGCCCATCTCCGCTCCCAGTGTCCCCTGCCCGGCCGGAGAGTGGCCCCCGGATCAGTTCCCTCCTGTTGGACTATGACGGGTCGGTGTTACCTTTCCTGGGCGGACTGGGAACATACAACAAGCGGCTCATCCTGCTCACCTGGATCCCGGCTTTGTTCCTTAGCTTCAGCCAGTTCTCCGACTTCTTCCTATTGGATCAACCAGATAAAAAATGTACGAACACCGAAGTGGAGCCCGGATCAGCGGGGAGACTATCCCGGGTGGGGAATGGCAGCGCTGGGGTCACTGAGCTCCTGGCTCTGCTTAACCCCCCGCGGCTTCCTACCATCAGCACCCCTGGCAGCAGTTTGGTCCCATCCAATCACACGGACCCGTGTTTGTGCAACAAGTGGATTTATCACATCCAAGCAGGACTGGTCCAGAACGTTGTAAGCGAGGTAAGAATAAGGTTCTCGCCATTCTGTTATACTAGCTGGGATTTGTAGGTAAAGGTTACTTCCCACACTGCTGAATACACTGTCAGTAACATGCAGTTATCCTATCACGTGCAGCCCCCTAGTGTCAGGGTCACTTTTTATAGTGTAGTAAAAACCCTTAAGGTTACTAAACCCTGAGATTATTGATTTATTTTACTTAATGGTCACCATGGGAAGGGAGGGTTATAGCTACAGTGTTTACTGCAAAACACCTTGTTCCATTTGCAGCCACTGGGAAAGACTTGACAACTGTGCATTATATAGTGGATAATGCACCCCCAACTGTACATTATAAGGATATTAGAAGTCACAGAGGAGTTCTGTGACCATATTAAAGCACGAGGCCGCAGGCCGAGTACCTTTTATTCAGTGCACAGAACTTCAAGGTGACCTCTAATATCCCTTTCATTTACAGTTCGGGGTGCATTATCTATTATAACCTACCCCTTTGTGGCTTCTGGTTTCCTTCTCCTGGAACTGTAAGATTATAAGGCTATAATCTTACAGTTCCTCCCATAGAAATCCACTACAGGGTTAGGTTCTAATAAATGGGCCATCTTATACAGAACCTCACATTTACTGTATCTCTGTATACCAAATACATGAACAGGAAATCTCTTAACATAGGGTTTAGATTTATAGGTCACTAATCAATAAATTATTCTTTGGAGTGCAACCCTGGACGTTTGCCTTCTTCTGATATATCTATCCACCACGGGTTGGATGTTGTGATGAGTAAGCACCCACAGTTAGTACAAGTGCAGATGACTGTATATTTTATTGATTTATAGGGCATGGATGTCAAAATGCGGCCCTCCAGATGTTTTAAAACAATAACTTCCAGCATTCCCTGCGTTTAACATCCCAGTTACAGGGGAATGCAGGAACCTTATGGCTGATACATGAAGGGATAAGTATGTGTTTTGCATAAAGCTTGCTGGAGCTGCATGAAAACAAACATTTTGTTCACTGTAGACTACTGCAAAAAATGTAAGGAATTTGAAGTTGTTACACAGAACTAATCGTCAGAAGTTTGGTCAGTAGGAACAACCAACTCTGCATTAGCTGGGGGAGGGGAGCATCCTGAACATGGTAAAGCTATCCAGCGGGACAGATCCCCAAAAATTACAATAAGCCGTCACACATGTTAGAATGTTGTCCAAAGCAGACGTCTGTTGAGCACCTATTGGCCAACACGTGTCGCACGAGTGTCCTCTGCAAGATCCTAAACATGAACAAACCATCAGCGCACACCAGACTTACAGCATATGGTATTTTATTAACACACGTGACGTTTTAGTGGTGAAATGGCACCTTCTTCAGACATGCCATTTTGCCACCGAAACGTCACATGTTAATAAAACACCATTTGCTGTCACTGGTGTGAGCTGATAATTTGTTCATGTTTGGAATCCTATACCGATGGCATAGGTATATCAGCAGGCAACCAGCAGGAAGACTATAAAAGTGGATGTGAGTAGTGTGTGGAACAACCTTTGGACTCTGCAAAATCCTGTCTGTCATTTTTCAGAAATCACAAAAGTATCAAGCATTCTCCCTATACACAGCATAGGGAGGATGTTTGGGACTGTGTGTTTCCCTCGGCCATGGCCAACTCACTCTATAGGGAGTCTACCGTGGCCAAGGGAAATTTATGGTCTTTTCTGAATGTCTGCCGAACATTCAGGAAAGCCTCCACACACAGTGCCAATAAAGCCTCGATACCGTCAAATCCGACAGTATGGGGGCTTTATCAGTACTGTGTGTACCTAGCTTAACAGCCATTTCAGCGACTTAAGATTACTGTATGGGCGCGTGGTTGGGCTGTGTAGCCGTTTGGATGGGTGTCATTGATGATCTGGCAAACAATCAACAAGGCCCAACCAAGTGCCCGCAGTCGGTTGGGCCTGTGGTCGCATGTGTGTACGGGGCTTTCGCCCAAGGACAAACGTCTATCTAATTTATTTCCAGCACAAGTGTGGAATACTTGCATTTATCACCTGAAGTCTGAGGGGAGTTAATATCTATAAGAACATTGGGTCAGTCCTATAGGGCTGCCCTGTTGATCTTGTTAGATAAAACTTCCTGTTGTATTCTTGGGATCCCTTTGCAAATATAAATTTAGTATGTTAGGTATATAATAATTATGTAGTATTTGTTACAGTTTTGATAACATTCTACAATACATCACCTGAAAACTGCTACTAACCACATTCTTCTGTAGCATTCCTGAATCTTCTCTGTAATGCAATACTTTTATAAAAGAGATTTGTTAGTTTGATATGTCTTCTTGAATTAAGTAGAGAATAGGTTGGTATGTGAGTATGCAGTACAGGGAATGTCTGATATTTTTTATTTTTGCTTTTCAGCTGTTACAAGCTAGGTTTATTCTGGCTTTACATTAGGAAGTTACCTTCTTACATTCCTGCAACTTTCGCTCGATGTTTGCATGATGTCAGAAGAACCACCTGTCCCAATTTTTTTTACGATCGACTTCTATCATAAAATAAATGGATCATATCTGTATTTCAATATGCCAATAAGATTCATTTCTTTTTTGCTTTAGCAATTTTCTTTAATACTGCAATTTTACTCATGCTTCAGTTTAACTTCAAATTCTAATACAGCTTTTTTATCCCTAAAACATGTCACTGTCTTATAAATTTGTAAAAAGTGACATTGTAATTCTTAATGAGGATAACTCGTTACATAAAAAGTAGTAAAAACAATAAATTAAAAAAAAAAAATCCACAAAATTAATATAAGCCTGAAAATGGAATCTATGGCTGAAATGGATTGTGCACATTTGAAAACTATGGATAACTGCAATATTAAATTATAACCCATTAAAGATTTTCAATTTTGGCTGCACATCCCTCCTTCCATAAACCATTTGGCCAATAAGAATTCATAATATATAAGTCCCGTTGGCTATTTTTGTTTAGCTACATTCAACTCAATAAATTAATTTAGCCTAAGCTGTATATCAATGGATATTATTAGGATTTCAAACAACTTTCCTGATTTATTTTGACAATTAAGTCCTATTCCCATTATCATTTATCAAGTTTTTTTTTTATCAACAGTAAAATGCCTTAAAACTTACTTTTACTTTTGAAATGTTGGTGATCCATTATATCTTGTTATACCATAGTTATATATAAATAGGTTTGTTCTATTTATATTTTTGAGACTCTTATGCGCTTTTCATTTTAATAATTGTAACATTATAGTCTCTGAGAATGCAATGAAAGTAGAAACATTATCTAAAGTTCCATATTCAGGGGCTATCCTATATTTAAACAGTTTTGTAATATAAATAGGGCTAAAGAAGTAAAGCTGGGTACACACAGTAACGATAAAGCCCCGATATCGTCAGATCCGACGGTATGGGGGCTTTAATCGCTATGTGTGTACCTTCGTTTCCCGAACGAGCGCGCGGCCGCCGAACGCTCGTTCGGGAAAGACCGAAAATTTAGAGGAGTCTAGTGCGGCCGATGGAAGCACACGGTCCCGAGCGTTCTCCCTATGATATTCATAGGAGAACGCTCGGGACTGTGTGTATGCAGATCTTTGAAAGATGGCAGACAGGATCTTGCAGATCCTGTCTGTCATCTTTCAGAAATCTGTACTGTGTGTACCTAGCTTTACCTCTAGGAGAGAACATGGCATAAGTGCTTGACAGAAACTGAGCTCAGTCTAATGACAAATACCTGGTGTTCAATAAGTAATTGTTTGGGGTTCTTGGACACCTTAATGCTATCAGTAACTTCCTTTGTTAATCCCGGAGGTGAGAGCCACGCATTAGTTGTAAGTAATTTCATATGAAGATTTATTGTTCTTAAAAGCAGGACTGTCAGTGCAGAGCCCAGGACTCAAAAGTGAGCAATTCATGAATAAAGGTGCCCATACATCTATAAGATTTTACTTACCCGACCGAGCACTCACTCGATGTTCATCAATGCTCCCGGAACCGCTTCTCCGATCTTACATTCGACCGACAATGCGATCGCAAAATCCATTAATTTTGCGATCGCATGGTCGAATGTAAGATCGGGAGAAGCGGTTCCGGCAGGATCGAAGGAACATCGCGTGAGCGTTCGGTCGGGTAAGTAAAATCTTATAGATGTATGAGCACCTTAAGTCTCGTGCATTTTAGAGTCAGACATTTTATTGTCCCCTAAAGGCTTTTAGAAATGACACATGGAAAAAAAACCAAGACCTATCTTTTCTACCAGTACATATGTTCCTTTGGTTGTTTACACAATGATACAAAACAGATTAAAAATATGTGCCAACTGCTTAGTTCTTTTATCAGAGAAATTACACAAAGGCAGTCTAGATTTTGCAGTGTACAGATAACTCCAATCAGCTGTGTAAAAACACATTGATCACATGTCTTGGTTATAGGCCTGGGTGTTACTGAAAACATTAGCAATAATGGGCCAATCATGTAGGTACCGAATAGTCGCAGATCATGTCGGTGCCGTTGTTTTGGTCGGAAATTTTTCTTTAAGTCATGGTCAGCTCTCTGTATTGTAGTAAAGGGAATCTGGAGAAAACAATGTAGACTTGCATTCCAATGTGAATATAGGGAAGCTGGCCACAATCATTTAGGTGTGTTTTCAGCCCTGATCAATCTTATAGGGAGACTGATCGGGGCTGTGTACCCACATCTTTTACAGATTCTGTCTTTCATTCCAAATGTGTGTACCTAGCTTATATGTATGGTGTTTAAGCCAAGGCATCTTGTTACACATGCAAAGAAGTAGAGTGAGGTAGCATTACACTTTGTGGTGATAATTGCAAATGGGCTTGGTAGTGCAAGTTAGTACTACTTACCGTGTTGACTTCCTTGTAGTGAGTAAGATTCAGGTGAAACCTTTTACCTTAAGTAAACAATTAAACAGTTTTTATTTTATAGTAATAGGCATAAAATGTAAAATTCCAACTTTAGCTTATGATATCTTACAGAAAACAATATATGCCTTTAATATATTTAATATAAAAAAAATATTTATGTTTAGGAAATCCTTCTTAACAGTAAATGCAAGCTCACCAGAAAAAAAAAAAAACAGTAAATAAAATACAGAAAAAGCAGGCACTGTTATTTTTTGTGAGTAGTTCCAATTCTTTTATTGCTTTTTAAAGGAGAACTATAGTGTGTATAACATTAAAAAAAAAAAAAAAATAACGATTAAAATGAAAAGAACTTGGGACAGGGATATAGGATTGGTAATCCTATATAAAACCTCCCAATATTGTTTATTTGAGAAGCACCAGTCCAAAGAAAACTGATTCTGCCAGTCTTCCTTCTGGCTTCAGCACTATATTAAATACAGGACAAGTCCAGGACTAAAACTGTATGTGCTGTAGCTCCTCAACGAAGCAATATTGTGAGGTAGGAATAATCAATCCTACTCCCTGCCCCATGTACTTTTCAAAGTTAATTTATAGGGTATAGTGATCCTTTAAACACTATCAGGGTTATTCAATTAATGTTCTTATCGTTTAAAATGGTGCTAATTTTGCCCCAACCAATCAGATCTTATTTCACATTTGAAAGCTAACATCTGATTGGTTGGGGCAAAACTAGCACCATTTTAAACGATAAGAACTTTTATTGAATCTCCCTATTTATAGCATCAATGCAGATTGATAATGGAATTTATGAAAATACTGTAGTATAGTTATGGTTTAATTCTATTTATTATGGTTACACTATCCTTTTATTATTTACATATGTGGGTGCATCATTCATTGCTTTTTTTTTTTTTTGTTTACATTGCCTTGCTCCTACCAGGCTCTGGCAGTTGGAAGGAATAGATTTTTAATATAAAGTTGGAAGAAAAAAAACTCGATTTGAGACCCATTAGACAGCATCTTCAATGGGGCATGCTCCATTGAGGTCAGCACCAAGAAGAAGTGTGAGTGGAGTTTTGGTTGCTTGCATGGAAAAAAATAAGTGTAATTGCTCAATAACTCTTTTATTTCACCTCAACTTTCTCTCCTGTCAATCATGGCCAACATCAGGGCCATGCTTTGATTGGTTGTCCTCGTGCATACTGCCTCTGTGCATTCTCAAGCTCAGCACAGAGGCAGTATAGCACATGGTGACAGAAGCCAAGCACGTTTGAAAACCTATGTAATGTTTTTAAGGAGTAATCGACTTTCTTTTCTTATTTTTCCATTTTGCTCCAGTATCATTGTATTACAGAACTAATAAAATGGTTCCTATGGCATTTTTCTGAATGAGAAGAGGTTAAAGTATATTTGTCAGATTACACTGAGTGCAATTGGTACCAGTCATAATTAGTTTAGAAACCTTGTAACTTGTAAGTTAATAAGGAAATTTCTTAAAAATTATTTGCCTCGTTTTGTGCCTTCGTTAATTTAAAAAAGAAAAAGGACAATAGAGATATAAACAGACACAAATATATTGCTTATTCCATGTTCAGAGGTAGTAAATGTTGTTCTTGGATGCCTGCTAACCTATGTTATTATAAAATGTTACCTATTAATTTGTAGCTTTAGTCCCTCTTGTACTGAATGTTTACGTAACGCTGGCCTGATTGCTCATTTGCTTTCAATATTGGAGCACAATATTGACCACCAAAGGATCAGCCCAGGTGGTTGTTAGTCACTCGGAAGATTGACAACACATTGTATGGCCACTATAAGATAGAAATTAGCAAGAGCTGGTGCACTAGTAATATGATTAGCGTTAAGTTAAAGAGGATTTGTAGCTACTTTTAACAAAGTAACCTGAATAGGTACCACAATCAATTTAGTATACCTCTTGGGGCTTCTTTTGCGGGGCCCATTCGGAATTCACCTATAGCTACGAGCATAATCTCAAATAGCTACTAAAAGAGTGTAGCTACTAAAAGAGTGCTTATGGAGACTAGTAAATTCACCTAATATTGTGTTTGCATCATTAAAGCACAACAGATGATTTTACATGTGTGTTTTTAACATTTTCCCCCCTATTCTTTTCTTTAGTATACTCGGTTACATTTATATTTTGACAGCCCAAAGCAGATGATGTGTCTTGGTTTGTTCCATTCATATAACACATGTACAATTATTCTCTGCTGCACTACTAGCTAATCGAATGATTACCATTACCAGTTAATATTACCAGTTTGCTGTGTCTCTCTTATCTATCCATGCAGACTATATGGGCAGCTTCCTGGGCTCTATGAAATGGTGACCATAGCACAATGGCTCTGCATAATGGTCTACCAGATTTAGTTGGTATCTATAGATCTTAAAAGCAAGAAAACAGACTGTGGCAAGGTTTGGAATAATGAACCAGAAACTTAGAAACTAAGGAAAAAGTAAATTTGTTACAGAGCTATATTGGCCCTTTATCACTGCTTGCACAACAGATGAGTTAACACTGGTGCGGTTGTGGGTTTTTAGTATTTAAATTCAGACACCTGCAATATACAAATATCAGACATACCACCATGTGGGTAGGACCTTTCTTCACACAGCAATCTGGTGTTTGCAATAAGCTGTCTGTCTATATAACTAACTAAACAGTATTTTATAATTAACTATTATACAAGCACTTTCTAAACATCTATCATGTCATTTATGATCACAGAGTACATTATCTGTACAATCATATAAGTTTACCAGAGATAAACTAACATACCTGCAGACATCCCACCCTGCCGAACCTGGCTTCTGGGCAGGGTGGGGAGAAGGAGGCGTGGCCGGGCAGATTCAGGGGAGGGGCCAGTTATGCCCCTAGCCGCCTCTAACGTGATGTAAATTACATCACGTTAGAGGCGTGGCTAGGGGCGTAACTGGCCCGTGTTCCCTAAATTACGTCACATAGGAGACGTGGCCAGAAGAAAGAAGGCGTTCCGGAGGCAGACTCTCAGGTAGGTTCAGGTCGCGGGGGTCCTGAGGGTGTGTGGGAGACCACCCCAAAATCTGTGAGACTCCCGGGAGGGGTGGGATGCCTGTACTTGCAATATACAAATATCAGACATATCACCATGTGGGTAGGACCTTTCTTCACACAGCAATCTAGCTGTCCCACCAGAAACACTTCCCTGATTTGCATGGTCCTACTCCGAGAGCTGGTGCATAATATGCATATTACTCACATATGTCTATCAATGAGGTCTAATATCAATTTTGCTTTGAAGGGTGAAAAATACATTTACGTAGCCCACACACACACTATATAGGTCATCGTAGGTGCTTTTAGGATGGGATTAGCTCTCATTGTTATCTGCAGTTCTGAAACATTGAGGTCATCATATTTACAGACATCCCACCCTGCACTTTCAGGCTTCCGAGCAGGGTGGAGAAGGGGGCATGGTGTGATGTTGCAGGGGGTGGGGCATGATGTCACGCGGAGGTGGTGCCATCATTCTAGGGGTGGTGGGAGGCGGAGTTAGGGCAGAGTTAGGGGCATTCCGGGGAGTGGCCACCGAAAGGGGGCGTGACTTGGGAGGAGACTTGGGTCTCCGCACAAGTCCGGGACTCTGGGGTGGTTCGCGGGTGTGCGGGAGACCACCCCAGAATGAGGGATACCGGAGGGGTGGGATACCTGCATTTATTTGCTGCAACCAATCATACCAACTTAACCCCCCTGGCCTTATGTACAGTTTAGCACTGTTTTTTACTGAATATTGCTCAGTAATTAAACAAATTAACTTTGATGAACGAATATTTTAATAGTATCAAAAGTAATGTTAATATTGTGAAGTTTTTATTTTTTATTTGATTAAAGATATAGTTCACTCAGAATGTGAAATATTCCTTTACTGCATTCATTTTAAAACAGGAGGTAAAGGAGCTCTGCCTTACCTCCCATTCTTTAATTAATTTAGATGGAGCTAGGAACGAAGGAGTTAAATTTACCTTGTGCAAGATACAAGTGTAAGGAGGGTCATTCTGAAAGAGGATTAAAACTATGGGAGCCAAGATGGAGGCATGAAAAGTGTTACTTGTTTGGGTACAGACAAATCTGATCACATAGAGTAGACAGTGACACACAGTAGCACAAATGGAAACTTATCATCCTTATTCTTATTGTCCAGGTACCAGTATTAGCATAAATTGGACAATAGAACCAAGGGATTTATATGACAATGTTTTTATTACTATAATGCTCATATTGTGCTTTTAAGGCTGGGTACACATGAGCACTGCAGATGTTTTGTGCCGACTGAACGATATTTCTGTTGGTTGGTAGGCTTGAAATAGGGTTAGCGTGACTTTAAGATGCAAACCACCAGCATACAAGTGTGTCAATGGGATCTCGTAACTTTTGCCCAACTTTTTTAATCAACGATTCCCATTGTTTTAACACCTACAATCGCATGGTACTATCCATTGTATTGCATTGTACTAACACATTCGTGGCAGTTGGATCTTTATTAATTTATGCCCGACTTGTGTCCGCTTTCTGCCTTTGATACATAGCTCTGTATGTGCTCAGCACTTTGAAGCAGCAAACATTGACCAGTTAGGGTGAGACCACACAACAATGCGCTCCCGGTGCATGCGTGATCCGCCAATGTTGTGTAAATTGGAGCAAGTACGATTGCCCAAAAAAGCGGATTGCATGAGCTCCGATTAGCGGATCGCACACGCACTATCAATTGGGCCATACTTGCGAGCGCTTTATAAAGATTGCGCTTAAAAGTGCATCATTGTGACCTAGCCCTTAATTCATTAAAGTTTAAATAAAGTTAAGTATGGTTGCAATTAGTTAGAACCACTTTTGGCTGGAATTTGGAATAGATGTGCTGGTATTTCTGCCAGATTAATAACCTAGCTCGATATTTTGGTCAACTAATCCAAGTGACCATCTTTGATTGTGTGGATTTCTTTTACTACCTAAAAAATAATATAACATGCAGGTTTTTATTTTACGTGGTGAAACTAAAACACAGTAACACAGTAGTTTAGAATTTTTAAAAAGAGCGTATTCTGCAATTATGTAAATACTGTATAAATTTGACCATTGTATCTTTAGCCAGCCTGTTAATTGTATTAAACATTCAGCAGGTGGTTAGCCTGATGAACTAGGTCTGCATTCATAAAAGATTATGAAAATAGGAGCCACTGCAATTAAGAGAGAACATAGTGCACAATCAAAATGGGCTAAACAAACCATGCAAATGATATTTAAAAACATAATTGTGCATCACTGATTGGAAATGCATACTTTCAGAAATGCAATGGCCTTTTCCAATCAATGCCCTCAACCACTAACAAATTATATTGGAACGTTACAGTTTTAGGGGCAAAACAAAACTTTGACGTGAATATCTGCCATTCACTTGCAGAGGTCAGGAACAGCTCTTCAAGTTTACAGAGATGTCACTAGGAATGGCAAGTAGTCGGGCAGTTTCAGTGGGGGAAAAAACATTCTTAGGGTGGATAAAGAAAACTTCATTGGCTTATTTACAGCAGTGTTATATGCATAGTTTCTACATCTAATAATTTTTCATGTGGCAGATTGTTTTAATATGTATGTTAAGATGCAGTAATTAAATAAACTATTTTGGAGGCTTTGTGTGTTCAGGTTTAAAATTAAAGGGCATGTCCACCCTTCTAAAAATCTTTTTATATGTTGTAGGGCTTCCTCCCCCAGCCCCAACCGCATTATTATAATTGCCAGAAACTCCCCTGATCTTTCCTTACCTTCCCTCTATCCTCCGCCGCATTGCCGGCCTTCTGCTTGTATGGAACTGCAAGCAAGGGGCCGGACTGGCATCCGCTTCTGTGATTGGCAGTTCAGAACGGCGGAGGATAGAGGGAAGGTAAGTAATGATCGGAGGAGTTTCTGGTTATAATAATATAGCGGTTGGGGCTGGGGGAGGAAGCCCTACAGCATATAAAAAGGTATTTGTGCTAGGGGGAGGGACACCAAAATTGGAGGGAGAGGGAGGGGGGGGGGCTGCAGTGCGCATGGCAAGAGGCAGAGTCCTATATGGACTCTGCTAGGCTCCTGGTGGCCAGTTTTTGGACTTTGGGGGAACGTTGCAGGAGAACCATTTGGATCTCATGCCCTTTAATGAGTATGCAATCTTAGCAATGCAAATAGTAAACACATATGTAAAATAAACAGTATATATGTCAGATGCACTAGCAAACAGCCATCAAATCGTAAGCACCTCAAGTGCACATACAGCCAAGCTCAAAAGTTCTGTCATGCATATAAACCTCCAGTCTTCAGTGGAGCTGATTAGTAACTTGGATTGATACTTAAAAAGTATTTTTGTCTAAATCTTTTAAGGGCAACCATTGACAAATTGAAGAAGTGAGGTAGTTCCAGGAATCAGAAGACTCTCAAACGTTACATGTTTCGGACACTAGGTCCTTTATCAAATGTGAGGGGAACCAGTGTCTTGCAAAATTTCACAGTTTATAAATTACATTTAGTGCAATATAATTTACAAAAGTGGGCAAAGTTTTGGTATTTCACTTTGTTTTCAAAGTAAGTAAGCATCAAGGGGTGTTCATTGCTACCTAGCTTTACTGTGTCTTAAGCTACAGTACAGATGTGCGATTTCATACGTTACAGACAATGAACTTCCGCACTGCACGATTATCAGCTTGTGTTAAAGTTGTTGCCACATACTTCTTGTTAGTTAATATACTCCCTTCATTGGTTTGAACATGTTTAGTAACAAATGTTTTTGCATCAGATTGCTTTTACTGTTCTACAGCTGAAAAATAAAATGGGATTTCATTTAGCCTGGATTGCACTTTGTTAATATGTGAGGTTTATGTATGATAATGAGGCATCTATTTTTCTGGCTGTGATTTCAATTTGTTGTTTAAAGGATATCTATACTAAAAATTAACTGTTTAAAAATGGATAGTACCTGGGGCAGGGAGTAGGCTTGATTATTCCTACCTCACAATATCATTTCATTGAGGAGCTACAGCACATACAGTTTTCATTTGCTAGGTTATTCCTGGACTATTCCTGTATTAAAGATAGTGATGAAGTCATGAGGAAGACTGGCAGAATCAGTTTTGTTTGGTCTGGTGCTCCTCACAGAAACAATATTGAGTTAGGAATTACCAATCTTATATCCTTGTCCTATTTACTTTTCAGTTTGTTTTTTTAAATAAGTTTTATACATGATGGTTATCCTTTAAAGCATTTTCTTCCTTATTCCCTCTATTGGCTTCTAGCACTACATTCTCTCACTTAACCAAACTGTTTAGCAGACCCATTCATATGTGACAAATGTTCAAATGTTTTAAAACACTCATAAGATAATTTGTCTTCCACATTTATACAATGCAGCACACAATAGCATTATATTATAAATAATGATAAAAAATCTAAAGTTGTCACTGTATAAAAGGCAAAGCAATATGTAACCAATCTATACAGATGCAGTCATTGTAGCTGAATAAATAGCATGAAGGTCATGTACAATTGGATTATCTGAAGAAGGATATTGATTTATCCCCTGTTAAATAGGGTTTACGCTTTGGTACATTGTTGTTAGGTACACAGAGAATGGGATGCATTGCATTTGTTAGAGGACACATGGTGAAACCTGTAAATGTCTCAAACTATCCCAAATACACAGCATTTTACCAGATTAGTGTGTGGAGCTAAAGGCATATCCTAAACATGGCACTGGCCTTATCCCTGTAAGTATTTCTAATCATATCACCCTAATCAAAAATTAGCCTGCCTTTATTTTCATATAGCCTGTTGGATTTTACAAAAAGTTTATAAATAGTGTAGTGTAAAGTCAGTGCTTTTACCTTTTGCCTAAGACAGCAGTTGGCCTTTGAGATGCTAACTGCAGTTTAATAGTACTGTGACACAGCAGCACAGGGCACAACACAGGTTAACCAGTTTTGCCAGTGTATCCCTCCTACTCCAACAAACTACATTTCACAGTAATCCAAGTATTTTCTTCTCTTCTTTAATGCATGCAGATTATGAGCAGAATTATGGTGTAATTGGTGATGCCCCAACCGTTTGTGTTCTGCAAGGATCTCCACACATAAATGTTCAAGAAGTTAATAAGGAGTTTTATATACAAAATCATTAAATACTTTTTTGCTATGTTAATGAACTCGCACAGCAAAGATACCGTAATAGAAAACTGGATGCAAGGTACCTGTCTCCAGGCATTACTTTGTGATGCCCTAAATGAATAATTTAATGCTTATCCAGTTTATTAATTTATAGCTTCAAGCAACTTTTTAATAACTAAAGTGTCTTGAATAGGGGACTACTGAGCTTGCGATTCTCTAAGGAATCCAATTAAAGGGCCTTCCAGAAGATCTTGCTTCATGTACTATGTTACTGGCATGGCTGCAGTTGCATGTACCATAGGTCTCAATACCCGCATATAGCATAATTTCTGAAAGCACCAATTTGGGTCCTCACAGATGATATATATCAATGAACAGCTGATAAAAAAATTAGAGGGAATATTGCATGTCGGTAGATTATCAAGATCACTATTATTACTGTAGTTGCTAGAACCTTTCATTTTTAATAGACACAGGAAGGTTTAACCAAGGTTTTTACTATTACAAAGAAGCTGCGTTGTAAAGTTAGTACAAAATAACCAATGTTACCTGTAATTTTAATTGCACAGATTTACATTTTGTGCGTTAAACGCCACAGTGCTTATATTCTAGCGGATTTTTGTGTGCACACCACTTTAACTCGAGGAAGTGCAAGAGGAAAGCTTAGAGGGAACACTGATAGTGACCTACAAAGTACAGTGGGCCTAATCCAGAGAGAGCAGGGCTTCTTCCGCTTATTTATTATTGCAATAGTGGCTCTCGGTGAATGAGGTTGTCTTAGTGAAAGTCTAAGACCAGCCTGGGGCTGGTCTCAGATCATCGCCAGAAAGTTGCGCTAATGTGATATTGAAAGGGTTGCGGCGGTTCGCTTTCAGAAACTGCCACAGCCGTTGCAAATACGTTGTTTAAAGTCTTGCTAACCTATATTGCATAGGTTATTGCAACTTAAAATCAGATTTGTGCATAGCACCTCTGGGTAAAAGAGAACCTATGCAATTTTCTTTTTAATATTTTATATTTTGATAATTACTTGGAACTTAATCTTCCTCTTCCCTTTCATGCACAATTTACTCATGTAGGAGAGAAGAATTAATTACCTGAATTGCAAAATATCTGAAGTATGAAGATATTGCAGTTCCAAACTATCAGATGTTGTTTCATTTGTCCAACTCAAAATAACACAAGACGGCATTATGCATTATTTATCTCTTGATCCCATTAACACACTAACAGGGAGATTCAATAAAAGTTCTTATTGTTAAAAATGGTGCTGTTTTTTTTCCCAACCAATCAGATGTTAGCTTTCAAATGTTAAATAAGATCTGATGGTTGGGGCAAAATTAGCACCATTTTTAACAATAAGTACTTTTATTTAATCTCCCTATGTGTTTTCTTATGATTCTCTTTAAAGCTGGTTACACACAGTACAGATGTTTTGAAAGATTGCAGATCCTGTCTGTCCTTTTTCAAAGATCTGGATACACACAATCCCAAGCACTCTGCCTATGCCAACGAGAACGTAAAGCAGCCGCGTGCTCATTCAGGAATGCGGTATCAGGGCTTTATCACTAGTGTTTGTACCTAGTCCAGACTTTTCACCAGCCAAGTGACTAACCAAATGGCTACAGTATTTTTATTCAGATACAAGAGGAATGTAAATCAAAACAGGATAAGTAAGCTGACATGTATTATACCTAAGGTAGCAGTAACCAAGGTGACATTCTACTCCAAATACATTACACATCTCCTTGGAATTCTTATTATAATTAATATTTATTAACCCATGCAATGTCTTGCATAAATATGCACAAATAAAACTGTTTGATTTAGAGTAAAAGAAGCTTTTCCTTCTTGCATACAGTATAGCTTTTTTTTGGGGGGGGGGGTAAAGTTTTAGACTGATCAAAATGTACCGTAATAATCCAACACTAATTAAAAATGATTGTACAGTCATTGACCAAAGTAGGAAGCTTGCCTTTAGTTAAATGCACAACTGGTGTGGTGATGGGGGCAATGTTTTTAAAATTTTTTATGATTCTTAGATTTTGAGACCATTACAAATAAGATAAATGGAAGTACAAGAGGTTCCTTATTTGGCACGCCCACCTCGCCGTGGGTGGTTGCCACTACGAAGGGGCGTGGCGGGGCATACGCCCACCCCGCCCTGGCCCCCCGCAGTGGCGGCGGTGACCACCCACCCTCGCCCCCCATGGTGGCGGCGACCACCCGTCGCCACTGCCTCTTCCCGGCAGCCCCTCCCAACCCCATCCCGGATCGCCTATGGAACAGGAGGCTAGGAGGGGCTGCTGGGAAGGGGCAGCAGCAGGTAGCCGCGAGCACCCGCTGTGCACCCCTTCCAAGCCCCCTGCCCCGCCGCTGGCGGGGATGGGAAGGGCCCACTGTGAGGGGTGGAGGCACCCTCCAGCAGGGGCCCTGAAAAGGGGCTTAGAGGTCATGCAGCTTGAACCGGGACCCCCTTCCCCGGCCCTATCAGGGCCCTTGCGGCTCTAACGAGCCCTTTGGGGCTTAGGGATCCCGCAGCTCGAACCAGGACCCCCTTCCCCGGCCCTGTCAGGGCCCTTGCGGCACTTACAAGTACCCTTGTGGCCCTAAGAAGGGCCTTTGGGGCTTAAGGGGTCCCGCTGCTTGAACCAGACCCCCTCCCGGGCCCTTGCGGTACTGAGAAGTGCCTTTGGCGGGGGTCCTGAACCGGGACCCCCAGTGAGCGGCTCTTAAAAGAGCCCTTGGGTGGCGTCTTCTTTCTTCCAGCCCCCGCGACACCAGCTCCACTGAGGCCGGCGACCCCCGTGAGGTACCCCCAGCGGGCGCCGGCAACCGTCTTGATCCGTCGCGACGTCTTCGGGCTGGCGACACCAACCCCACTGAGGTCGTCCATGCCAGGCAGGCTCGCCGCGACCACCAGTGAGCCCGCTGGCACCTCCGGGCCTCAGCGGAGCCGATGTTGCCACGCTTCTTTTTCAGCCATCTACTGCGATGGCATCTGAGGTCCGCGACGGAGTGCACCTCTTTATATAGGTTTGCAGAAAACCCTAATCCGTTCTGATTGGTCAATTTTTAATGCTTAGTTACATGCTTTACATTAACCAATCAGATTTCGGAAAATCTGATTGGTTAATGTAAAGCATGTAAACCAAGCATTAAAAAATTGACCAATCAGAAAACTGATTAGGGTTTTTCTGCAAACCTATATAAAGAGGTGCAATCCGCCGCGGACCTCAGATGCTATCGCAGTAGATGGCTGAAGAAAGAAGATGCAGAGGGTGCCTCCACCCCCTCCCAGCGGGCCCTTCCCTTCCTCTCTCCGCCCCGGTGGGGCAGGGGGCTTGGAGGGGCTGCTGGGAGGGGGGTGTGTGGGGGTGGTCACGACCACCTGCTGCGGCCCCTTCCCAGCAGCCCCCCTACCTCCTGTTCCATTTTTTTTTTTTTTTTTTTTTTTTATTTTTTTCGCCGCGAGCTGGGTTGGGGTTAGGAGGGGCTACTGGGAAGCTGTGGTGGTGGGTGGTCACCGCCGCGGGGGTCGAGGGCGGGGTGGGCTTATGCCCCGCCCCTGAAGCAGAGGCGCCGGGAAGGGATTTTAAGTCCCTTTGCGGCGATAGTTTACTTGGCGCATTGCAGTATCGCCGGGAAGGGACTTAAAATTACGGCCGGACATTGCGGCCGCGATACATATAGCGGCGATGGCGCTCGCCGTTATAAATACGGCGATAGCGCTATTTTTGCGGCTGCGATGTTTCGGCGGTAATTTTTGGCCTCTATTTTCGGCCCTTTATAAATATGCCCCTAAGTAATAACCTAGCATGTTTAGTTTCAACAACACAGTGTGTCAGGATTGCATGGGTCTACCCGTTGGTGCACAGTGGAAATTATGTGTTTATGTTTTGCTATGTGTAGTTGCAGTGCTCACAGGAACCATCAGGAAACATCCAGGGGGGCAATAATGAAATTAGTCTGAAAGTCCTAAAAAAAAACAACAAATAATCGCATCATATTAAATGAACAAACACACTTATATCCTCCCTTACCTATACTACCTGCCAGCTAGAATATAGAGGGTCTATGTGGAATAAACCTGCAGGTCTGAGAACTGACCCAGGCAATCTAAACCGCACCTTTGGGCAATCAAAAGCAGCCCATACATATATACGATTTTACTTTCCCGACCGAGTGCTCCCATGACATTAGACCGATCCTGCAAGAACCGCCTGTCTGTGGCATAGAAGAATGGGAAAGGTGGTTCTGGCTAGATCAAACTAATATTGCATGAGCGCTTGGTTGGATAAGTAAAATCGGATATATGTATAGCCACCTTAAATCCTATACAGTATCCTGATTAACATGCAAGGTTCATATTTATTAGTATTTACCACAACAAGTTTAACCTATGGGGTTAGGACTTGGGAGCACAGGATACTGATTGAATATACATGTTAGGGAGAGGTGTGGATAGAGGAGCTAAAAGCTCCACACAGAGTATAAAATGAAATAGAGCCTTCTTATAACAGAAGGTACCTCATAGAATCATGTTATTATAATAGCATTGCCTTAATAATCTAACATATAAACACATAGTTCTCACTTAAAGAAATGGGTGGAGACATGCAAAGTATCTTATTTATTGCCTGTGTCAAAGGCATGTGTCTAGATATAATATAGCCTAATGGTATAGAGCAGGCATGTTTAACTTGTGACCACAATTCCCAGCATTCTCTGTTTGCAGTAAGTTTTTTCTTAATCTGTATCTAAGGCATCTGTCTAGGTCTAATACAGCCTAAGCTTGTGACCTTTCACATGTTTGAAAACTACAAATCCCAGTATTCTCTGTTTTGTAGTTAGTGTCTTCTTAATGAACTTTTCACATGTTTAAAACTACAACTCACAGCATTCCCTAACTGCACAGAATTCTGGAAAACTTACAGGGAGATTCAATCAAAGTTCTTATCGTTTAAATTGGTGCTAATCTTGCCCCAGCCAATCAGATCTTATTTAACATTTGAAAGCTAACATCTGATTGGTTGGGGCAAAATTAGCACCATTTTAAATGATAAGAACTTTTATTGAATAACCCTGTTAGTTTTCATACATCCTGGAATAAAGACATTTTCCTGACTTACAGACATTAAAAGCCAGAAGAGGCACTCGTGCGGTCGTTTCAAAGTAATTTACCAGAGGTTGCGTGCCTCTTTACATGTAAGTATTAAACACCAACTAATAGCTGGCGATAAATACTTGTGTGGGTGAGATTAACCCAAAATCGCACAGCCTCTGGTAAATCCCGTACGGGAGATTTGCCAAGAGAGCTTGTGCCTCTGGGTGAATCTCCCTGTTAGAGTCATAAACTTTACCATATTTGCACTCACTTCCAAATTTCACCTACCTGGCAGTTATAATCTAAAGTCTAAAGGTTCGTGCACACATGCGATCGCCGGTGCCGACGCATGACGTGTGCGAACGGCCGTTTTCGGATTATATTCGTGCCGTGTATCGACAGAGCGGCCATTTTAGCCGATAAAGTGCCCATACATGGCACGATTATCGGCCGTTCGTACACATCGTGCGTCATGGGTTGGCGCCTGTGATCGTGTGTGTGTGTGTGTGTGTGTGTGTGTGTAAACACCAGTAATGAACCAATAGTGCCACGGATTAGTCGGCTGGAAATATGTGATGGTGTGGTGCGGCCAGCCACGACCGAGTTCAGTCGTCCATATCAGACAAATGGGTCAGTTAGTTAATCATGGCCAATCCTGTAGTTCCCTATGGGACCACATGATCAGTCTGTCACATGCGCTGCTAGCTGCAGCCGCTGTTACTCTGACCAACAGTCATCTGTCCTGGCAGGGCTCTCACACAAAGCAGATGCTCAGTTGGGACACATGTATTATATGTATCCAGACAAAATGGTATTAACCTACAGATCTGAACACAGATCCAGGCAATCCTGCCACAATGTGCAATTCAATCTGAACAGCTCCATTGGACATCCTGAGACCCTATACAGGATCCAGAATAACATGCTAGGTTCATACTTATTGGTAATTACCACAGCAAGTTCCAGATTTACAGTCACTATGGGGTTAGGAAACACAGGATTCTGATTATCTTGACAAATTATGGAGAGGTTTGGATAAAGGAGCTAAAAGCTCCCCACAGGGTATAAAATGAAGTAGAGCCTTCTTATAACTGAAGGTACCTGACAGCCTCATGGTTAATATATTAATATTGGGATAAAAACAGCCCATTTCTCTAAGAATGCTGGGTAGTTTCAGAGACATGCAAAGTAATTTAATCATAAACAGACACTTCCTGTCTAGCAAACAGAAACAGGATTGTCTCATTACTTTCTATGGAGAGGGGAGGGGAGTAAATGTGATTGCAGGGAGCTGGTAACGATCCAATGGAAAATTTTGTTTGAACTGATAGGACGCAATTCTGACAGTGGTAGCTTGTCTGCTGCAACCTATCCATACACATGCTGATATTAAAGGACAATTATACTCACCTTCCTTCCGCTCCTTTTGTTTGTCAGTACCTTTTACCCAGGGTGAGGACCTGAACCGCTAGGTCCTCACCCTGGTTCGCGTAACTTGCAGCATAGCCTTAGTGACACGCTGCTCTGGTAGGCTACGCCCCCTCCTCTCCTTGCGCGACGAGGCCAATAGGAAGGCACGCTTGTTGCAGAGTGTGCCTTCCTATTGGCCTCATCGCCGACGTGGAGGAGGGGGCGGAGCTACCAGAGTAGCGTTTCGGTAAGGCTATTCTGCAAGTTCGCGAACCCAGGGGTGAGGACCTAGCGGTTCAGGTCCTCACCCTGGGTAAAAGGTACGACCAAAGAAGAGGAGCGGAGGGAAGGTGAGTATAATGGTTCTTTAAGTAAAGCCTGTCGGATCCGATAGGATTTACTGAATATCGACAATGTGTATGGGCACCTTTATACTACTATTAGGGAACAGCACCAATAACTCTGATGTTTTGACTGCTTTTGGAATTAAGTCCGGAGGACACATTAACTTTTTCTCCCACAGCAAATTTATTATAGCCGAGCCACGATACCAAGAGGGATTTGTTTTTAATAGGGTTTTTTATATGTTGTGTGGGGAGGGGGGCTGTTTGGGTTTTATTGTTAGACAATAATAAAGGTACTGTTTTATGGTAGATAGATATGACTCTTTGCTCGGACCTGGCCACAAAGGTAATAGTAGTTGATTGGCACTAGTCAAATAGCTAAACACTTTAACATTGTCCCGGTGTATATGTGCTGTGCTATAAGGAGTCATATTTCATTCACATCTCTGTCTATGGAAATTATTTAATGTTTGGGTATAGTATGGGCACCTTTAGCATGCGCGCCTTATTTCTGTCCAACTAATATCTGACATGCTCAGACACAGGGATAGAGAACAGTACACATTCTCATCATTTTCATTTCAGTGCTATAAATCGTGGGGGAAATCAGCCCTTTAAATAAGTTGTCCTTTAAATTAAAGTATATCTCTACTGGTAAAAAAAATTTTGCCATTCAATTTTATTGAAGACTGGGAGATAAAGGAGCCGTGTCTTACCTCCCGTTCTTCAATAAAACGTGCATGAGCCGGTAACGAAGGTAAGTTACTTACCCGAACGCTCGCTCCTCCCCTGCGTACTCTTATAGGTCCCGACGGATTTAGTACTCTATATGCATGCAAAAATTTTTTTACCAGTGGAGATACCCTTTAATGAGTTTATTGCCTCAAGACAAATATTATATGCTAAAAGTGCCACTATTCTATTTTGTATTAGTATTGAAAACAAGTGAATTCTCTGCTTCTATATTTTAATAAAGTTGCTGCATTCATTGCCTGTGGTTAGCGGTTACTTAAATAATTATTGCTTTGATGGGCTGTGGTACCCAGAATAGTCAAGTACAGCCTTCAATTATGTATGTTTTTAGCAAGATCACACAAAAGCAGTATGATTCACCAAGGTCTCTTTATTGCTGTAACCTCTGAATCATTCTACATCTGTTAATTTTAATGTTTTGTGGTAGACCACAGTCCTTCTTATCCACAGGTTTAATGTGTTAAAATAGACATGTATTAATAATAATGTTTTACAGAAAAAATTGTATTTCGTCTAAAACATACTGATTTGTCTAATTATGTTAGAACTTATATTGTATAAAGCAAATGTATTCTATTTGTAACTTCAATTTATTTGGTTATAGCATATTGGATCTTTTGTCATAAAGAATTCTAATGCAAATTGTAGTAGCAGTTCTTTGATGTTGGAGATGCTAGTTAACTGAAACGGCTAGTGGGGTCAAAGGGCATGTTCACCCCATAAATTAAAATTTAGATAAATCACCCCAAAACCACAATAATTGGGAGATGTAGGACTAACCTGTTCTGCTGCAAAATATTTTTCTCCCCCTTTCCGTGTTAAGGGAATAGGATTCAGTCATTGGCTGTGATGTTAACTGTCACATCCATGAATGACAGCCGGTAACCAGAAGAACCACAAAGCAGAAAGAGGAGTAACAGAATATCAGGTAGCATTTCAGGTTAGTCTTACATCTCTCAGCATTCTAACTATTGAAGTGATATGTTTTTCTTAGAGAGTTAAACTATTTTTTTTTACCACTAATTTGGACACTAATTAAAAGAATTTAATTTCTTAACACATGTAGACACCACCCTTTTTTGGATTGTTTTGAAATCCTATTGTGTTCCCAATTAACATTGCCAGTGCAGAGCAGGCCTGCCATGTGTGCTGCATTTGGATCCATTATTGAAACATATATTCACTAGTTTTGTTGTGTATCGCATGTCCTCCAAATTCCATTAATATGGATAGAGATGGGAACACAATGCAATGCAGACAAATAAACTGTGTGTAGATGCATTACTAAAATAGTTTCAATA
The DNA here is from genome assembly GCA_019447015.1 of Hymenochirus boettgeri. Lineage (NCBI taxonomy): Eukaryota > Metazoa > Chordata > Amphibia > Anura > Pipidae > Hymenochirus > Hymenochirus boettgeri. The sequence continues at coordinate 164,974,816 of CM033474.1, read as the reverse complement.
GGCCTTTAAATGTGGGAACTACCATCCTGTCTCCTTTACCAATGTAAAACGAATTATTAATCAGACACAAAATGTCTTCATACTTGATGGGTTATTTTGCAGCCAGCACTATGTTTACTGTCTGGTAAACAGGAGCCAAGTGATCTTTTTGAAATGTGAGATACGCTCTCTGGCTGTACACACAGTAATTAAGTTGCTAAAGCTCTGGGAGAGATTTGAATGTTTAATCTTGCTTTGGGCCATAAAACTTTTTGGAAAGTTCCATATATCTTGACAGTTCATATTTCACTGAAATACAAGCCATTGTGATGAGCATGCGAATTAACACTGCACAAACACATTCAAATGCCCCCCAAAAAAGGTTGAATAAATACTTGACCAGAGATCGGGGTATAGAGAGAATGGCATTGTTTTTAAGAACTATTCCCTGCCTTCTAAGATGTTGGCTTTTAGAAACTGGGTTCTACAGGGGTGTAGTTATGGGAATAAGTACACTCTATTGTTAAAGGCATCAAATATATAAAAAGTAAATATGTGAGGTATAAAAAAAAAAATCCTGGATGTTTGTCTGAATTTATAATGTTAAATGGTAGAAAATATGCTAAATCTTTTATAAATGTATTTTTGTTCGAACCTGTGAATCTTGTAAAGAGGAATTTCTGGTGGGTTCGATCAAATTGGTCGACGTATGTGACATAGTGTATGTAACAACAAACAGGTCAGGGGCCGCACTCTCATCGCTATAGTCAGAGACCGGGTGCAATCCGATAGTAGTAATCATCTTTAGTAAAGAGCGGAGCAGGGGAGCTGGACCAGATCAGCACAGGATCTAGGAGGTGTAAGTAAAGAATGGAAGCGATTTTGAAGTTGTGAATATAGCGATTGGGGGTGAAAGGATATCCCCTGCATGGTGGCAAAAGTTTTTAAAAAGGTTGGACATGCCCTTTAAAAAAAACATTTCAAATTAAATATCTGTTGTATTCAATTAGATCAACTGGACTTGAAGTTTAGTTCTTGTCCAACGTCTCCCAAGCCTCAGGTTTGTGACGGACTGCATCACATTTTTTTCCAATATCTCTTGGTACTGAAGAGAATTCATGGTACCTTGCACACGCTGAAGCTTCCCTGTACCTGCAGAAGCAAAACAGCCCCAAAGTATGATTGACCCCCCGCCATGCTTCACAGTAGACAAGGTGTTCTTTTCTTCATAGGCCTTGTTCTTCCTCCTCCAAACAAAGCATTGATCCATGGGCCCAAACAGTTCTAATTTTGTTTCTCCAGTCCACAGAACACTTTTGTCGTTTGTCCACATAACTTTTGGCATACTGCAGTCGACTCTTCTTATTCTTTGGAGACTGCAAGGGGGTGTGCCTGGGATTTCTGGCATGGAGGCCTTCATTACGCAGTGTGCGCCTTATTGTCTGAGCTGAAACTTCAGTACCCGCATCTGACAAATCTTTTTTCAGTTCCTCAGCAGTCACACAGGGACTTTTCTCCACTTTGCGATTCAGGTAGCGCACAGCAGTCGAAGACAGCATCTTCTTTCTGCCACCACCAGGTAGCGTTTCAACAGTGCCCTTTGCCTTGAATTTGCGAATGATGCTTTCCTATGGGGTCTCTTAGTATGTTTAACATCTTTGCAATCTTCTTAATAGCCATTGCCCTTCCTGTGAAGAGAAATCACCACTTCTCTTGTCTTCCTGGACCATTCTCTTGACTTCACCATGTTTGTAAACACACCAGTAAATGTCTAGAAGGAGCTAAGTATCACAGTCATTTTAAATCTGCATAATTGGTGCTTATTATGCTTGATTGCTGCTCGATGACATCCACAATTGTTTTCAATACCTGATCGAAAACACTTGAATGAACCTCTGTTCTTAAGTGGTAGTCTTTAAGGGGTTGAATAATTGTGTCAATGAAGAAATCACAAAAAAAAATTTATACTGTATTATAAAAACAATTAAACCTACAGCAGCTTGTTACAGCAGCGTGCCTTCCTATTGGCCTCGTCGCCGAGGGGGCGGAGCCTACCAGGGCAGCGTTGCTGTAACACGCTGCTGTAGGTTTCGTGAATCCAGGGGTGAAGACCTAGCGGTTCAGGTCCTCACCCTGGGTAAAAGCTACTACACGTAGATGTGGAGCGGAGGGAAGGTGAGTATAATTGTCCTTTAAAGGAACACTAAACTCTTAAAATGACTATGTGGCATCCGTTTCTATTATTCACAGGGAGGGGAGAACGCTTATTCTCCCCTCCCTTGAATAATAGGACGCTCGGGGGACCTGGAACTTACCTTACCCGCCGCTCCACTCGCAGCCGCTCAGTCTCTGAACAGCTGTTCTCTCCCGATCGCGCGCCCTATCTTTTGAATTGGGCGCGCATGCGCCTAGATAGGGCGCGTGGTCGGGACAGAGCGGCTGTCAGTGACTGAGCGGCTGCGAGTGGAGCGGCGGGTAAGGTAAGTTCCAGGTCCCCCGAGCGTCCTATTATTCACAGGGAGGGAGAATCAGCGTTCTCCCCTCCCTGTGAATAATAGAAACGGATGCCACATAGTCATTGTTATGCAGGATTGGAGTTTACAGGTCCTTTAATGTCATTTTAGTAAGATTAAGATTTCATTCTGAACACAATTACAAATGTACACTGAATTCCCTAAAACCCTTTACAGCATTGGGGGTTGAATCATTTTGAACACAACTGTATGTCTAACTAGTCCAACCTACCCAGCAATAACCACATTTCCTAACTATGAATTGATCCAGAGGAAGGGGGAAAACATGGATGGAAAAATTGGAAATATCCCTGGATCAACTTCAACTTTATGTATGAATACCAGTAACATACAACATTCTTTAAAGGGCATGTCCACCCCCAAAAACTTTAATCCCCCCAACTACTGGCCCCATCATGTAGTGTAGTGTAATCCTAACCTCACATCCCGCTCCATAGGGTTCTCCTGTAGTCCCCCCCCCCCCAAGTCCCAAAAACTGCCCACCAGGAGGCTAGCAGGGCTCTGCCTGCTACCTGGCCTCAGGTAGATTTTTGCCATGCGTACTGCAGCTCTTCTCCCCTCCCTCCCCCTCCCTCTCCCTCCGTTCTACTATCCCTCCCCCTCCCGTTCTACTACCCTCCCTCCCCCTAGCATAAAACCCCTGTAAATAGTAATCCCCTGGTCTCCCCCCCAACCGCATGGTTTTTAATTTTAGAAAGCTCCCCAAACTCTTACTTACCTCTCCTCTTTCCTCCGCTGCACTGAATGACCGGCACCGCGCCGTGATTGGCTGCCGCTCAGCCAATCACAGACTCGACTGCGGTCCCCGCCCTCTGTCTTGCATTCTCGCAAGCAGAGGGCCGGCAGCGTGGCGAAGGAAAGAGGGGAGGTAAGTAAAAGTTTGGGGGCTTTCTAAAATAAAAACCATGCGGTTGGGCTGGGGACCAGGGGGAAGGCAATATTAAAAATAGAAATAAGGGTGGACATACCCTTTAATTTCAGAACTCAGCTTTTTTTTATTTTTAACTATCCAATGAACGTGCCATGTCCATATGATTGACTGCCTGGCAACCTAGTTTTGTGTGTTTCTTTGTAAAATACAGTATGTCACACTTTTGTTTGCAAATTTTCTGTTTGTAAGATACTGGCAGTTTAAATGTTTAAAGTTTGATACCGGTATGTTTTCTCACTTGAAAAAAAAAAAAAACATTACTTTTCCACCTCTTATTTTTTTCCCTTAAAGACAGATATACTCTGCTGTAAGAGTACAAAAATGAATAGGCCTAAGCTTTCTGAAAACGAAACAATTTCTAAATGTGACAAAACCGAAAATCTAAACCAAAACAGCTGTGTTTGAAATTGGATGTGACTCGTATGCTCACATGTTGTTGTTGTTGTTGTTGTTGTATTCAGCACATGGTGTAACTTGACCAAAATAGATTGTCAAATCGTATCACATTACTGTATATACTGCATACCTGTGTTTACAAGCTTGTTCATCAGAATTTGCCATTGCAAAAAAAAAGGGGGGGGGCTCCTCCCACTCCCAGTTGTATTATGATTATGGCAGATTATGCTATTTTTTTTGGAAAGTTACATTGTGTTTGTTGTTTAAATGGAAATAACCCATATACACAAGATTTGCTGTTGCACCAGGATAGAATATAACTTTATTTCCTTAGTCACTTATTACCTTTAAAAAGTTTTCAGTGTTCGGTCAAAGTAAGCATTTCCACTTGCCTGAGAGGTTGCTAGGGGTTCTTCAAGAGATAGCGACAGTAACTGTACTGATATATTTATTGATCTGTTATACAGTATTTATATAAATTGTGTATTTTGATGAATTGATAATAAGTGAGAAAAAGAGATAAATGCAAATAGAATAATTTTTTTAATGTAGTGGTTCCCCGAGATATAAAAGGGATATGCAAAAATAAATAGTTTTAGAAACACTCTTAGTGGCTTACATGTACTACCGTTTAAAGGGGAAGTTTAGTGAAAATGCATATACTTTTAAGAAAAAAGAGCAGTATTTTTTTCATCCTAAGCATTCAGCATTTTGGCTGTGTATAAATAAATTCTTCTGAAATACTAAATTCCTGTTTGCAGAACCCCTTATAGAGACTGTTATGGTCTTGCTCTTGACCCAGTGCCTGGGTTGATTCAGTTGCTCTGTAGAGATCTGAGCATGTTTGACCCATCCAACAGCCAATCAGTAGGAATTAATATTAGGAACATTCCAAGGTAGAGTGCATTCTGGGAAGAAGAAAGCGTTACAGAACTTGTAAATGTCAGCTCACAAATGTCAACAGCAGGAAATAGCTATATATTATAGGGCTATATATTCAACTGATTTTTCAGAATGAAAGACAATATGTAGAACTAGGCATGCATAATAAAAATTATTAAAAAATTTGAATAAAAAAAATCCGACTTAAATAAAATAAACATTTAAATCAAAAATCCGATTTAAATTTAAAAAAAAACAACAATTTTTAATTACCGTATATACTCGAGTATAAGTCGACTCGAGTATAAGTCGAGGTACCCATTTTTACCTCAAAAATGAGTAAAACCAATTGACTCGAGTATAAGTCGAGGGTAGAGTCTCCCCTCCAGCCCCAGGTCCAGCCCCAGGAATAAAACCTATTTCCCTGCACCCATCTTCTCACCCTGCCACTACACTACACTACACTACTACAGTACACTACACTACTCCCTGCACCCATCTCTCACCCTGCCACTATACTACACTACACTACTACAGTACACTACACTACTCCCTGCACCCATCTTCTCACCCTGCCACTACACTACACTACTACTAATGCCTACCTTTGCAGGAGAGTCCGGGCCCCAGACATCTTGATGGAGGAATCTGGCTGCCGCGTCCACATGGTGGTCGCATCCACTGACGTCACGATCGGCACCGGTCTAATTTCCCAGGGCCGAGTCGTGACGTCAGTGGATGCAACAATCAGTGGACGCGGCAGCCGGATTCCCCACAGTAAGTGACTGACTCGAGTATAAGTCGAGGTTCAGTTTTCAGGCTGTTTTCACAGCCTGAAAACCTCGATTATACTCGAGATATACGGTACCACCAATCTTAAATCTGCTTTTTTTCCTACTCTGACCTTCCTATCCCTTGTTTTTTTTTGCTCTGGGAGTTTTTTTTAAAGAGGGTGGGGCACTGCTAGTCAGTAAAGAACTGTCAATCACCCAGCCCCTCCCACTGGCACACTACATGTAGAAACTATCAATTCTATAAAAGTAAAGCTTGATTCGGCATTAAGATCAGGAAAAGGAATAAGCATTATCTGTTGCTCTGTGCTTTTTCTGTACAGAGAACACACAATCCTACAGTTAACTGCTGTCTGTTAATCAATTACAAAGCCCCCCTCCTCCACACACACACACCTTCAAACTCCTACAGCTAAAAGACAATCTTACTTGATTCAAGCAGTGATTACAGCTCCCAGTGCTCAGTGCTGCCTACCTTACCATAGCAAAGCAGTTTTACTTTCACCATAACACAAAATCACTGGGTGAATTCTATTGGCTGTAGTGGGGCACAGATCATCTCTACTGCACATGCTCCACACTCTAGCTGTGCCTTAGTTTTGGGAGGGGGTGGATACATACAGAGGAGACATGCATACTGACTAGGAGTGAGCTGAACAGGACTTGAGGAGATCTAGTTAAAGGGAGCACTAAAAATATAAAAAAGGATAAAGGCAAGTCATTTTTTTCAGGGTGGGCATGCCCTTTAAGTTCCCGATTACACACTCTTATAGACTGTGGAAAGAAACCATAGGAAACACCTGCAAAACAGGGTGATAATATAAACTGTAACAGAGTACACAAAAAAAAATTATTTTTTATTTTACCATGGTAGATTTATTAAATTTTAACCAATTACCAAACCAAAAAACTGGATTCATGTTTATACAGTGTTTTTTTTAAATGTACACTTCTATGCAATTATGTAACAAATGTAATTACAAGTTGGGAACCAATAACAAAGCCATTATTTTGTACTTTGGACTAAGCTCTGATGAGAGCCTAAAGGTTCTACACACGTGCGATCGCGGGTCCCGACCGACCGGCTACAAAAGATGTGAATGAACGTTTCAGCCGATAATCGGCCCGTGTGTAGGCACTTTACCACCTGAAACAGTTCGTTCGTTCGGAGATCCGCCAGGTTGGTCGGGCAACGATCCCCGACCGAACGTACATTTCGGCTGATAGTGTGCCTACACACAGGCCGACCAGTGAAACTGATGGGGTGAAATGGAAATAAAGGTTCCACAGAACTTTTGTGACGAATCTATACAAAAAAAAAGCAATACAACTGTGATATGCAGTACTATTAATTATAGTTATGATTATTTGGTATAGAGCTTTATTATGTATATCCTGTGTAAACCAGTAGACTGTGTGGCTTTTAGCCTGTGATATTACTTTCTGCTCTACATTATACAAGTTGCACTGACGACAGCTTATACCATGCAGTAGTCAAAGACAAGGTTGTAGAATTTGTCATACAAATAAGGAATTGATCGTAGTGTATCTAGAAACATATACCGTATATACTCGAGTATAAACTGAGTTTTTTAGGCTGTAAAATCAGCCTGAAAACTTGGACTCGGTTTATACTCGAGTCACTACTTACATTGGCACTCCGGCAGCTGCACGATCATTCCTTGTAATGGCGCGCCGGCCGACGTCACTGCCCGGCGCCAATTAGTGACGTCAGCCGGTGCGCCAGTACAGGGAAAGAGCGCGCGGATGCCGGATACCTTCAATGCTGGCACACAGTCCCATTCCCCGGAATGGAGAGGACGCTTACCTTACCTACCACACAGTCCCAACAGGAAGCCCTTGGATGGAGGAGAGCCCACAGTTCCTGGATGGAGGAGAGCCCACAGGTACAAACTGAACTAGGTGGGAGGGTGAGGGTGGCATTCCAGATGTTTGGAAACTAAAACTCCCAGCATGCTTTATTAGCTGGGAGTTGTAGTTTCCAAACATAAAAATGTGAATCTGCAGTCTATAAGCACAGATGTCCTAGCCCAAAACTGGTCGACGGAGCTTTTGTATATATTTCCTCCAATTCAGATGATTAGGAGAGTTCTCAAAAAGATACAAACAGACAGACCTTCAGTTCTGCCTATAGTTCAATTTTGGCCTAGAAGTTACTTATTAGTTATTTCAGTTAGTGAAATCTCTGTTTAAATTTAATGGCCTGGAAGTTGAGTGGAGGCGGCTATCTTCCTTAGGTCAACATCAGGTAATAGATCTGTTATTAAAGGGTATCTCCACTCGTATTTTTAAGATTTGGGAATCCGCTCGTTCGCTTCCCCAGTGCTTAGTCTGACAGGTCCCGACGGACCTTGTCTTCTATGCGCATAGATCGCGCATATGCATAGAAGACAAGGTCCATCGGGACCTGTCAGACTACACGCCGGGGGAGCAAGCGAGCGGGTAAGTTTCTTACCTTCTCTCCTGGCTACTGTTTGTTCTATTGAAGAACGGAAGGTAAGGCACAGCTCCTTTACCTCCCGTTCTTCAATAGAACTGGATTCCCAAATCTTGAAAATACAAGTGGAGATACCCTTTAAAGTCAAGGAATTTGTCAAATTCAAAACAATACTATAGAGTTTGGGATCAGTTTGTAAATTTTGCAAAAGAATCCAGACGAGATCCTCTCAAACAGATGCAGCTCTGATAGTAAAATTTCTCTTTGCATGATAAAACATGGGTTTAAGCAACAGTACTCAAAAGAGCTGGTATAGGCTCTGTCAACACTTACAAGTCATTCTTGGACAGAGGATTTGTTGCTAGAAAGATTCTTTAATGCCCTCACCAGAGTTAGACCTCCAGTTAAGTCACTCTGTCCAGCTTGGAGCCTATGTTTAGTATTACAAGCTATGACAATGCCACCGTTTGAACCCATGCAAGAGAGCTCAGATTGGCTGTTGACTGTAAAGGTCCCATTGCTGGTAGCAATTACTTCTGCCTGCAGGGTTTTGGAACTGGCAGCATTGTCTGCAAATCAGCCTGAGACCACTGTTTTTCATTAAAGGGTAAGACTAAAACCAACTTTCCAGTTTTTACCAAAAGTAATTACCTTGGGAGATTTATTTCTATATCCAGGTGAAAAGGTGTAACACTGGCCATAGCTAAAGCTTACCAAATCAAACTCACTCAACAAGGGTGTCAGGAAAATGTGTAGAGTGACTTGGTAAGAATGGGTTAACTAGTAGTATTGGTTCTTGAAAAGGACCAATAAACATTCCATTCCAACCTGGAACAGTCCTATTGTTTATATTACGATTAGTCAAGCATGGAACCAGGTCTCCTTTTCTAGACAATGTGGAGCCGAACCGTGCATCTGGAATTCTCTACAGCTAGGGGTCTGGTGGGTACTAAGAGGTCATTTTAAGGACAGTCATACAGGTAAAATAAATGTATTTCGGTATTGGAATGTGTAAGACAGAAACCAATGTTATATTTGTAAATATAATAATATGCCCATTAATAGGATACCCAACATGGAGCCCTTATTCCCTTGCCAAGGTGAGATATTAATATCTGGGGAAATATGGATAACACACAGGCCATGTTTGGTATTGGAGGAATTGATAATTAATACAGGAGAGGAATATGTGATCAATATCCCAATACAATGTACATATCTACATTTATATGGAGTCTGCCTAAATGAGGGGGAATGAATGCTTTTGGCTAGTTGTAAATCTGGACATTCCTGGACACTCCCACCTCATGAGGAGGGCGTAGTTCAACAAATAGTTGTCCATGTAGTCCAAAATAATGTTGTTCATACTTTGGGGACATGCTAAAACCGTGTGTATGGACCCGATGTTTCTTCCTGCCCCAGGATACAGGACTTCTTCTAGTGAGTAGGGTCTGAATATTTTTATCCTTTTTATTTTCTATAACTGTTGTACCTATTGTATGTCATTTTATTATAACACCATTTTATTTTATTTTTGTATTATATGCACTGTCCACCTTTTGGAATATTAAATCTAAAATTTAATAAGTTTTGTCTTTGATGCTCTAAAAGAACTCAGTTAGCCTCTGATAAGTTTATATGTGTTTGAATGGAGTGTGCAGTGTAAATGCTAATTAACTCTGACTGCTTGTGAAGGACTGATGCTAATTAACCAGTTAGTTGCTGGAGTGAATGGTGTAGTGTTAGCCATTTAGCTGCCAGGACAGGGGTGTGCATAGTCAGTGAGAGTCAAGAGTGGGTTTTTGGGGCGTCTTTAAGGCCGTAACTTAAAGTGGTGGCAGCGAATACCGATTAATTAGTCAGATCACGTGCCCAGCGAACTGGCGTTCGTGACAAAGGGCAATAGCAACTTCATAGGCCCTAGAGTCCAGGACGTTCCTGAAAAACATCTGTGCGCATCCTGTAAAACCTTTATAAAACATCATTTGGATGTAGCATCAATGGCTAAATGAGTTTCGGCCCTGGAGTGCTGGAGGCGGTGATCCAGCAAAAATTATTATATAAAATAAAGAGTGTGTTAGAGTGTCCACCCTAAAAATCATTTTTTAATATATGGTAAATTTCCCCTGGCCACCCCCAACCGCCATGTTATTTCTTTAAAAAAGGATTAGAACTGTACTTACAGCCCTTCACTCCTGCAGCGCACTGATCCGGCTCCCTGGTTGCCAGAACTTGTAAGCAGAGGGCCTGGCCGGTGGCTACTGTCAATTGAGAGCGCCGCGGGAACAAAGGGCTGTGAGTACAGTTTTGATTTTTTTTTTTTAAGAAATAACTCGGCGGTTAAGGATGGGCAGGGGAATATCTACCATATGTTAAAAAGATTAAATGCTTGGTGGAAGGACAAGCAATGATGGATCCGGATGGTAGGAGGGAGGGATCCCCTGCGCATGCCACTGTCCTTACTGAGGTTAAGGAAGCAGCAGAGAACGGATGGCACACAGACAGCTCCTACTTTTCACTTTTTGGAACTTTGGACAGACACCTCAGGAGAACCATAAGGAGCAGAGATGTGAGGAATTTTTCTTCACAGTGGGGCCAGTAGTGGGTTTAAGTTTTGGGGATGGAAATGCCCATTAAACCAATTGTTGGTGCCCCTATCCCTTTTTAGCTTGCATAAATCCACATGACAGAGATAACAAGAAATTGTACAAACATACCATAATTTCTGTTGTCACGTTGTATGGAAAGTGACAAGAAACAGAAATTACGGTATGTTTGTACAATTTCTTGTTTTTTAAAAAGATTAATCAATTTCATTGCAGTTTTAAATGTCATTGCTATCTGTATACACCGCTATATAATAAAATCTACTGTTGCTATTAATAAAATGCTTTACTGGAAATTTTACAGATATAATTGATAATTCCCAGAAACACATTTCTCATAAAATAAACCCTTAATATATAGTATCGAGAATGGGAATAATCTAAAAAAGGGGGAAATGTGTGCAGGCTTCAGATTTAGTTTAGAAAATGACCTAATATACAAGCCATACATGGGCCAGTATTTTTCAAAAGGACGAAACAAGAGAAATTTTAAAAGGAAGAACCAATTGAAATTCCCCACCTCACACCACAAAACCAGCAAGTTGATCTTAATGATAATGCTATATATATATAGAACAATATATATATATATATATATATATATATATATATATATATATGTGTGTGTATATATCCTTATATTATAGAAATAAATGTATAGCTTCATAGGAGATTGCATTGAGTTTTAGGAGCTACCAAGGAGGTGGGGGGTATAAGATAATTCATATAGGAATGGTGTATATGTATGTGTGTTCTGTCTTACTATTACCATCTAAATGATCTAAAATAGATTCCTATTTTAATATGGTATAGTCAAAATGGGAGCTTAAACCACACCCCTGTGTCTGCTCCATGTGAATACTGAAAGGAAGTGTAATCCAAAAAATGTTCCTGTCTGCTACACAGGATTTGATGTGTATTATAATGGACATATACACCAAGGCTCCTTATATACCACTTCCAGCCTGCAGGTGGTATCGCTGAGTAATAAAAGACAAGACATCCCTGCTCTCTATGGTTAGGAGGAGAGAAAGTTAAAGTAGATACAAGTGTGTGGTGTGCTGCTGATGGGAGTCATGGGACCGATCTGTTTGGAGTGATATTGAATGCAACACAAGATTCTGTGTATAAGATCCTGTTACCACCTGTTGGGAGGACAGATTATTGGACAGACCATTTACCTTATTGGATACAAACTCTGAGGAAATGTACACCAACTTACAAGGACACAATATACAGGCCTGGTCAATATTCAAAGTGGTGCACCATAGGCAAGGACTACTTTATTACTGCACATGTTATGTGTTTGTTATTAAATCATTGCAATACTTACTTTAAATAAGATAAACCAGTTTTAATTACATTTAACAGTAAGTGCACTGTCTGCTTCGTACCAGACCACCAGAGTAACACACTGTGTGCCATGCTACCCATAATCATTCCATAAAGCAGTGATCTAGTACAAATTGTATAGTATTTGAGGTTGAATAAAGACATACGTCCATCCAGTCCAACCCATCTAGCAATATCCTCATTTCCTGCCTAACTGTTGATCCAGAGGAAGGCAAAAAAACCCCACCAAATTTATGAAGGGGGAAAAAATTCCTTCCTGACTCCAAGTGGCAATCGGAAATTTCCCTGGATCAACTCTACTTTATGTATCAATACCAGTAACTTGCAACATTCCTTGTTTGCAGAAACTCATCCAGCTTTTTTTTGAAACTGACCAATGAACCTGCCATTACAACGTCCACTGGAAGACAGTTCCATAGCTTTACCATTCTCACAGTGAAAAACCCTTTCCGAGCTTGAAGCCTAAACATTTTTTCTTCAAGTCTTAAGGGATGTCCTCGTGTCCTTTGACATGTTCTATTGGTGAACAGTGCCCCAGATAGTTTATTGTATGGCCCGTTAATGTATTTATACACAGTAATCATATCCCCACGCAAGCGCCTTTTCTCCAGCGTACATAATTGTAACTTTTCCAGTCTCTCTTCATATTCAAGCTCCCCCAATCCCCTTATTAATTTAGTTGCCCTTCTCTGAACCCTTTCCATTTCAAAGATGTCCTTTTTGTACACAGGATTCCAAAATTGCACTGCATATTCCAAATGAGGCCTTACCAATGCTTTGTAAAGAGGGAGAATTACATTTTCCTCCCTTGAATCCATACCTCGCTTTATACAAGACAATACCATGCTGGCTCTGGCTGTTGCTGCCTGGCACTGCTTGCTACCTTTAAGTTTGTTATCCACCAAAACTCCAAGATCCCTTTCCAACAGGGATTCACTTAACACAGAGCCATTTATAGTATAAGTAGCACAAGTATTTTTAAGTCCAAAATGCATCACCTTACATTTATCAACATTGAATTTCATCTGCCACTTAGCAGCCCAATGTGATAATCTATCTAGATCCCCTTGCAACGATTGCACATCCTCTGAAGTTTTTAATGGTCGACAAAGTTTTGTGTCGTCAGCAAACACAGAAACCTTGCTGACAATACCCACTTTCAAATCATTAATAAATAGATTAAATAGAAGCGGCCCCAACACAGAACCCTATGGCACCCCACTTAGCACTTTAGTCCATAATGATGAAGCCCCATTAACAACTACTCTCTGCATCCTATTCTTTAACCAATTTTCTATCCATGTACAAATGTGACTCCCCAGACCAACAGACCTTAGCTTATTCATTAGTCGCCTATGGGGGACTGTATCAAAAGCCTTTGCAAAATCCAAGTAAACTACATCTACTGCTATACCAGAGTCTAAATTTCTACTTACTTCCTCATAAAAGCCAAGCAAGTTAGTTTGACAAGATCTATTCCTCCTAAATCCATGCTGGTTACTACTTATAATGTCAGTCCTTGAAACATACTCTAGAACATGTTCCCTTAGTAAACTTTCCAGGATCTTCCCCACCACTGAAGTTAAACTTACAGGCCTGTAATTACCCGGCTGTGAACGACTACCCTTTTTGAATATTGGAATAACATCAGCCTTTTTCCAATCCAGAGGCACACCACCGGACATGAGGGAATCAGCAAAAATAAGAAACAATGGCCTAGATAAAACTGAACTTAGCTCCTTAAGTACCCGAGGATGTATTTTATCCGGTCCAGGAGATTTACTAATATTAACCTTATTTAGTTCTTTCTGTACCATATCCTCGGTTAACCAAAGTGAACTTGAATCTTGTATACCTTTATTGCTACTATACTCTATGATATCTTTACTTGGATCTTCTATAGTGTATACAAAGGAAAAAAAATTATTCAAGACATTTGCTTTATCGCCATCCTCCGTAACTAACTTATCCCCATTAATTAATGGTGCCACATTCTCAGTCCTCATCTTCTTACTATTAATATACTTAAAAAAATGTTTAGGCTTAGTGATGCTTTCTTCAGCTATCCTAACTTCATTATTAATTTTAGCTAGTTTGATTGCTTTCTTACACTCCTTGTTACAATTTTTATACTCCCTAAAGGCCCTTTCCGTTCCCTCGGCCTTAAAGGTTTTAAATGCCTTTTTCTTCCTTACCATTTGCCTCTTTACATCAGAATTCAGCCACATGGGCGCGGATTTATTTTTTTTACATTTATTTCCCAAGGGTATAAATTTAGATGTGAACTGGCTTAAAATCCCCTTGAACACAGTCCACTTCTGTTCAGTACCTTTTCCTGATAATACATTATCCCAGTTGACATTCTGAAGAGCTGCTTTTAACCTGGGAAAATTTGCTTTCCTGAAATTAAATGTCTTTGTTAACCCAGCGCACTTTTCCTTTCGATAACAAAGTCCAAATGCCACTATTTCATGGTCACTATTCCCTAAGCCTCCAGTTACCTTTATATCTATAATGCGCTCCACAATGTTAGATATTACCAGATCCAACAGAGCTCCTTTTCTAGTAGGAACCTCAACCACCTGTGAGAGAAAATTATCCTGCAGCAAATTCAGGAACTCATCGCCTTTTTCTGTGATGGCAGTTCCACCACACCAATCAATGTCAGGGTAATTGAAGTCCCCCATAATGAGCACACTCCCCAAACTTGCAGCCCTTGCCAACTGCCTATGAAGTTGACTCACCTCCTCTCTGCTAGCATTTGGCGGCTTATAGCAGACACCAACAATGACATTACCCCCTTTCCTGTTGCCTAATTCCACCCATATTGCCTCCACTTTATCATCCATATCACCAGCTATCTCTTCTTTTAAATTTGGCTTCAATTCTTTTTTAACATATACACATACTCCTCCCCCTTTCCTTTTTTTTCTGTCCTGCCTAAACAAGGCATATCCTTCTATATTTACAGCCCAGTCGTGAGAACTGTTCAACCACGTTTCTGCTATACCTATTACATCATACTTTTCATTCAATGCCATCATTTCCAATTCACCCATTTTGTCAGCCAGGCTTCTCGCATTTGCAAACATACATTTTAGATTATGATCCTGTAATTTATTCGTACACTTTGATACACATTCCTCCCTATCCCCTATGCTAGCCCCACCCCCTTTCCACCCACCACTGGCCTATCTACACCCTGCTTTCCTCCTGGACAATCTATCCCACTGAGACTGCTAATACCCTCCCCCCCCAAACCTAGTTTAAAATCTCCTCCAACCCTCTAGCCATCTTCTCCCCTAAAACAGCTGCACCACCATCAGTGAGGTGCAACCCATCCCTACTAAAGAGCCTGTAGCCGACAGCAAAGTCTGCCCAGTTCTCAATAAACCCAAACCCTTCTTCCTTACACCACTCTCTTAGCCACGCATTAATGCTCCTAAGCTCCCGCTGTCTCCCTGGCTTAGCACGTGGCTGCGGTAGTATTTCTGAAAACACTACCTTGGAGGTCCTTGCTTTTATCTTGGTCCCTAGTTCTCGGAAATCATGTTTAAGGACCTCACCTCCACCTCTAACTTTGTCATTGGCACCAATGTGAACCAAGACCGCCGGGTCACACCCGGCCCCACCCAATAATCTGTCTACACGATCCACCACATGCCGAACCCTAGCACCAGGCAGGCAACACACAGTTCGGCATGTAGGGTCTTGGCGGCAGATTACCCTATCTACCTTCCTTATAATGGAGTCCCCTACCACTACCACCTGCCTTGCATTCCTGACCCTTCGTTCCTCCTCCCTTGTATTAGAGATGGCAGTCCCCTGGGTGCTCAAGGGACTAGCCCCCTCCATACACGCTAATTCCGAGGTGTCCTCCTCCACTTCATTACCTAAGGCGGCAAATCTGTTGGGATGGACAATCTGGGAAGAAGCCCCCCTACTCTTCCGTCCCCCACTTCCCCTAGTAACCCTAACAAAACTACCTCCTTCCTCATCGTTTCTTGTCCCTCTTCCACCCACCTCTATACTGGCCCCAGCCAGTGCCTGCTGACCCCCCAGTTCTGCCAATCCCCGCAATGCTGCAAGCTGCCCCCTTAGACTCTCCACCTCAGCTTCCAAACGGGCAACCCACTCACACCTGACACAGACATAGGTTCCCCGGAGCATCTGCTCCAGGTTCCTATACATGTGGCACGATGCACATTGCATGGTACTGACAAAACTGTCCCCTCTAATACACCACACCAACACAGTGACGCACAAACCTTGTTTAATTACCCATCTTGTTTCAATGTCCTTTTTTTATGTCCTTGAGATCAAGGTCCTTAAGAGAAAGGGCCACTCACAAGTTCGTTACACTCACAGGAAACTTCCTTTTGTTAGGTCCAAACCACAGGCCCAACAACTGTGAATCCTATTTAACTAATAGGCCCCAACCCCCACACAAATTAGTGCAAGAGCCAGAAAGAGAGGGAAAAAAAACCCCAAACACTTATTAACCCTTTTACAGCCTGTTTGTGATTACAACAGGTACAATACTAGAATATAGAAGTCCAGCACACCCCTTTAACTGAAAGAAGAAAGATTAGTCTGCTTACTGCACACTCAATCCTGCACACAGTTTTTAACAGTACAAACAATCCTTATTTTCAAACTGTCAAACAATCCTTATTTTCAAACTTTCACACACACCATACAACCATCAAATGATTAAGTGTCCTTCTTTTTTTATGTCCTTGAGATCAAGGTCCTTAAGAGAAAGGGCCACTCACAAGTTCGTTACACTCACAGGAAACTTCCTTTTGTTAGGTCCAAACCCAATTGGTGACAGCAGAGCTGGTAATACCATTTATACTCCCTGTTTTCTATGTATATTTGTTCTCTGTATTAAGCTATGGAGGCTGCTACTGAAAGTATTGATTTAAATCCCCGTCCTTGTACCTGCAGATGAAATGCCCCAATTAGACTCTGTAGCTCTACCAGGCCCAACTGCCAAACCTATTTTTAAACAGCAGATATAAATGTGGCACTTGTAGTGAATACTAATAAGTATGAACATAGCATGTTTAGTTTGAACCACACAGTGTGGCAGGATTGCCTGGGTCTACTCTCAGACCTGCAGGATTATCCTATTTGGTTCCCCTGGATGCTGATGACTGTCTGAGTAACAGTTTAAAATATACCAGTGTGTGTGTATGTATGTATGTATGTGTGTATATGTATATATATATATATATGTGTGTGTGTGTGTGTATATATATATATATATACACACACATTCCTAGGCCCCATACAATATCATATTATCTGCACACTGACATACTTTATAAACAAAAAAATATACAAAAATTTACAGTGACAAACTGGTGCAGAGCACGATCCTCATCCCTTTAGGATGTAGGGCAGCTCTGTGATGTCTTCATGGAGGAGTGTAGGAGGATTCCTCTGACAACCAGTGAAGCTCTAGTGAACTTCATGCCCAAGCGAGTTAAGGTAGTGCTTGGTGGCCACAAAAAAATCTTGAAACATAGGGCACTTTTGGTACAATTTGGACATTTTTCACTTAAGGGTGTACTCACTTTTGTTGCCAGCGATTTATGCCTGTGTGGTGCGTTATTTTGGGGGGACAGCAAATGTACACTGTTATACAAGCTGTAGACTGATACCTTTCTTTACATTGTTTTATTATCCCATGAAAATATATAACAATATATCAATCTGGTACAAAGATACAGAAACCAGGATTAATTCATGTAGATAAAAACTTTCATTTTCATTTCATCACCATCTGTGAAACATGGCAGGGGCCCGAGAGATTGGAGACAGGGCCCCTGACCCCCTCCATGATCTCTGCAGTGACCAGCCGTTTTTAAACAGCTGATCGTGCCTATGAAGGAAACCTAGTTGTTGCAGAGATTGTGGGCTTGAGGCGGGCCCTACTACCGTCCGCCAACAAGTATTACCACGGCGGTACAAAACCAATAGAGGTATAGCAAATTTCGGATTCACTGGATATGCATTCTTTAAAAGTACCCCTTTAAAGTACCCCAATGCTTACGTACCACATTCTATATGGGACTTTTTGTCACATTGCTTCAGAAACTATATTCAATACTTTCCCTGGGTAACCCCTTCTTTTGAGTTTACCATATATACAACTCATTAGTATATTACGTATGCTATCTTCTGAGACAACCCGCTCCACCTTAGGGAACTGGCTCACAGGAATAGCCTGCTTTACATGTCTAAGGTGGAAGCTCTTGTAAGATAGCAACTTATTCCTATCAGCGGATTTAGTAAATAACTCTGTAAGTCCTCTGCACACTCTATTCACTCTTACATCCAAAAAACAGATGGTATGTATCATGATTGAGCGTATACGTTATCGTCGGGTGTATTTCATTCATAGTGAAAAATTCATTAAGGGATCCAATATCACCCTGCCATAGGAGGAAACATAATCTATGAACCTCCACCAGGACACACAGTGCCCGGTGAAGGCCCCAGAGACTAATATAAATTCCCCTCAAGGCACGCCATAAAGGTGTTGGCATATGCCGGGGTGGCATTGGATCCCATGTCAGTTCCTCTTTACTGCCTTTAGTATTAACCATCAAAAGAGAAGTAACTTTCTGTCAATACGATATTTAAAAATTTAAAAAAAACTGGATCTGGTGGTCATCATATTGCTCACCCCTATGTAGCATTCTCTTTACAGCTACCATCCCGTCTACGTAGGGTATGGACGTATAAAGAGTAGCCAAAATCATATATTCCTCTTCTGTTATAGATACTTTTTTTACAGGTTCTTTTGTAAGAAATAACTGGTATCTCTGAGATAAGATTGTGTACACTGTACCAAGGGCGCAAGAATCCTGTCCAGCATGGTGGCCATGGGGCAAAAAATAGAACCAATGCCCGCTACAATAGACCTACCAGGCAGCTGGACAGGATTCTTGTGCACCTTGGGCAGGGTATACAATATAGGAGTAATAGGATGTGTAAGTGTCAAAAAAATTCTTAACCTCATCAGAAATAATGTTACTTATGAAATAATGTTACTTCTAACAGCTGACTCTTCATGCTGTCTATATTGTTCTTAAAGGAATAGTTTACTCAAAGAAGCTATGCCTTACCTCCTGTTCTGCAATCAATTGAGCAGGAGACAGAGACGAAGGTAAGTATATTGACCTTTCGCGTAATCGACAGCTGGAGAGTTGAAGATCTCCAACCACTTCCTGTTCCTTTCTGGCAAAAATATCTGCCTCCTCCCTCTTCTCTAAAAGCATGTTCAGAGAAGGCAGCAAGTGAAACAGCAGTCAATAAGTGGTTGGGATGTCAACAGTCACAATCTTGATTGACTGCATGGAGGGAGGAGCGAGCTTGCTCTGCCAGAATGGGGACAATAATTATCCTTAAAGGGCAAGTCCAGCCCCAAAATGAAAACTTACATACAGGTAAACCACCCCCCAAAACCCTAAACGGTAATAGTTTAAAATCTGAAATATATAAGTCTAACCTGAAATCCTGAACAATGTCCTGTTTCCCCTGTTTCTGCTTCCTGGTTCTTCCAGTTAGCAACTGTCAGATATTGATTTGACAGTTGACATCACAGCCAATGACTGAATGCTAATCCCCTGTCTGCCTCTTCTGAGCATGCCCAGGCTCAGTACAGGTTTCTAAATTGCTCAGTTTCCATGAGTCATCCAGAAGCATAGCAGGCATACAGTAATGAATTCATAGGACAAACTATGATATATCAACATATTTAAAGAGGCCATTCTTTCTAAAAGATGTTCTAATGAGGGTGGAGTTGTCCTTTAAATATCTTGTTAGTAATGCAGGTAATAAAGTACAAAATATATCTGTTGGGGGAAGGTAACTGACAATTGACCAGGATTTTTTTTGTTGCCCTTTAAATAAAGAAATGTATGTGCACAAAATTGATCTATAATATATATTATAATTCTATAGCAGATAATTAATCTAGCATTATATAATATAAAACTAATGCTTAACCTAAGGAATAAGATGTATAGCTCTCAAAAGTGTGTCTCTGTAACATAGCCCTAAAACACAAAGGTATAACCGGTACTCCTGTTTTATTATACAATTCTGTAAGTAGGATGCTGGAACATAGTGGGTTAACATGTCTAACTAGTCATAGAGTGGTTAGATTTAGAGTTTACTATGGTATTAGTTAGAATGACAGCTATGTCCACCTGTCCTCTTTTTTTAAATTAAAATGATTGAGAGGAATATATTTTTTTGCCTTTTTCTGCCCATTTATAACAGCAAACCTCATTTGGAGTAGTTATGTACCAATGCTCTTTGCTCTATACTCACCTTGAATTTCTGTGCTCCCTATGAGCATAATTACAGCACCTCACAGTCATGTGATTATGGAATCTTACTCTGCAAAACTGAAATACACGTTAAAATTGTATGATTCAGAAAACCATTTTTATTCTCTGTTAAGCAGTATTTTTCCTTTCTAAGCTACGAATCCTTAAGGTGGCCAGCACGATATTACTTACCCGACCGACCGACCCTCACGCAGCGACGTTCCTGCGATCCTGCCCGGAACACCTCTCCCGATCTTTTATACGACCTACATGCGATCGCAAAATCCCATTCATTTTGCGATCGCATGTCGGTCGTATATAAGATCGGGAGAGGTGGTTCCGGCAGGATCGCAGGAACGTCACGTGAGCGGTCGGTCGGGTAAGTAATATCGTGCTGGTGTATGGCCACCTTAAGAGTACTCCTAAGAACAATCCAAAGAATGGAAGAACAGCTAACTAATCCTT
Source organism: Hymenochirus boettgeri (assembly GCA_019447015.1). Taxonomy (NCBI): domain Eukaryota; kingdom Metazoa; phylum Chordata; class Amphibia; order Anura; family Pipidae; genus Hymenochirus; species Hymenochirus boettgeri. The sequence goes on along the minus strand of CM033474.1, from coordinate 164,954,073 downwards.
CCCCCCTGACATTTCTGTGATGTCTCAAAAACTGCCTGGCCTAATCATTTTGTGACTTTTTGCCGGTAATGTTGATTGCAAACAGGCTGGGAAATTTGGGAACATCAGTAGGTAAAACCACCACTCCAGTTGACAACGATGGGTTCAATGTTCGGAATCTATATAATGTATATTTGGTTTGAATTGGTTGAACGGTAGCTGGTAAATTTGTATGTAATCAAATTCACATTTAATATGTTGGTTTCCAAGTAAAAACAAATGTCATTTACTGTTTGCTAATGGTGGGGAAATTATTTTTGACGTTAGAAGCCAGTCAGAGAGGAAATACAGGAGACACAGGTAAACTTCAAATACTCTGCTGTTTCCCTCCCATAAGTATGTTTTCCATTAGTTTTCTGGAATGAAAATCAATACTATAATGTACAAAATGCCAGTGGTACTTATATATACTATATAGGTATATTGAGGTCCACAGCACTTTTCAGGGTACATAATTGCCAACAGATTCTTGTTGGATGACTAGTGAAACGTCTTCAAGAACTAAACTTTAAGCCCAGTTGATCTAACTAAATACCACAGATATACCATGACCTGGATGAATGAGAACCTTTAAGCACATTTCCAAAATGTTGATAGAAAAATGTGGCATGTTGCCTATAGCGGTCCCCCAGTAACTGCTTACCCCCAGGAAAACCTTGGAAGGTAGGTATTACCAATCCTATCTCATGCGCACCAATTATGTCCAGCACTAGCATGAGCTTTTTAACGTGCTAAAATGCTATAGTGTGGCCTAATAAATGGGATCTTAAAAAAGAACTTGACCTATAACTAGAAAGCCCTACATACTATATATAATCTTGAAATGCCTGGTGTGCCAAGTATTGACTTCCTCCCTGCAGGGAACTAGTTTCTCCAATTCTAATCCGGTTCACACTACCTCATGGACTGTTTCTCTGGCTTACTACAGTGCTGGGCATACTTTCAGTTACAGAAAGTTTAAGTACTTTCATTTGGGCAGTGAAACTGCAAACTTGGCATACAAGAATTTAAAGCAGGATTGTGTCAATACAAGCAAAGATGTAATACTAAGCACTATTGTGTTTTTCTGTTTTTGAAAGTTTTCTGTTCCTGTTTTTAAGTTTTAAAAGACTTTTAAGTTTTTTTTTTTTAAATTTTCCTTTGAACTGAAAGTTGTCAAAAGGTTGCATTCCTTCTCCCTTACCATATCGGGGGGTGGGATAAATACGACCTTCTACAACTACAAAGTTAGGCAGAGCTGATGGGAAATATCTTTATAGTATGTTTTAGGGCTAGGCCTCACTAGGTTGTTTGGGGGTGCGCTGTGTTAGCGCAGTGCTCAACGAACACCAATAGAAGTGGATAGGGATGGCCCCCTGCTCTGTGATGCCAACCCTTTTTCACGACGCATGCGATGCAATAGGGTCACATCAATCACATCAATTGGCCTAAGTTTGATTAGTATCTGCTAGCTATAACAGTGTTCATATGAAAAAAAACATGAACCAGTTACATACTGAAATGATTAAGAATTCCATTTTTTTGTTTATTTACCTTTTTACTAATCCTCTAATGACTGGATATCTGGGTAAAAGCAGAAATATTTAATATCTATCCATGTTAATGTGCTTTCCTATGATAAAGAATCCGCTGCAGAGTAATGACCCTGAAAATGCCCATCACAATTAATGGATGATAGCTTGATGAAATTGCCTTACTTACTATGATTAGGAAGAACTGCCAAAGCCAAGGTGTGTGATGGGATCAGTATGTGTCCTTCAGCTACTGGTTGGGGCATAATTTGCTTTTTGTTAAAGATTTAGGACCTTTTATTTGGCAGCTGCTCAAAATAAAATATTTTCCAAGCTATTGGCATCACAGTGTCCCAAATACAAATAGTCAGTTTAAAGAACTGTTTTAAATGTATGAGAGAAAAATCATGAAGGGGGATTGACGTAGCGCTGGTTACGTAGATGATTTAAATTAAAGCTAAGCTTGTAACTGTTGTAATAGGCAATGAAAGTACTGTGTGACCTTGTTATTCCAGTTAAAGGAAATCATTAAATTTACGCACATTTTTCCTGATTTATTTACTGCTCATTAAAATGGTGCATTACTTGCATTTTTAAAGGGTCACACACACGTGCGATCACGGGTCCCAACCCATAACACACGTGTGTACAAATATAGGCTGATATAAATTTGAGATCCTGCACACGACTGGCAACAGACGAGTCATACTGGATGATAATGGTATGTGTATGGCTGCTCTGTTGGGCATTATTCATTGATCCACCAGTCAGACAACCAACAATGTGCAATTGAATGGCCACACACGTATGATTATCATGTGGAAAGGACATGCATCGGATGCATAATATCAAAATAATATTAAAAAATGCGTCGGATGCATAATATCAAGATATCCCAAAACATTTTTTTACAGAAATGTTTTTTTCTGTTATTATTTTTTGGTATTATCTTGATATTATTCCATTATTTGTTAGTTGTTTTTTTTTGTTATACTTTGATGTTTTATCCCTTGAGCTTTCCGTTTAATCACCTGGAGGTTTTCATCGTTTGAGGAGATTAACGTTTCTCCCTTTGTTGTTGTTTGGCCAATTCCTATTGGTCACTCGACCCCACCTCCGGGTATTTAGAAGTGTGAGCATCTTGGAGGAGTTACCTCTGATGAAGTGTCCACGCTGACACGAAACACGTCAGGTCCTGATGTGTCACAAGCCTGTCTCATCTGTTTTTAACAAGTATTGAATAAAGCCATGGTTTTACTGAATTTATGCAGTTCTGGATTTATCTCATTGGCGTGGTTGTAGGACCCTCCTCCTCTATTTGCGGACAAAAATGTACGTTAGCCTAAAGAATTTCTGTAAATTTTCAACTTTCTTTAAATATTTGTCATTTTTAGTTTATTTTTGATAGACATTTGCAGTACAAACATGCTCTCTGGTCTTTGCATGTTTTTGAAGACATTTGGGCTAATTCCTCTGCACTGTTAATTTACTGTCCAGCCTTGGCAGACAAATTTTGTATTTTATTTAAACATTTATTTTATTAATTTATTATTTATGAATTGACATTTTAGATACATTGATTGTTAAAATGTTTTCAAAACAATGACTGATCATTAGCTGTGCTTCACTAAATGACCCTTATGAATTTAAAGCTAACTTTGGTCTCGAATTCTTCCAAACTAGTAAGGATTATATATAAAGCCTTCCTTCATACCTTCAAATTAAACCTAAATCACATCTCTAGATAAAATTTGTGGGAAGTTATTGCTGGAAAGGTTCAGCAATATTACTTCCTGCTTGAACACTTCCTGGTTTTAGCCATGTGAACAGCTTGTAGTCATGTGACCAGCCTCGGCCTGCATTAATAGGCTCCCCTTCTCAACTGTCAATTTTTCCCCAGATACTTCCTGATTTCCCCAGCATTAAGTCTTAACTGAGCATGCTTCTCCCCTGGGGCAGATGGGTGGGGCAGAGGTCAGGTGATGTCACTCAACCTATTGGAAGCAGGAAGTTCGAACATTCACCCCAATATCATTTCTCACAGGCTCCAGCCAGAAATGTGATTTTCAGCTAATTTTAAAGGAAATACTGCAGGCTTTTATTTAACCCTCACTTGTTTGTAGACCACAGTTGCCCTTTAACTTGTCTTTCTGTTATAAGGTGTCATTGCGCAGAAGGAATGTCAAGCTTGTTTCATTGCTACTTAAAGGGAATTTCTAGGTCAAAATTAATGATCTTTAAAATGTTTATTAGCTCCCCAAACACCACTTTCACATGGGTGAAAGATTTCAAAGATGCCACAGAACTTACTTACCTGACCCGGTCCCTCGCCACTTGTACTCCGTTGCTGGTGCTGACAGCCGCTCCACTTCCTGGTTGTGGCTGTCAGTTAAGGTGCAACGTGATGTCACGTCCAATCGCCTGACCGCCGCGACCAGGCAAGTGAAGCGGCTGTCCGTGCAGAAGTCCCCTGCTCCTGTTTTTGCTCGAAACAGGAGCAGGGGGCGGGGCCTAGATGGCAAAGGACCGGGTCAGGTAAGTAAGTTCTGGGGCGTCTTTGAAATCTTTCACCCATACAAAAGTGGGGTTTGGGGGGGTAATGATCATTTTAAAGATAAGTTATTTTTGGGCTGGACTTGCTCTTTAAGCCATTGGGCCACTGGGTATTTGCTGCTCTATATTTTATAGTTCATATGACAGTGCCTTCTGCTTTTTGACTTATAACCATTACAAAGTGCAAAGTTTCTTCATGTCCGATTAGAAGACTGTTTCTCCCTGTTAAGAGAGACCAACAGGCTAGAATGCTTGTTTTCCTGACTTATATTATTTAAATCATCACCCTCTGAGCTTTATCATTCATCCTTTTAATTTTTTGAATGAAACAACTATGTAAAGTCACTAACATTACTTTTCCCCTGCATCCACTGGGTAGGAACAGTGGTCTTTATTTACCATGAAGGAGTTAAAATTGCAGTAACCTTATAATATTTCAGATGGCTGTGATTCTGATGTCAGCAAGCATAGCCTTGATTGACCGCATTGAAGGAGGGGCCAGCTTACTCTGCCAAATAGGGAAAATAATAATCTTTAAATAATGCAGGTAATAAAGTGCAAAATATATCCATTGGGGTTGAAGGCAGGTAACTGACAATTGACCAGTTCTTTGTTTTAAGGGTAAACATGCCCTTTAATTCAAAATGGAACAGGCCCTGGAAAATTGGAGTTAAAGTGTATGTACGCCAAATTTTTAACAGTTTAACTGAAGACCAGGAGGTAAATGAGCTACGTCTTACCTTGTGTTCTTCAGTAAAACTTGCATGAGAGAAGGAATAACTTACCACAGATGGCTCCAGGGCCAGCTTCTTATTGACTGGCACGCAAAATGCAAAGGACTGTGGATACTTCAGAGACTGTCCGTGAGAAGCTGGCACAGGAGCGATCCATGTTATTTTTAAAGGGCATGTCTACCCACCAAAATCAAATGTTGTATACTGACAGAACATCCTTCAATCCTAAAAAACGTTATACTTATTATCGCTTTTGGACAATTTCTATCCCCCTTCTTCTCAGAGTTTTTACAGCTTTCGAGAAAAAGTTCTGAGAATACACTGCAGTAATTGGCTGTGATGTCCATCCAGTGGAGGAAACATTTTTTAAAATGTAAAAACAAAAATTAATAATTCATTAGAAGGTTGAAATCTCTCTAATCCAACTGAAGCCCTAAAGTTTGCTGTGAGAACTGTGGCTGGCGGCCATGAGCACCCCCTTCCCTACCGGTAGGTAGAAATAGTAGGGTCTGTCAGTGAAGGTGGGAGTGTCGGTAAAGAGCTGTAAAAGTGACTCCTGTGAATTATAGAATTTTTTTAAAAATTTAAATGTTTAGTGAAAATTTGCTGTTAACAATTGTAGCAAGAAATATTTTCCGGAGACTGTCGGCACATCTTTTTATATGCAATCAGGAGATATACTTTACAGAACCTGCCACTAAACAAATTAACACAATTTTAAGACCAACTTAACACCTTTCCCATATGATATTTATATCCATACGCAACTATAAAAAGATTTGCTATTTTGTAAACTTCATCAGTACTTGACATTAACTCCTGGAATCGGACAAGTGGAGGAAAATTACAGCAGATGCTGCACCTTATATGTAATGTCACAAAAATATAAACAGTGTCCCTTCAGGCTGCAGGTATTTGCTCTCAGTGTACACAGGCTCTTATCAATCTCAATCGTATGAAAGGATCCACCAGTCATTTTATTTAATATATATCGATAAGGGGAGCCGCATTTCATCTATAGTATTTTTGCACACTGTAGAATAAATATAATATCTGGGAAGCGCACTCAAATAGGATATAATTTGTTTATTGTGACAAAGCGGCGCACACCGTTTAGGGGACGTTCCCCTTCCTCAGATGCACCTGAGGAAGGGGAACGTCCGCGAAACGTTGTGCACAGCTTTGTCACAATAAACAAATTATATCCTATTTGAGTGCGTGTCCCTGATATTATATTGGTTCTACGGTTTGAACTGCAAGTGGTTGAGCAGCTGGGAGAAGCAGCACCTCTGTGGATTCAGAAGATTGCAGGTGTGCGAGGATCTGTATATATGTGTATTTTTGCACACTGTATCAACCCAAATCTGTAAACTGTAAATACACACACTCTGGCACACACTGAATTGCTGCTTAATTATCACTCTTCATTGTCATCTCACAGGTATGACAACGTTTCAGAAACTTGTGTTTCCGTTTTAAAGTCCAGCTGTATACGCCCACTTTGGACACCATATATAGCATGTGGCAGGAAGTGGAATTCCAATTTCCTGTCTAATGCCCTGTAACAGGAACAAAACATACAAAGGTTGAAAATTTGGAACATGCATATATTAATAACAAAACAGATCAAAGTCTTAATTAACGTTTATAACTCATGGACCCACCAGTTTTCATGTTTTTTAACATTTTTAGGTCCTGTCGCCTCCCCTCAATGGTCTGGCCACTGACTCAAGTACAATGTACTTTAGCTGGGATTCCTGTTGGGATGCGTCTACAAAGTGTCTTAACACTGGAAGTCTCATATCTTTTTGTCTTATACTTGACCTGTGTTGAGAGATTGTAGATTTTACAGCTTGTGAGGTTTCTCCCACGTATAATAATTTACAGGGGCACCATAACACGTATATCACAGATTGGGTATTGCACGAGTAATGGTCACTAATTTATACCTTTTTTTGTGTAACAGGGTGAACAAACCTTTCACCCTTATACACACATTGGCATTGCATGTATGAATTACAGGTTTTGGTGACTGAAAAAAAGAATGGGTCAACTGGGAACCTAATATTTTCCCTTTCCTGTATGCACAAACATGTACTTCTTAGAATTCATCCACCTCCAGAAATGCATTCCATACTATGTGCCAATGTTTAGATAAAATGTTTCTAATGGTCTCACTGCCAATTCCATAAACCATAATAAAAGGTACATATTCATTTTTGGAGGACCTTATTTTTCTGGGTTCACTTGCTTTAGTACATCTATTCTGGACCCCATGTACTAATTGTCTAGAATAGCCCCTCTGTAAGAATTTATTTGCAAAGAGTTTATATGACTGTTCTCTATCCTCTACTCAATTTAATCAACTGTTTTAAACTGGATAAAGGGAATCGATTTCTTAATATGTGCAGGGTGAAAACTTTGATACTTCAATAATTGATTCCAATCTGTAGGTATGGAGTATAACTAAATGTATACTCCCTCACCATCCAAGCATACCAGCACATCAAAAAATGCAATCTGTTTGCTATCATGATTAAAAGTATACTGAATTTTCACATGGAGCCCATTAAGTTCCCTATGAAATTGCTCTAGGGTTTCCATGCTGCCCTGCCATATGAGGAAGACATCGTCTGTGAACCTACACCAGGCCAAACAATGACTGGTGAAGGCTAAAGATCCATAGACAAAGTCGATGGAGCAGCATTGAAACCCATGGAGGCCCCTTTCAACTGACGGTAGAACCTTACTTTAAAATAATTTGCAAAGCCTCCAACATTAAAGTAACTTCATCATAATTATACATGTTTGATGCCCTCAGGAGTCTACCCAAAGCATCCATCCCATCATGTTGCGAGATAGATGTATACGGTGAGGTGGCCAAGATAATCTCCTAATCCCTTTACATTTAGTTGAATCAATTTCTCCCACTCCCCCAATATATATATATCCCTTATATTATAAAAATACATTTATATTTTTACAGAGATTGCATTAAGTTTTTAGGAGCAACCAATTAGGTGGGGGTATATAGCACTATTACACATTGGAAAGGTCTATATGTATGTGTGTAATTATCACTATTTAATTAAAATCACCATAACATACAAAGTATAGTACTATAGTACCATAACATACAAAGTATAGTACTACTACTTACTACTGAATTACAAAACAAATGATATACAATTAATAAAGTATACTTACATTACTTGACACCCCTAAGTTTGAATGGAAAACTCAAAATGATAGGTTAAGAGACACCTCCAGGATTTCTACAGGGTCTCCATGTAGACACTAAAAGGAAGTGGAATTTTACTAACAGCCAATGAGAGGTTCTGATCTTCCACTGTTAGCACATCAAAAAATTCTCTTAGTCACTGTCCATGACAAGACAGGAAGTGTAAGGAAGTTCCTGTATTACACCCAATTTTGTGCTGCTTGTTAAACATGTGACAGTCTTAGCCAATTAGAAAATTCTTCAGACTCTCACAATTACTCCCCCCCCCTCCCCTCTCAATAGAAAGTAATGTGACAATCCAGTTTCTGTTTGCTAGACAGGAAGTGAGGTCTGTATGTGATAAAATGACTTAGGTAGGTGGTTGGATATGTGACTCCTACTGTCTGAAGTGACCTAAATAATCCTTCCCTAATTTAATAATTAAATAGCTATGGATGTAAGGGAAGGGCAGATGAATCGCTTGCATGTTCAACCTCTTGGGTAGGAATTGCTAAATCATGACCATGGGCTTTTAATGTCTGTAAGTCGGTAAAATGGCTTTATTCCAGGATGTATGAAAACGAAATTTTCTGTACACCCGGGGAATGCTAGGAGTTGTAGTTTTTAAACATGTGAAAAGTTCAACACACCTGCTCTATACCATTAGGATGAATTACATCTAGACACATGCCCTTAGCTACGGGCAATAAATGAGATAATTTGCATGTCCCCACCCATTTCTTTGGAAGTGAGAAATATGTGTTTATATGTTAGATTATTAGGGCAATGCTATTATAATAACATGAGTCTATGAGGTACATTCTGTTATAAGAGGACTCTACTTCATTTTATACTCTGTGGGGAGCTTTTAGCTCCATTAGTAACATCTCTCCCTAATCTTTATATTCAGTCATTATCCCGTGCTGTCCTAACTCCAAAGTGGAATTTTACTAATATCCAATGAGGTTCTAATCTTACACTGTTAGCAAATCAAAAAATTCTCTTAGGCATTGTACATGACAAGAGAGGAAGTGTAAGGAAGTTCCTGCATTATACCCAGTTATGTGCTGTTTGTAAAACATGTGACAGTCTTAGCCAATTAGAAAACTTTTCACACACTCACATTTACTCCTTTCCATAGAAAATAATGAGACAATCCAGCTTCTGTTTGCTAGACAGAAAGTGGACATAAAGAAGAAACTTATTGCTAACAGAGAATGCTGGGAGTTGTAGTTTTCAAACATGTGCATATTCAAACCCTTGGGTAGGAATCGCTAAAGAATGGGCTTTTAATGTCTGTAAAAGGGCTTTATTCCAGGATGCATGAAAAATAAATTTTCCCGCATTCTATGCTGCCAGGGAATGCTGTGAGTTGTAGTTGGATCCTGATACCTACCGGCTAAATGGATGTAAGTAGTCTCTCTCTGGCCCTACAGCTTAACAGTTATAGGCATAAGGGAGAGGCAGACAGACCCTGAATCACTTGCATGTTTGTTCACTTTGTGTTGGTATCCCTGAAAGCATGACACCGAGCTTCCAATAAAAATAATTACCTAGCAAAACATAATTTCCACTGTGCACCAATGGCACACTTTTGCTAGTATATATATTGCATACATACATATACATACACTAGCAAAAGTGTGCCGTTGGTGCACAGTAGAAATTATATAGGTGTATGTTTTATGTGTGGATTCAGTCCCTGCAAGTCTGTCCAGGTCCGGACGGACTTGCAGGGTTATTCAATAAAAGTTCTTAAAGTTTAAAGGACAACTCCACCCTCATAAGAACATCTTTTAGAAAGAATGGCCTCTTTAAAATATGTTGATATATCCTACTTTGTCCTATGAATTCATTACTGTATGCCTGCTATGCTTCTGGATGCCTCGTGGAAACTGAGCAATTTAGAAACCTGTACTGAGCCTGGGCATGCTCAGAAGAGGCAGACAGGGGATTAACATTCAGTCATTGGCTGTGATGTCAACTGTCAAATCCATTACTGACTGTTACTAACTGGAAGAACCAGGAAGTAGAAACAGGAGCGAACAGGACATTGTGTAGGATTTCAGGTTAGACTTATATATTTCAGACTTCAAACTATTACCGTTTAGGGTTTTGGGGGGTGATTTACCTGTATGTAAGTTTTCATTTTAGGGCTGGACTTGCCCTTTAAAATGGTGCTACTTTTGCCCCAACCAATCAGATGTTAACTTTCAAATGTTAAATAAGATTTGATTGGTTGGGGCAAAATTAGCACAATTTTAAACGATAAGAACTTTTATTGAATCTCCCTGTTAGTATGCTATGCGCATCAATCCCAATTTGTGTTAGAATTCCCCCTTTTACTTGGAGAATTATGGAAACCTAGGTATAGGCATAGCTGTAAAGTGAGGAAGGTATGAGGATCTGGATCTGTAAGGATAAATTTGGAAAATACCTAATAAAACAGCACTTTTTGTTAATAGGTTAAATGTATATATAGAAGGAGGAAAGCTCAGATCACTTGCAGATCTCTGGTTCCAACAGGAATGTTTTGAATTGGGGAAGGACCTGATGTATATTCAAGTAATTGTAAAGCTTTGCATAATGTGTTGGGCACTATGTAAGAAAAGAAATAAATACTCAGAGAGATCTATAGTTGCTTTTATTTCTAAATCAGAGTGTTAAAGACAGGATGCAAGGCATCCAGTATAGAAAAACTTAATGGCAAGTTTACAAAGCACATCATTAGAACTGACTCTGTTTATGTTATGGCCTTGTCTGTCCACCGCTGAAGGCATACCCGGCCTGGAAACTGACCCGTTTTCAGCATAAATATACTGAAAAATTTACACTATGCATGTACAAAAAAACCACATAGCATGTTACAAAAAAAGTCCATTTTAAAAGTAATGATCAAATGGCTCTAAACCGGCAGCCTATTCAAGATACAAGGCAGAAAGTACTAATGTGAAATCTAATAATGTCACACAAGGGAATAAGGATATTGGAAGCAAATCAATTTAGAATGGTATAATCATACCACTTTAACTTTGAAACAAAACAATAAAAGAAGGCTAGTGATAGCAGATTTTTTATTAATCGATAAGTCCTGGCACTTTTCAACCATTAAATGCTGAATGGCCTGCTGACACTTATCCTAAGAGATGGACATGTATTTAATTGTTTAGTGGCAGGGTGATGCAGTGTTCTCCCTAGGGTCTTTTTAGCCGGGCGGCCCACCCGGCTACTTTTTCATGCCACCCGGCTGGAAAAAAATTCTTGAGAGAACACTTGTGATTTGAAAGCATTTAGATGTAGGTTTAATAGGTGTACCAATAGGCCAGTAAAAACTCCTGCCAAAACTGCCCAATCCAGACCCCTTTTTTACACTTGCAAGATTATTTTAGCACATGTTAACTAGCTTTTCCAAGATCCCTAAGGCCACAAAATGGTGGCACATGTGCTTGTGCTGCCCTATTACATCTGGGTTACCTGCAGATGTTGCCGCACTACAACTCCCTGCAGATGTTGCCGCACTACAACTCCCTGCAGATGTTGCCGCACTACAACACCCTGCATTCTACAACCACGGACCTGATAGGGAACTTCACTCAACTGGGTCTCGTCTGCAGCTGACCTGATAGAGAACTTCACTCAGATTGGTCTCGTCTGCAGCGGACCCAATAGGGAACTTCACTCAACTTGGTCACATCTGCAGTGGACCTGATAGGGAACTTCAATTTGGTCTTGCCTGTAGCGGACCTGATAGGGAACTTCACCCAACTCGGTCACGTCTGCAGCGGACCCGATAGGAAAAACTTCAATTTTGCCTCGTCTGCAGCGAACCTGATAGGGAACTTCACTCAACTTGGTCTCGTCTTCAGCGGACCTGTTAGGGAACTTCACTCGACATGGACTCATCTGCAGCTGACCTGATAGAGAACTTTACTCAACTTGGTCCTGTCTGCAGCGGACCTGATTGGGAACTTCACTCGATTTGGTCTCGTCTGCAGCGGACCCCATAGGGAACTTCACTCGATTTGGTCTCGTCTGCAGCGGACCCAATAGGGAACTTCACTCAACTTGGTCAGTGTTCTCCCTAGGGTGTTTTCGCTTTTCCAAGATCTCTAAGGCCACAAAATGGTGGCATATGTGCTTGTGCTGCCATATTACATCTGGGTTACCTTCAGGTGTTGCCGAACTACAGCTCCCTGCAGATGTTGCTGAACTACAACTATCCTATAATGTAGGAAGAAGTTCCACGGTCTAAAATGCATTTTGTTCTTACTTGTATCTTAAAAATCATTGGCTAAAATGATTTATCATACTCAAAGTTTCATAAAGCTGTGTGAAGACCAAGACTGAATAACACTACTGTACTTCCCCTGCTCCATTTTCCTAAATCATTGTTAATCTCAGGATTTTATTTTCTTGGTCTGTCAGTGGTGACTCATAAACTCGATGTGGGAAGTCAGGGCCAGCTGCCTAATCCATCATTTACAACAATACCCTGCTCTGATCTAAATTGGATTGTGTGTCCAAGTCACAATGTCTGTGAATTTTCCTTCAATTACTTTCAGTGTTCATTTAGTTTGCCGTTATTGATGTTGGAGAACACCCACACTTTTTGAAATGGCAGATTTTGAACATCTGAATGCTACAGTGTATGAACGAGACTCTGGACAGACAGTGTTGCACTTTTGATCACCTTTTTGTATCACTGTTTCACTGTTTCATCCATTTCAGCCATACATTTCAATAGGACAATCTTAGCGGAATGCTGTTGCTTTAACTATCTATTTTTAATTGTAATATGTTACATCGGCAGATCCAGCTAATATCATTCACTTGCCATTCTAAGCAAATCAAATGTTAAGATACCCTTGAGAAGTCAGAAAAAATCTTTTATTCCTCGTCCCTTCTCTACAGTGTCTCCAGCATGCCCTGTGTGCTTCACTCACTACAGCTACTTTGTATTTACTAAGGGTAGGGGAGTTAAGGTGCCCTTATAGATTTGACTAGTATCACATGTGTAGGTAACATGTGGTTATAACTGCATAAACAGTGCAGAGGCACCCACACACAAGGTTGAGCGTATCTGCTCCTTCTGCTTAAAGTAAAGGGGGCTGGTAGTATTTTTCCATTGGTAACGACCATCGGAACTAACACATTGGCAAAGTTGTCTGTTGTTTTTGGCCCCAACACCATGCCGACACTCGTCAAAACCCATTGGATCCGACAAGATTTGTGAATGTGACACCTTTTTATGGTGAAAGCAAAAAAACTGCTGATGGAAAACATTTTACTGACATAAAGGTATATCTGTGGTTAGATATGACTTTCAAAGGAAAATGATATATTGTTTTAATCAGTAGTGCAAATATCTTGGCTAAAAAAGACATTTTTTTCAATGAAAACTGGCAAAATAAAGTAAAGCTAATTTTAAAAGAAAGGGTGATATTATCAGAGAGCAGTCTGTTCAAATGTGAGACAACCTAGTAATGTTGGTTGATTGATATATATTTAACAGTAGATTCCTGTCCTAAATCCTGTGGATTTCACTGTATGTCTCTTGTTTTCTCTGGTAGTGGGATCTTGTTTGTGCATCTTCCTGGAGAGTTCACATTGCCAAGTTTTCTCTGCTGGTTGGAATGATATTTGGCTACTTGGTAACAGGATGTATTGCTGACTGGTAAGATTTCTACATTTTCTAATTTTTTTGTTCTTGGTACATAATATACAATACTTTGAGACTTAATAAAATATATGATACTGAAGATACACCATGTTTTTTTTTTATTCTGTACATGTTATTGCAGGTCATGATGGAAGCCTGGTGATACCTCTGTGAAAGAAGAAGTCATGCTAAAATGAACATAGATTAATTCTATAATTCCTAACTAGCCAGCAGCTGCAACTCTCACCTTTTTAAAATCAGTAGCATTATAGAGAAATCATCTGTAATTCTGCAAATTTTTCCATTACCTTGTTTTTTGCAGCTCTACTTTCCAATGGCGTTATGATTGGTTTTCTGACCACTCAGTATTGATTACATAGAGGTTACAGGAAAATCAGCAAGCAGTTACTTTACAGTTGTGGACGGGGTAGAGAGGTGAGAGAACCCACTGAGTGTGAAAAATGTCCAGAACACACTCTGATAGGAGGGCTCTAGAAACCTGCACAAAGGCAGACCACACAGAATTAAAAAGGATAATTTGTCCAAAATGCTGTTGATCTGGAGGTAAAAGTTGCAACTACCTTTAATTTGTGAATTGTAGAATCCCTTCTGACTTATTGATATTTTAGCATTAATTTTGCTTTAATGTACTACACATTTAAACTAATAGACCACGTTGCCAGCATAACATTTAAAAAAAACCAAACCTTTTCACCCCAGAGAACCACAACTCTTCCAACATATATATTTTCAGCCCATATATATTCTCCACCCTTAGGATCCTCTCTATCTATCTATATGTCTGAAAGGTGGTTAGTTTTTGGGTCACCCAACATGCCAAGTATAGATCTAGTTTGTGATACATTCTATGTAGTCGTCTGCAACATTTTAATTTGTTTTGGGGGGGGTTTCAGATCTTTCCATTTTTTATTGCTTAAGTTGGTTCCTTTCAGTTCCATAGTGTGTTACAAAAGAAAATTTACTCACCAAAACCATCCCCCATCCATGAATATTATCCAGGGGTTAGGACCTAAACCACTAGGTCCCCATCCATAGGATCACCCTAATAAGGCTGCGCTACTTAACACTCTAGAGAGCTTCATCCCATTGGTCAGCTACCAGAATAAAGCAGGGGGTGGATCTGGTCAGAACTCGGCTGTAAAGACCTAAACCACTAGGTTACAATTCATAGAAGTTAAAAAGGAGGTGGGTAAAGAATATAACGGTCAAGTGTCTACGGACGAAACAGTAATATCTGACGCCGCAAACAATCTGCATTGGAGTCGGAAATGGTAGTTTCAAACAAAAATTTCACCTTGTTGCAGTCGGCCCCTTTAATAAAGTGTAGGGATTTTCCCACGATCGTAGCTAGTATGGCAGTCACGAACGATCTCCCTATATTTTTGTATAGGGTCAACTCTTGTGACTGCATGTAGTCATATCTTTAAAGGGGAAGTTCAGTGCAAATACTGTACTTTTCAGAAAAAAGAGCAGTATTTTTTCATCCCAATGACCTTAATCTGCCAATTCAGCATTTTGTCTTTGTATAAAAAAATGCAACCGAAATACTGACTTCCTGTTTGCAGGACCCCTAGTAGATAACGTTATGGTCTTGCCCCTGACCCAGCGCCTGGGTTGATTCAGTTGCTCAGTAGTGATCTGAGCATCTTTGACCCATCCAACAGCCAATCAGTAGATATTACTGTTAGGAACATTTCAAGAAAATATGCATTCTGGGAAAAAGGACTGTTAGAACCTGAGATGTCAGCTCACTAATGTCAACAGCAGGGAACAGCAAAGGGTATGAAATCAACTGATTTTTCAAAATGGAAGAGAATATTTAGAATAACTAAGAAGGCATTACACAAACTAACAATTTAAGGGGCATATCCACCCCCAAATCTACATTTTTACCCACTACTGGCCCCATTGTGTAGTGTTGTAAAATCTTTAACTTGTGTCCCTGCTCCAAATGTCGTCCCTGCAATGTCCCTACAAAGTCCTAAAAAGTTAACAGCAGGAGCCTGTCTGTGTCCATATTCCTCCGGGAGAAGTTTGCCATGCGCAGTGCAGCGCTCCCCCCCCCCCCCCCCTTCTCTTTGACTCCCCCTAACTCCAAATACATTTGCTGTAGTGTAGGGCTCTCTCACCCACCCCCAACCCCTGTAGTACTTTGTAAAATAACTTAGCCGATCACTACTTACTTTGCCTGTTTTCCCCGGCGTTCTGTACTGCCTCTCAACCAAATTACAGACGCGGCAGCCGGTCCGCCCCCTGCTTGCACTTTTATGCAAGCAGAGGGCCGTGACACAACGTTGGTGGAAAGAAGCAAAGTAAGTAGTGATCAGCTAAGTTATTTTACAAAGTACTATAGCAGTTGGGGGTGGGTGAGTCAGCCCTACACTACAGAAAACATTTACAAAAGGGGGGACATGCCCTTTAACAAATATTGATAATTTCCACTGAACTGTCCCTTTAAAGATGACAGACAGAATCTTGCAGATTGTCTGTCATCTTTCAAGGATTGGTACAGTGTGTACTCAACCTTTAGTCTTATTCCTTATACAATGGATGGAATCTGTAAGGTTTAAGAAACATTCATAGCTTTGTATTTATACAGGACAGTATAAGCTCCAATAAATGTTCAGTAAGCAGCACATTTTAGACTTAAAAAAAAAAATTTAAATATACATCAAAACTGATAAAAAGGTTTTATGTATGGCTATGTTATGTGCATGTGTCTTAATGGTATTTTAAAAGCAGCTGTTTTTCATCATTATAGCAACATATTTGTGTAGATAACAGAAACTGCCTATGTGTACTAATTGGTAAAATGGGCTGGTGCTTGAAATTTTTTATTTGTTTTTATTTTGGCTAAAGCATTTAAGAGTCAACAATGAATAATAGATATATTTTCTTTCTGTGTTGGAATAAAGAGCTATTATTGCTTCAATGACACACATGGCTGTTAGGTTACTATATTTTTTGACTGGGAAAAATACTTTCCACTAAATAAATAAAAAGATCTCTGAGAATAGCAACAGTCACTGTCCATTAAAGGGAACTGTGGGCCCCATACAAGTGCCCTCAATATAAGGGTGATTGAAAAGAGCTATATCTTACCTTTAAAACGTTCTACTTCCTTGTTTGCATGTATGCTGTGACAAATTCATCATTAATTGTTATAAGCTCCATCCTAAGAAAAAACAATATTTTATAAAGCTAGTTACAGGCTTGCAACCATTCTCTATGTTTTCTTCTAAGGGAGAGAGATTTTTTACTTTTAAGCCTTGAGGCTAGATTTGAACACAGTAAAGTATTTCAGGGACAGGCTTATTACACAGCTGATGATGTGTCCCAGCAGTAAACATGTGGGCATTTTTAAGCCAGCAGCAATGGTGCTGGTAAAGTCGAAGATCACTGTGTAAGCAGGAAGCACCACCTCTTCTACTGCTTAACGTTTTGGATAGATTAAAGGTAGATGCATGATCCTGGGTTCATTTTAAAGGTAAGAGTTGGGAACTGGTGACCACAGTTCCTTTTTAAATAGATTTGCCTTAGTCTAGCCATACACCTGTAGATGGATGTGCAATGGTGCAACCGATCAGTATTTTCCTATTCAAGTTCGGTACCGATCGAACATCAACTTGCACTGTCAATCTTGAGCAGCTTTCACTTTGATAGATCTGCCAAAACCCTATTCCCCCCCCCCCAAAGTCTTGATCAATAAAAGGCCACCTTATTTATTATTTGCTTCATGAGCTACACTGATCTATCATGGTCTAGATGTCCTGATTTAGACAACTCTCCAGCTGACAAGAGCTTACAGTCTAATAAAAAAGTAATTAAAATTATGCCCGTATAAATATCACTTTCTGATATAAACCATTTATTACTACTCCGGTTTATTCCTGCTCTGGTTTAGGACCCAGAGTACAACATCAGAGCTTTGGTTAGTTGGCACAGCGAAGTCCATTGCTTGTTTGGAGTACTGGTACATGCTGCAATCTTTAGTCTCAGCCTATTCATACAGGGATACAAAATACTAGTTATTCTAGCCTGTCGGTCTATTCTTTGTCCTTTATGTTTACTCCCATGATGTATGAATAAAACATAAAATCTTAATTGGCTGTTGATCTGCAAATTGCAATGCATTGGCTTGTTACTGTACTTGCCCAGTATGCTTGTGAAGGTTCTCATTCATGCAGGTCATGGTATATCTGTTGTATTCAGTTACATCAACTGGACTTAAAGTTTACTTCCTTCTGTCATGTACAATTCAGTTTTGATACCTTACAGTTCTAATAACTCCTCTTAGCCACAATGCAATCACGCCTTGCATTCAGAAGGTTCCTAACACCTTGCCGTGATATGCTAATTTGGACTTTCCAGGGTATATAATTGCCAACTGATTCTTGTACGTCATTCTGAATTGAGAAAGCCAGTCGGATGACTAGCGAAACACCTTCAGGAACTAAACTTTATGTCCAGTTGATCTAACAGAATTCAACAGATATACTTCCCCAGCAAACTTTGTGTTTAGTCTTTATTTCATAGAAGTTGACAATGCAATGTGAGCTGAATTCCAATACCCAGAATCCTCTTCCAGACTGTGACTGAAAGGCCGTGGGTATGACATCTTTTGCAAAGACCCTTAAATTCAGTAAGGAATTGTAATTGTAGTCCATTCAAAAGAAACACAATGCTAATAGACATGTTCGACATTGACTAAAATAATGACTATTATCCTGCTGAGTGGGAAATAAAATCAACAATGTGTGCATTCAGTTGCATGTCAACTCTTCTTTAACCCTGAAGCTTACTTAAAGAATACTAATGCAATCCATTAGGTTAACAAGACTTTAGATTTAAATAGATCGCATTGGTTAATGCTGTGTCTGTTTATAAAAGGTTAAATTCTGTCTCCCATATTTACCCATAAGGTGGCTACTGAGGACTTTGTGGCATTGTTATGAACTGTAATTGGGAATCATTTCATTAGCCATTGCTACCCAGGCAGTTTAGCTGTAATACATGTGATTTTGTTATATTATATTCTTCAGTTATACTGTTGATGTGTTTCAAGTAACTATTGTCAAGGTCCTATTGAACAAAACATCTAAGGAGATCTAGAAGTTTTGAGTCAATCCTTAAACTGTTCCCGCGACCTTCAGATTGTCCTTCACAAATGTTGGATCTTTTTCATTGTTGTCTATGTGTGTGACGAGATAGAAATGATGTGAAAGAAGCAACACTGCAGGGTTTTGGCAGTACGCATGTACAGTGTAACTACAGTTGCTAGGCAGTCTGGCAAATTACAGTGCTGGTAGAAAAAGGATTTCTAAAGAAAACAAGTCATTATTAAACTCAGAAATGCAAATAAATGTAATACCATTGGCGTAATTGCAATGGACATCCTTAATAGCATGTGTGCAAAGACTGTAGAACCAAATGATTGCAGGGTTTTAACAAAATATGACATTTAATAATAGAAAAGAATCACTTTTCCCCATTTATCTGATCTCCTTCTTAAAGGCTCCTAAATTCTTAATCACATAGTCATCCTAAGGGAAATAAATAAATAAATACATTTTTATGTATATTGCTTTTGTTTTGCTTGCTATATGTAGTGAGCAACTTTAGATTATCTCATCCGCAATAAAAAAAAAAGCAGGGGCTAATTTAGGCTTTGCCTGAGGCTAAGCTCTTGTAAATGTCAATGGTAGCTGTAAGTTTTTTGTGTGGGTGCATAAAGGCTGATGATAGAGAGCAATGTCAAGAGATAGTAAAAATTATAGACCTAGATGTTCCAGTGTTTGGAACAATCGTCCATCCCTGTACAGACAGACTGCTTGGACGCTATTGACCATGAGTACCAGGCCTAAATTTTGTTTTTGACAGGAAAATATACTTACTTCCATGCAAACATACCCCTGCATGCATTACTGTATGTAAGTAGCCAATTAAATAAGCTTTGGTAAAGTATAAAGATAGAACAGTGTTTCTCAACCTCATGGAACACTTAAAACAATTTTCATATCTCTGGGAACCCCCAAATATAACTATTATATATTTCTCTTTTTTTTCTCTTTCTGTTATCAAATCATCAAATACATACAAATACAACAATAGATCAATAATATATCTATATTGAAAAATGTACTTGAATTCATCACTAGAGATGGACTGGATCATAGATCTGAACCCAGTTCCGTGGCGGATTTACGTGATCCGCAAATCTTTCTGAAAGAATCTGAATGTAACCAATTCTGATTGGATACAATCAGATTCTTTCAGAAAGAATCTGATTGGTATACTAAATCATATTCTTTTCTAATCAGAATTGGTTACAATCAAATTATTTCGGAAAAGAATCTGACTGTCTAGTATACCAATCAGATTCTTTCTGAAAGATTCTTGATTGTATCCAATTCTAATTGGATAATTAGAATGACCAGAAAAACTGGTCATTTGTCAGCTACCTGCCCCCAACCCCAAATGATATATGCAACACTTTATTAGATACATTACTAACCAGATATTTAATTATAATTATTGCTTACATTCTTGCAGAGTATGCTAGCTCCTCCTACCATGCAGTCAATTAAGACTATGACTGCGGACATCACAGCCAGTGATTGACTGCTGTTTCCCCTGCTGCTTCCTCTGCACATGCTCAACCTTATAAAAAGCTCATTAAAGGGTATCTCCACCCCAAAATCAAACCTTTTCTGTAGTGTTACGGACACCCTCCCAACCCTAATCGCCGGATTGAGAAACGTACCTACCTACCTTCGTTCCCTTGGTCTCTGCCTCTAATGCTACTTCCAGTAATGGACCTGCAGCCCTGTCTGTGATTGACTGAGAGTTGGCCAATCCCAGGCACGGCTACCGGCTATTGCAAGAGCTGAGGGAACGAAGGTTGGCAAGTCTTTCCTCTGCACTTTTTAAAGTTTTAAACATGGTGGTTTGGGATGGGAGGGGGTCCCCTACACTACATAAAAAAGTAGATTTTTAAAAACACTACAGCGCAGATGGATCCGGAGGGAGGAGGGGAGAGAGCTTCACAGCGCATGCAAGAATCCTCAGGGAGGGGCAGATACCTTTTCCAGAATGGAAGAGAACATATTGTTTAAAAAAAAAAAGTAAAGTGCAAGTAAAAAAGGGAGATTTACTGCATTACTCCTTGAATATAATGTTCAATTATATACAGCACTGAGACTTGTTATAATCAATGAATTGCTTTATTGAACCATCAAGCTAACTGCAGCAACAAAGAAGCAACGTTACGGAGACAATGTCCCCTTTCTCAAGCTCCAACAGATAACAATGAACAAAGGGTGAACACACCCATATGTAAATCACACAAACCGGAAATGAAGTAGTTTCATCTACACATTGTAACAGGGTTGGCATGCCCTTCAACTTTTTTCAAAATGATTTTATTTCTTTAAAAAGTGCGGGTTTTGTATACTTTATCTCTAATATGATTAATTTAATTTCTGCAATTGTAGGGGAAAAAAAGAACAAAATATAAATACATAGAGGAAACCATAAAATGTATAGCACAACAATGTTTTTTTCATTAAGGAAGAGCAATTTTAAAAACTTCAATTCACAATGAAATGGAGCTTGTCATGGTTGCATGTCCGTAAAGTGTCCTTTTTATCCGCATGTGTTAATATTTTATTTTAGAATAGTTTTTTAATGCATCATTTTTGTTTTTTAGGATTGGCCGGCGTCTTGTGCTGTTGATTTCTGTGATTTTCAATCTTGTTTTTGGACTGACCGTGGCGCTCTCAGTAGATGTGAATATGTTTAGCACACTTAGGTTTTTTGAAGGATTCTGCTTGGCTGGAATAATCTTGTCCCTGTTCGCCTTACGTGAGTACTTATTATATTTTAATGCTGTGTATTTATATCACCATGGATACATGTTTTATATAATTCACCAAAGAGAAATTAAGTCTAGTGATACAGTGGTTAGCAAAAGTATTCGGACCCCTTGAAGTTTTCCACATTTTGTCACATTACTGCCACAAACATGAATCAGTTTTATTGGAATTCTATGTGAAAGAACAATACAAAGTGGTGTACATGTGAGAAGTGGAACGAAAATCATACATGATTCCAAACATTTTTAACAAATCAATAACTGCCAAGTGGGGTGTGCGTAATTATTCAGGCCCGTTTGGTCTGAGTGCAGTCAGTTGCCCATAGACATTTCTTGATGAGTGCTAATGAATAAATAGAGTGCATCTGTGTGTAATCTAATGTCAGTACTAATACAGCTGCTCTGTGACGGCCTCAGTGGTTGTCTAAGAGAATCTTGGGAGCAACAACACCATGAAGTCCAAAGAACACACCAGACAGGTCAGGGATAAAGTTATTGAGAAATTTAAAGCAGGCTTAGGCTACAAAAAGATTTCCAAAGCCTTGAACATCCCAAGGAGCACTGTTAAAGCGATCATTCAGAAATGGAAGAGTATGGCACAACTGTAAACCTACCAAGACAAGGCCGTCCACCTAAACTCACAGGCCGAACAAGGAGAGCGCTGATCAGAAATGCAGTCAAGAGGCCCATGGTGACTCTGGACGAGCTGCAGAGATCTACAGCTCAGGTGGGGGAATCTGTCCATAGGTATTAGTCGTGCACTGCACAAAGTTGCCCTTTATGGAAGAGTGGCAAGAAAAAAGCCATTGTTAACAGAAAAGCATAAGAAGTCCTGTTTGCAGTTTGCCACAAACCATGTGGGGGACACTGCAAACATGTGGAAGAAGGTGCTCTGGTCAGATGAGACCAAAATGGAACTTTTTGGCCAAAATGCAAAACGCTATGTGTGGCAAAAAATTAACACTGCACATCACTCAGAACACACCATCCCCACTGTCAAATATGGTGGTGGCAGCATCATGCTCTGGGGGTGCTTCTTTTCAGCAGGGACAGGGAAGCTGGTCAGAGTTGATGGGAAGATGGATGGAGCCAAATACAGGGCAATCTTGGAAGAAAACCTCTTGGAGTCAGCAAAAGACTTTAGACTGGGGCGGAGGCTCACCTTCCTGCAAGACATCGACCCTAAACATAAAGCCAGGGCAACAATGGAATGGTTTAAAACAAAACATATCCATGTGTTAGAATGGCCCACTCAAAGTCCAGATCTAAATCCAATCGAAAATCTGTGGCAAGATCTGAAAACTGCTGTTCACAAATGCTGTGCATCTAATCTGACTGAGCTGGAGCTGTTTTGCAAAGAAGAATGGGCAAGGCTGGTAGAGACATACCCTAAAAGACTGGCAGCTGTAATTGCAGCAAAAGGTGGTTCTACAAAGTATTGACTCAGGAGGCTGAATAATTACGCACACCCCACTTTGCAGTTATTGATTTGTTAAAAATGTTTGGAATCATGTATGATTTTCGTTCCACTTCTCACGTGTACACCACTTTGTATTGGTCTTTCACGTGGAATTCCAATAAAATTGATTCATGTTTGTGGCAGTAATGTGACAAAATGTGGAAAACTTCAAGGGGGCCAATACTTTAGCCAACCACTGTACATTAATTGGGCATGTCCTCCCCCAAATCAGTATTTTATAAATATGCTAAGTACCCCATTCTCATTATATTCACCTATTCCTTAGACACTCCTTCATGTACCAGCCCTTCGCCCGACCGTCCATTTGGCTCATCTGATTGGTTGACCTGGACGAAAGACTGTCGGATGCAGCTACGTTGCGACCGAGCGTGCGGTCCATAGAGGACTGCACGATTGGTCCTAGTTTTCGGACACGTCCTATTGTTCTTCTAATTCAGATGAACGGTCGGTCGCGGTCGAACGAAGAAACCATCCGATACATTGGACCAACTGACTGATACACAGCCATTTGGTCAGGCCGAATAATTGGATGGTGTGTACCCAGCTTGGCATAATCGAAACCATTGTCAGCACTTGTCATGAATGATGGCTGCAGTGCATGCTCGTTACCAGCTTGCATCAGCAGCAGAGAAGGCCGACTCTGCTGGGGTCGGGGCCTGTAAGTCCCTTCAGGAGCGTCTTAGGAGTCTGTAAATATAACGAAAATGGCATATGATAAATAAAAAATATTGATTTGAGGCTGGACACGCCCTGTAAATAAATGTGATTTCCTTAGGACTGCAGATCCGTACTGCTTTACTTTTTAACTTTAAGAGCACTAAAACATACCTTAGCCTGATGGGTCATTCTAAATGTGTTCCAGTAGCATGGGAAAAAGAGGATCAATGAGGTAAAATTTTAGGTTTGCATTTCTGAATTGTATAAATAACCATTTTAAGTCCATGGGAAATCATTTTAAATACATGGGAAATCATCTGAACTTTTTTTTACTTTTTTTATACTTATAAAATGTAGGTTTGTGTCTTACCTTGCTCAAAAGAAGTAGATCAGACAAAACTACTGATCAAAATGTTTTTCTTGCCTTTCGAAGTAATTCTAAATCTGTGAAACCCTCCAGTCATTTCTGACTCCAAGTAACGAGCAACATACACTCAAAAATATTATCAGGTGATCTAGAAATCCTGCCAATTATATACACCGCAATAAAAATTTTGCATGGCTCAATTATGTCATCAGCCACCATGCTTAATATTATTGTTGCACAATACTGATATTATATATGGATATAAATGCGTGTATGGCCTGGCTAAAATAAAGCTGTGGTCTAGGGTTGCCCCTGGTCATTAAAGTAATACAATTAAATTGAAAAATTTAAGTAAAAATAACCTAATATGTGACTCACTTGTGTTAAAGTCCAGGAACAGAAAGCTAACTCCGCAGTTAACAAACATTACAATTTGCACAGCTAAACAAGAGAAACTCCTTATTTAATTCATTGGCTCTGTATTAAGATAAGGAAGCCAAACAGCTACTTAATTTTTTTAATAGTTTTTAATATCCCTGCTTTGGATGGGAAGCTTATATTAAAAGTTTAGAATGTAATCTGTTTGAAACGTTTTGGTCATTTTAACTTGATTGGTATTGTAGTGATCGCTAAACAGACACACAACTCACACAACACACAAGTGGCCGTACAAGGCTTGTACCTTGTAGGAATCTGCAGAACATAAAGAAATTCGTTTGGCTCTTCTTACATGTAAATATAATAAAAGACCACATGCCATTATTGCTTCTATAAGGAAGGGAACTGCTACTATACTGTACTGTACCATGCTGTACTATATAATATAATCCTTATTTACTGTGGTCTAATCAATAAACTACCCAAATGAGCCAAAACTTTACCACCTCTTTGAAACTGTGTGTGGCCAATTTAAGGTAGTAAATATCGATAGAGAAAGCAAGGATATGTGGCTTAAAACATACTTTTATTTCAATTATTAAAATAGTATCAAAATATCCATCAAAAGAGAACCTATACACCCTTAAAAGAATCCCCCACCCCAGATGGTATAACCAAAAAACATGAGTACAAAGTCAATAATAATATGTAGCCCTATACACACTTAGCAAAAAATGTATACTTAGCAATAAAGTCGTCAGAGTATGAGGCTAGCTGTACAGGAGACCAGAGACATGATGCAGGTAGAGGGGGGACCCAGCACCCCAAACGCGTTTCGCTATAAAAGCTTTTTCAATGGCGCGAAAGCCGTAAGGAAGTCCCTACTATTTAAAGGAGAACTAAACCCAAAATACAAAGGCAGCTCCACAGACTCTATAACTGTCACTTTGTAAAACCATTTGTCTCTCACCTCTGAATTCAGCTTCTTATTGTAGAAATCATTTATAGAACATTTCTGAGTACTGGCAATCTATGATGCCACTGCTGGCTTCTAGTGTTGCCTCTTCCTGGTGGTCCAGGTCCCAAAACTCCTTCTGCACATGCTAACTAGCTACCTTGTGTTTGTTTCCCACTCCCCTTATTCTAAGCTGCATATAACAGTTGAACTGAGTCCCCACCTGCCAGTGTCTCCCAGCCAATCATCAGAGATAGCAGTGAATATCATTAGCAAATTTTCCTGCTCAAACAGTTGCAGAAGGTATTCACCCTTTTCATATGTATTTAGGAAGCAACTTGTTAACCCTTTATATTTGTGAGCATTTCTGCAAGACTGTGTCTTTGTATGTGCTTATTTCTGCACTCTACCATTTATATTAGTGTGTGTATTGCTGAAATGTACATTTAGGGCATGGCCATACTGCAACGCACCTGAATCGCACACGTTTGCACTTGCGATTTGTCCATTGTCATTAGGGAAACGCATGCGATTGCACAAAAACCGCACGCTTTACCAAATTGCTGGTGCATGTGTGAATCGTATGACACCCGAAATCGCAAGATTTTGGTGCGTTGCTGCGATTTCAATACAATTGGAAAATTGCAATCGCCTGAAAAACACACTTGTGTGTAATGCAAGCTGCATTGATTTCAGTTTAGCCATATAGCATGTATTTAATGCAATGGAACTTAGCAATTTCCTGAGGCTTTGGCCCCACTTAAGTGCAAGGGAGGACGCACGGTTGCGATTGTGCTCACTTCCGTGCATGGGCGTTGCGCTTCCACAATTTGACCCTAGCAGAGCGCATGCAATACAGACAAAAAAATGGTGATCGCATGCACCCCAATATCACACGGAAACACATTGCATGTAGTGGGGCCGGTCCCATAGGCTATTACATGCATGCACTCCCACTAGCAAAATCGTATCGCAAACCGCAAGAGTGATTTTCCTTATGCAAAACTTCCCACAGGCAGCCCTCCTGCTGCATTAATTTTATATAACATGTTTGCGTTCCCTCTAACAGTACCCCTTTAATTGGCATTCCCTCCAATAATTCCTATTAATATGTAAATTCATATAAACAACATGGTGCAGAGCTGCAAATTGCATACCCTCCAATATTCCCCTTTAATACATACACTTATAGAGCATGGTGCAGTGCTGCAGGTGGAGGATAATATAATGACCCTGATCTTAGCACAGCTCTGTGCAATGCATTTCTTAGCTTAGCTCTGTACTACAGTTTGTTGTTTTTATACAGACTGCTCAATCAAAAACACACTCTTCCTACCCTCCAACATTCCCTTTAATAAGAAAATGTTGTGCCACACTTGTCAGTGTGGTGTCATCAGTTCTCGGTCTAAGTGCTAACCGTATGTTAGATAAATGACTTGACAATGTTTGCTTCAGTCGTTGGCTGAAATCTGTAACAAAGGGTTTTAAACTCACATCATTAGCAAGTAAATGGCAATTTTTCATCAATACCTGCCTGGTATCTCGCCATTGTGCATTATATTGAGTAATGAAACTTAGTATGGTATTACTAGGCGACCTTCTGTTCCCAGGTGTCACTAACTCATTTTGCGTATGGCATGCTGCGGAAAAACAACATTGTCTAAGAAGTCGTTTCGTATAGCCTCTTTTCTGCAAACTTGTTTGCAGAGCTGTGGCCTCCATATTAAAGTCCGACTGTTTGGTACAATTATGCTGTACTCTGAGAAACTGACCTGGAATTACCCCTCAACAAGGCTGGTGTATGTGCACTTGTATAATGTAACACATAATGTAATGTGTTTGTAGCTGTCTTTTTCCTGAACAGTGAGGTATTAAGTACGTTGTTGTCTCGAGTCACCAAGAGATCCAGAAATTCCACCTGATACCTTGAAATATGGTGTGTTAAAAAGATATTAAAAGGATTGGAGTTCAAGATTTTTAAAAAATCACCAAATTCTTGAAAGGTACCATTCCACAGTATGAAAATATTGTTATGTATTTGAGCCATACCTCTACATGCACAGCATAGGGAGAATGCTCAGGACTCTGTGTTCCCTCGGCCGTGGCTCACTCCCCTATAGGGAGTCTATGGCGGCCTGAGGAAAATGTTCCCTCTTTTCCGCTCGTTCGGCGGCCGCTCTCGTTCGGAACGATGGTATCAGGGCTTTATCGGTACTGTGTGTACCCAGCTTAGGTAGGGTTAGTGTTTGTTTTATCTGATAATCTACAGGTTTTAAATGTTTGTATGAATTGAAGAGCTTAAAGCTGTTGTACACACGACAGAGAGTTATTCTTATTATCGATTTATATAGCACAAACATCTTTTATGGTCCTTTTAATTGCATTGATACATTCACAACTGGAAAGAATATACAAACTCATTACAGATGTGTCCAAGGGAGGATTTGAACACACGTCCTAGAGATGCAGATTATGAGCCGTGTGTCGTGTGAAAAGTCTCATGACTGACAAACCATCACTGATTGCTGCGGAATTCTTTGTTGGTGATCGAAAATTACAATCAATCAATATTGTTTTTTTGAATTCAGTTAATAGATCCAATAAGGGTAAGGTCCTACTATCTTGCATAGCAGCGCATGTAGGATTTTTGCAACACGCTGCTGTGCGTGATACTGCTGTGCGTGTGTGCTGCGTTCTGGGCAATTTCAAT
Organism: Hymenochirus boettgeri; assembly: GCA_019447015.1. NCBI lineage: Eukaryota > Metazoa > Chordata > Amphibia > Anura > Pipidae > Hymenochirus > Hymenochirus boettgeri. The sequence goes on along the minus strand of CM033474.1, from coordinate 164,925,916 downwards.
GTTATTGGCACGCATACAAACCTATAACGGACCGGACCTCAGCGCACATAGTGGGAGCTACCCGGTAGCATTGCATTGGCAATGCGAATCGGAAGCGTGAATGAAGCACAAATCGCACTCACACGCAGTAGTGGGACCTAGCCCTAACACAAACAAATATTCACCTAGATCCCTATTCTATGTAAGGTCAATTTGGTGAATGTAAATGGAATATTATATATTGTTTTAAAATTCCATTGGCATCTGTTCCATTTTATAACTCTATTGGAATCTATGGTTCCATTGGATTCTGTTGTTTAGTTAATATGTAATGAATCTTGCATTTGTGTACTAAGCTTTAGTTACATTTGCAGAGATAGGTGTCCTGTGTGTGCTATATTGCTGTTCATAGCTGTTCTGCAACGCGTTTTTTATGAATGTCCTGTTTATACATTTTAAATCATTCCAGAAGGGTCTTAAGATTTATTTCCTTTCATTTGTTTAACTATTGCTATATCCAACCATGGTACAAATATTTAACATACCCAGGTATGTCACAAATCCACAAGTATACATTAGTAAGTAGCTGCAGTAAGGCTGAAAAAGAGATTAACTGGGTTACTTATTAAGCCAATTATTGTTCGTTTAATCTAATTGCTAGTTCGCTAAATGTTTTCTGTGGTAATTATTAGGCAATGCTATACAGGTCATATGCTTGTACAGAATTAATATAACATTGTGTGACCCTTTCTTATCACCATTGCTGAATACATTGGATTTGTGTATGGTTTAGCTCAGAATAGAAGCCCAAAAAATGGCAGAGACCTGTATTTGTTTCTAAATCCAAAACTGCAGGAGATTAAAAGGCTAGTTGTAGAGCATTACACAGAGGAGATTTGGCTTGAATTTCTAACATCGCAGGGGATCCTTGAACAGAAAATGCTCTTAAGAAAGATAAATTGTGTTGTTTATTATATTTCCTTTTTTGTCCAACTGGGGGATATTCAGCCACTTACCCTGTAGCTCTTGGTAAACTACAACTATCACAACCATTCCTACAGCCAATTTATGCCATATACACATCTTTCTGGATCTTCTTAGTGATCGACATACGATCGCAAAATGAATGGGCCAGGCGTGACTTTGTCGATCGTATGTTGGCTGCAAAGAAGATTCGGAAAGGTGTGTCTCCTCCCCTTGTCCCTCCCACTCATGGACTCCATGGCCCCTCCATTTGCAGGCCCCCTTGGCCCCTTCCCTTACAGCCCCCATGTGGCCCCGCCCACTATGGGTACTGTGTCTCCGCCCACTCAAGGGTGCCGTGGACACTCAGACCCCCCCTACAGAAAAATGTGTGAAAACAGCCTTTTCAGGCAGAGTGAAAACTCTGCCTGAAAAGGCTGTTTTCACATAGTGGGTAGGTAGGGCTGTAGATTACCTTAACTTCTCTCACACAGCAGGAAGGGGGAGGGACTTCCGGTCTCCCTTACACATTGAAGACTGAGGCTGTGCTTGCCGGCGGCAAGGTGGAGGAGCAGCCTTAGGAATGTCACAGGTCAGCCACCCACCCATTAACTTTCTGGTCTGTAATGTATTTATATCTCCTTTTTTAAAGGAGAATATAAAATGCAACAGTAGAAAGAGAGCACATCACATCAGTGAATAATATATATTGTGTAGCAAAGATCTTAGGTTTTCTACGCAATAAATACTATGTACTGATGTGCTCCTCTGCTCTTCTTTCTACTGTTGGATTACTGTGACCCCAAGGGTAGGAGGTAAGGAAGATTTCACCTACCAACACCACCCACACTGGTGTGCTTAAGTGAACCTGTATACTCCGAATATAAAATGCCCTCCTGGCCTTACCCTTAAAGGAAAACTAAACTGATGTTTTTATACTCTATAACCTGAAAGCATTCCCCCCCAAGAACATCAATAAACAGTAAATTACCACCCCAGTAAATGGCAATAAAGTTAAAGGGTATGTCCACCCTAAAATGAAATTTTTGATATACGATCCCCCCTGGGCTCCCAGCCCCAGCCGCATTATTTTTTTTTTAGAAAGCCCCCCAAACTGTACTTACCTCCCCTCTTTCCTGCGCCGCGCTCCCGGCCCTCTGCTTGCGAGGAAATGCAAGCAGAGGGGCGGGACCGGCAGCCGCGTCTGTGATTGGCTGAGCGGCAGCCAATCACGGACGCGGCTGCCGGCAGCTCACTTCCGCGTAGGAAAGCGGAGAGGTAAGTAAAAGATTGGGGAGCTTTCTAAAAATAAAAAATATGCGGTTGGGGCTGGGAGACATGGGGGAATAGTGTATAAGGGGTTTTATGCTAGGGGGAGGGATAGCAGAACGGGAGGGAGAGGGAGGGGGAGGGAGGGGGGAGAAGGGATTCAGTACGCATGGCAAAGATCTCCGGGAGGCCAGGTAGCAGGCAGTGTCCTATATGGACCTGCTAGCCTCCTGGTGGGCAGTTTTTGGGACTTTGGGGGGGGACTACAGGAGAACCAGATGGAGCTGGGATGTGAGGTAAGGATTAAACTACACTACATGGTGGGGCCAGTAGTTGGGGGGATTATAGTTTTGGGGGTGGACATGCCCTTTAATGTAATCCCCTGAAGAACTTGATAAATGTGTGTATGTGAACTGTCTGTGCCAAACCTGACTGTGTCTAAAACATGTCAATATGGAATGCAAAAAGATTGGCTATAGATTACTAGTAGGCGTGACCTGCTGTAACAAGTTCCTGCAGTTGCTTAGAACTGAGCATGTAAAAGAACACAACAGTCAGTGACCAGACTGTTCGATACTGGAATGCTGGGAAATAAAACACAAACCGCATGTTAAAAAGATAAATTTCTCAGCACCCACATTTGAAATGAGAGGTGATACACCGATTACTGCTCCTATATCAAGGTGCTCTGTCTTCCGATTCATTATTTTTATTTTCTTAATTTAAAACTGTTGCAGTCATCTTGTTTTTAATTCCTGGAGAAAACAGACCGCAGGCACTGGTCTGTTCTGTGGTGAAAATAAACCCTACCAGCCACACTATTGTGTTTGCGAGGAAGGCAAACACATGTTGCAATGTATAATTCAGTATGACAGATGCAATAGCTAGAACACACCTTTTATCTCGGTTGCTGGACAGTTATTAAACACTGTATTTTGTGGTTAATTCATACTGGTCGTGATGACACAGAGACCTTCAGATCACATAATCATTTACTGAATTGGTTAGGTTTTTTATGTTTGCTTTTATATTAGTCTTTTCCAGAATTGATATTTAAAGGGCATGTCCACCCCAAACTAAAATGTAAACCACTACTGCCCCCTCCCCCCTTACCTTACATCTTTGCTCCTAATTGTTCTCCTGCAGTGCTTGTCCAAAGTATGTAGTGTGACATGCACAGGGGAGCCCTTAAAGGGTAACTGTGAGGCTGGTCATATGGCTGAAAAAAGGAAGTGTTCAAGCAGGAAGTAATATTGCTGAACCTTTCCAGCAATAACTTCTCACAAATTTTATCTAGAAATGTGATTTTGGTTTTATTTTGAAGGTAAGATGGAAGGCTTTTTATATAATTCTTTCTAGTTTGGAAGAATTGGAGACCACAGTTACCCTTTAAATCCCCTCCGTTTCGCACTCCTCTCAGCCAATCACAGACGTGGCTGGCGGTCTGGCCCTTGCAGGTTCCGGCAAGCAGGGAGCCGGATCAAAGTGCCGCAGGAGCGAGGAGCTGTATGTAGAGTTCTGAATCTTTTTTTTTTTTTTTTTTTTAAATTAGAAATCTGACATAGCGGTGGGCAGGGGTGCCCTACATCAGATGAAAAGTTTTTTATTAGGGTGAACATCCCCTTTAAAGGGATAAGGGAGCAATTTAAGAAAATCATGAAAAATGAAGACCAGTTTAAAATATTATTGACTGCTCTCAAACATACTACCTTAAATTTCTCCTTTAAAACTAATGCTATGCAGATGTTTATCAGTACTATATTGAAAAATCATAGCAACAAAAAAAAAATCATAGCATACGGTAAGTGAATTTCTTTCCAAACAAATTGTTATTCTAGCACATAACTTGTTAAAAAAAGGAGAATGCCAGCCATTCCACAGCCTAATCGTGATTAGTCTCAGTTTTTATGTAGAAGAGCATTGTAAATAGAAAAATTAAGGTTTTGTCCAGTTTTTACAATTGTGCAATTTTAGTCTCTATTTTAGAAAGCAAATCAAAGATTTCTTTACTAAGAATAGCTACTGCAGTTAAAAATGATATGTTGGTTTTCTTTGTTGATGGCGAGAAAATGCAAATAGCTGCTAATTGAAATTATAATTATAGTCTGTATAATGAAACTTCTTTAGCAAAGCTATTTGGGATAATTGTTTTCAATGGAAAAATGTTATGACAAAAAGCTTAACGTTCCATTGCGTTAAATGTATGGGTGAAACTCCATAATTATGAATGTTCTTTGACTTTGCATCACTTATAGCTTCATACCTTTATTCATATAAATTAGATAGTAAGCTTTAAAGGCAAGGATCATCATTGCAATCCATTTTTCTTTTAAAGGGCATGTCCACCCCCCAAACTAAAATGTCACCAACTACTGGCCCCACTGTGTAGTTTAAAAAAATCCTTACCTTACCGTACCCTCTCCTGCAATGGCTGCCCAAAGTCCAGGAAACTGAAGAGTAGGTGCTGTCTTTCTGTGGGAAAGAAATGTAACTTGGCGGTTGGGGGTGGTTAGGTACGGCCTACAAGATATTAAAAGTTTCAATTTATGGTTGACATACCATTTGATGGTAATAGTCAATGGGAATCTTGGCACATATGGGTGAATGGGATTAAAAAAAAAAAAAAAGTATATTGAAGGACAAATCATTGTAAAATTTACTTTTTGAAAATGAAAAGCAATTGCAGTTTTCATCTGCCAGATTGATATCCTGGACATAAAGTCATGCTAAAGTACCAAGGAGGCCTGGCAGAAGCAGTTTCTTCAAGCTGGCGTTCCCCACAAAAATGTCATGGGGTAGGAATTACCAATACTACCTCCATACCTCAGGTACTTTTCATTTGAACTGTTTTTAAAAAAAGATTTATGTGCACTTTAGTTCTCCTTTAACTATGGCCAATAACTCCCATTTTTGGAACTCTCCTGGCTCCAACTGGAAATGTCTTGTCACTATCTATTTTTTAATTAACTTTTCCCACTAACTGAAAACCACATTTAAATTTTACCTCCAAAACCTTTGGGAAGAAACACCATAAGACCTTAAATTTTACTCTCACTGGCCCTTAGTTGCACTGCAGCATTGGGTTGATGGTCTTACTTCCCCTGTAAGTTAGGGATCATGTTAAAATTATGCATTTAAAGTATATAAGCGATAAATTTAAAGGAGAACTATAGGGTGTATTAAGTTTTTTAAAGAATGGTTAAAATTAAAAGTAAGTGTGTACCCAGCTTTACATGTGCTGTTTTTTTCTGTACTGTGGATAGATGCATAATGTATGTAGATGTAAATATTACAGCTGCTTCTTAAACTTGTCCTTTAAAATACATTATTTTATTCCGTTTTTAGTTATTTCATGAGAAAGCAAGAAATATGGAACGCTGTAATGCAGACAAGTCAAGTCTATATGGTGTACAATTTATTTAAAAGGAATGAAATGGCAGATAAGTCTTGTAGATGCAGAGCTTATTTTCATTTAAATAAGATAATTTAAAAAAAAGTTTGTTTATAGGTACAGTAGTAACCTTGGTGATGTACAGCAAAATATCATGCAGATTAATCCTAAGATTGCATTGTGCATGTCATCAGGCAACAATAGAGCTCAGTACTTCCACAGACAATTGTAAAGTAAAGATGAAAGATGGCACATATCCTCACTTCAGATTATTTTTGTTAATATTGGCTTTCTAGCTTATTTTCCCTCTGGCAATTTTTTGTCTCCGTATTTTTATGTGCTAGTAGGCTGTTATGTTTATTGTATCAATAAAATGCAAGTGGTGTTTTGCCCTTATTGGTTATTGAGGCACAGACTGATGATTACAGTCTGTGCATCTTAGAAGCTACTGTGTTGTACACGGCATTGAAAATTATATTGCAGTTAATTATGCTTGCTTTAATGAGCCAAAATCCTAGAGATTTGTAGTTTTGCACAACAGCATTGTATACCCTGACTGTGTAAGGCATTAATATTTTTGATCAGTGTTTGATAATTGTAGGATTGAAATTGGGGAAGCTCCAATTACACCCCCCATAAGGTTAATCAAAGGTCCAAAATCAGATTGTCAGATTATTTTATTTGGGCATATGTTAAAGGACTTGGCCGCTTTATTACCTGCATTATTCTCCATATATTTTAGAATAATTATTGCCTCCATTCTGGAAGAGTAAGCTGTCCCCTCCCTCCATGCAATTAATCAAGGCTTGGACAACTGACATCACAACCAATGATTGACTGCTGTTTCACCTGCTGCCTCCTATGCACATGCTCAAGCTTATTAAAAACTCACTGAGTAGAGGGAGGGGGCATATTTCTTTGCCAGAAAGGAACAGAATGTATCATTAAATATGTAGCTACAAATGCATGTATTAAACTGGTAAAAGTAGCAGTGGGGGTTGAAGGCAGATAACTGATAAATCACCATTTTTTTGTTTTAAAGGTAGACATGCCCTTTAACTATAAAAAAAAAAAAATCTTTAGCACTTTACAAATTGTGGAAATTCACATAAAGTGTTGGTTTTTTTTTTTTACATCAATTTCCATTTTGATGGCACTTCAACATTTGATAAATTTTACTCTTAAGCCAAGTATATCTACTAGATAATGGTCGGCCGATCTGTACAATTTTTTTTAGATAATTGTCTTTAGAATGATAACACTCGTCCAGTATAAGTGAAGACCAGGGTGGATCCCTGAGTCTTGTGCTTGAATATAACGCAAAATGTCCCAAGTTGTAAAAAAACATAGCATTTGCCAATGCTATTCATTTTCTCAACCCGTCTACCCTAGTTAAAGGAAAAGTATGTTGTAAAATAAAGTTACGTTTATGCTTGTGAAGGTTCTCATTCATCCAGGTCATGGTATATCTGTTGTATTAGCCACTATCTAATCACACCCTTAACACCTGGCTGTGATATGCTAATTGGGATTTTCCAGGGTACATAATTGCCACAGATTCTTGTACAAGTCATTCTGAATTGAGAAAGCCAGTCGGATGACTAGCGAAACGTCTTCAAGAACTACATTTCAAGTCCAGTTGATCTAATTGAATACAACAGATAAAGTTACGTTTAGTTGGAAGCTGCAGCTTTAAAAAAACTGTTGGCATTTTTTCCCCTTATGCCCCTCCAGAGCCTACCTTTTGCAGCTTCAAAGTTGCAGACTTCTTGAATCTGGATAGTTAGATGTGCCGCCCCTCCAAGATTTGTTGCTTCCTCCTGCTGCATTAGTCTCAAAGGGGAATGTTCGTTTGTTCCAAGCATGCGCCCGATGTTGCTGTGCTCGTGATGTGTGTGCGTGTGATGCCATCTCGCCGTGCTTTTGCCCATGCTTCTAAGGGGCCACTTTTTTAAAGCTGCAGCTTCCAACTAAACTTTATTTTACAGCATACTTATCCTTTAAGTCAATTTATTTGTACTTACAAGAGGTGATAATGACTAGATCACCTCTTTATTGTGACTGTGTTAACATTAAACATATAAGGCATTTATTCTTTCATTCATTGGTTGACAGGCCATGTACAGTTACTTAACTAGTCTTAAGTGCCTTTAACAACTTCAATATTTATTCCTCCCCTACAAGGGACAATTAATTCTTTGTAAACAGAAACATGCTGTTACATTTTCTGGATTGTATTTCATCTATTTATTCATTAACATGCTTATTTTTGTAACTTTCCAAAAATATATTCTTGGCCATAAACACAATTCAATCACACTGAAAGTCTTCAAAATAAAAACACAATATAGCCAACCCAAATAAACATGTTCAACTGGAAGCATTGTGTTTGCCGTAACCTATTTACTGAAACCCTATTTTAGAGTCATTATCTAATAAAACCAATGTAGCTACAGATGTTGCCCTTGTGGTGCACTGTTATCAAAGCCTAAAGCATGGTGTGGAATTCATAGAGTGGCTGCCATGGAAAGGCTTATTTGTATACATAGAAAGGGGCAAGAACCAATACTCCCTATACCCAGTGTTATGAAGTCACTCAAACTTCACCAAGATAAGAGTTGCCTACTCTGTACTGATAAAGGTTCAATGAAGACAAAACTGATCTACAGATGGCGCTCTGGTGTTCCATTTAGCTCATGCAATGCTTTAAAAAAAAAAAAAACAGATGGCATTGCATGAAATTCACTAAAGGGCTGCCAAGAAAATTATCCAGGCATTTAATTTCTCATGAGGCTTATAAAAAAAGTTGTAATCCTTTGGCAGCAGTGAAAATGCTTGAAGTGGAATCAAAACTGAATCAGTCTATTCTGAGTCTGTTCTATTAACAGAATGTATGGCAACAAGTAATCTAGCTTGCACTTTTGGGGCACTTAGTATAGTATAGTATAGTATTTGAGGTTGAATAAAGACATACGTCCATCCAGTCCAACCCATCTAGCAATATCCTCATTTCCTGCCTAACTGTTGATCCAGAGGAAGGCAAAAAACCCCCACCAAATTTATGAAGGGGGAAAAAATTCCTTCCTGACTCCAAGTGGCAATCGGAAATTTCCCTGGATCAACTCTACTTTATGTATCAATACCAGTAACTTGCAACATTCCTTGTTTGCAGAAACTCATCCAGCTTTTTTTTGAAACTCACCAATGAACCTGCCATTACAACGTCCACTGGAAGACAGTTCCATAGCCTTACCGTTCTCACAGTGAAAAACCCTTTCCGAGCTTGAAGCCTAAACCTTTTTTCTTCAAGTCTTAAGGGATGTCCTCGTGTCCTTTGACATGTTCTCTTGGTGAACAATGCCCCAGATAGTTTATTGTATGGCCCGTTAATGTATTTATACACAGTAATCATATCCCCACGCAAGCGCCTTTTCTCCAGCGTACATAATTGTAACTTTTCCAGTCTCTCTTCATATTCAAGCTCCCCCAATCCCCTTATTAATTTAGTTGCCCTTCTCTGAACCCTTTCCATTTCAAAGATGTCCTTTTTGTACACAGGATTCCAAAATTGCACTGCATATTCCAAATGAGGCCTTACCAATGCTTTGTAAAGAGGGAGAATTACATTTTCCTCCCTTGAATCCATACCTCGCTTTATACAAGACAATACCATGCTGGCTCTGGCTGTTGCCGCCTGGCACTGCTTGCTACCTTTAAGTTTGTTATCCACCAAAACTCCAAGATCCCTTTCCAACAGGGATTCACTTAACACAGAGCCATTTATAGTATAAGTAGCACAAGTATTTTTAAGTCCAAAATGCATCACCTTACATTTATCAACATTGAATTTCATCTGCCACTTAGCAGCCCAATGTGATAATCTATCTAGATCCCCTTGCAACGATTGCACATCCTCTGAAGTTTTTAATGGTCGACAAAGTTTTGTGTCGTCAGCAAACACAGAAACCTTGCTGACAATACCCACTTCCAAATCATTAATAAATAGATTAAATAGAAGCGGCCCCAACACAGAACCCTGTGGCACCCCACTTAGCACTTTAGTCCATAATGATGAAGCCCCATTAACAACTACTCTCTGCATCCTATTGTTTAACCAATTTTCTATCCATGTACAAATGTGACTCCCCAGACCAACAGAACTTAGCTTATTCATTAGTCGCCTATGGGGGACTGTATCAAAAGCCTTTGCAAAATCCAAGTAAACTACATCTACTGCTATACCAGAGTCTAAATTTCTACTTACTTCCTCATAAAAGCCAAGCAAGTTAGTTTGACAAGATCTATTCCTCCTAAATCCATGCTGGTTACTACTTATAATGTCAGTCCTTGAAACATACTCTAGAACATGATCCCTTATTAAACTTTCCAGGATCTTCCCCACCACTGAAGTTAAACTTACAGGCCTGTAATTACCCGGCTGTGAACGACTACCCTTTTTGAATATTGGAATAACATCAGCCTTTTTCCAATCCAGAGGCACACCACCGGACATGAGGGAATCAGCAAAAATAAGAAACAATGGCCTAGATAAAACTGAACTTAGCTCCCTAAGTACCCTAGGATGTATTTTATCCGGTCCAGGAGATTTACTAATATTAACCTTATTTAGTTCTTTCTGTACCATATCCTCGGTTAACCAAAGTGAACTTGAATCTTGTATACCTTTATTGCTACTATACTCTATGATATCTGTACTTGGATCTTCTATAGTGTATACAGAGGAAAAAAAAATATTCAAGACATTTGCTTTATCGCCATCCTCCGTAACTAACTTATCCCCATTAATTAATGGTGCCACATTCTCAGTCCTCATCTTCTTACTATTAATATACTTAAAAAAATGTTTAGGCTTAGTGATGCTTTCTTCAGCTATCCTAACTTCATTATTAATTTTAGCTAGTTTGATTGCTTTCTTACACTCCTTGTTACAGTTTTTATACTCCCTAAAGGCCCTTTCCGTTCCCTCGGCCTTAAAGGTTTTAAATGCCTTTTTCTTCCTTACCATTTGCCTCTTTACATCAGAATTCAGCCACATAGGCGCGGATTTATTTTTTTTACATTTATTTCCCAAGGGTATAAATTTAGATGTGAACTGGCTTAAAATCCCCTTGAACACAGTCCACTTCTGTTCAGTACCTTTACCTGATAATACATTATCCCAGTTGACATTCTGAAGAGCTGCTTTTAACCTGGGAAAATTTGCTTTCCTGAAATTAAATGTCTTTGTTAACACAGCGCACTTTTCCTTTCGATAACAAAGTCCAAATGCCACTATTTCATGGTCACTATTCCCTAAGCCTCCAGTTACCTTTATATCTATAATGCGCTCCACAATGTTAGATATTACCAGATCCAACAGAGCTCCTTTTCTAGTAGGAACCTCAACCACCTGTGAGAGAAAATTATCCTGCAGCAAATTCAGGAACTCATCGCCTTTTTCTGTGATGGCAGTTCCACCACACCAATCAATGTCAGGGTAATTAAAGTCCCCCATAATGAGCACACTCCCCAAACTTGCAGCCCTTGCCAACTCACTTGCCAACTGCATATGAAGTTGACTCACCTCCACTTAATTAGCCTTGTAAGAGCTCCTTGTGGAAATCTTTAAAGGGTAACTTACGTCTCCAGACAACAGTAGACAGCGCACATTCACAAACATATAAGCTGTGTCTCACCTCTTCCTTTGCTGTGGATGCTGGGTGATTTATGAAATGAACCTGTGGGTAATAGGGGTCAGCTCCCATAATCCACACAGCTAAGTGTACACAGTATTCTTCACATGCTCTGTGGTGCTCAACAAATCTAAACTAGGAACTGCAGCTGTGCTTCCTAGAAGCTTATAGCCAAAAAAAAATACCCAGCAAAGATCCTCCCTCTCCCTGACTCAGAACAGAGATTTTTGTAAATGCATTAAATGCTCCTGTCCCTAAAAATTATATATTCCTTTGATTTTTCTATAAATAAAAAAAATATGTCTTAAAAGTTTATTTCTTAGCTAGCATGGATGCAACCTCATGTACTGCTAAAAGCAGTTTTATACCACTATCCCAACAGAACTACTATGCAAAATACTGGTTAATGACACTTTATATGTTCCTAGAAACATAATGGGGTAAAAAAGAAAGTAAAATCAGTTGACTATTTTGTATTGTATCATGTTGGGTACACACTGTACCAATCTTTGAAAGGTGGCAGACAGAATCTGTCAGATTTTCAAAGATGTGGCTACACACAGTCCCGAGCATTCTCCCTATATAATATATAGGGCAAACAATTGGGACTGACAGTTTCCATATGATAGCAGCTGGCTCCCTATACTTTTGTACTGGGGCGAAGGAAATTTTTTTGGAAGGTTACGATTAATGACGACTCTGAACATCACTTCGCCAATAAAGGGGCAATTCCGTCAGAATCTTTCCTTTATTGTTAAAGTGTGTACCCAGCTCAGGATTTGAATTTGTGACCACATGGGTTGTTTCTACAATGAACACTTTATCCTACAGAGCCACAACAGAACATGTAAAGAAACAGGTACATTTAAAAATGTTATCTAGGAACAAGATCAAAAAAAGAAAATGTCTGTAAAATCTGCAATTTTGTATTGCTCCAGGAAAGCTGTATGTAATTCCATATAGGTGTGCAGACATAAGTATAGAACATTGTTTCTCAACCAGGGGTCCCTGAGAGGTTGCAAGGGGGTCCTCAAGAGATTTACAAAAACTGTATAGATCCACCATTGTGATGAATACAGATATTTTTCTATTTATTTATCAATGTTCTATATTTGTATGAATTAGTTTTTTGGTGTATTTGGTGTATGAAGAAAGAAAAAGAAAAAAAATACATAATCATTATTTTATGTAGGGGTTCCCGAGACATGAAAATATTTCAAGGTTTCCTCAGAGATAAATAACACTGGTATAGAATATACTCTGTACATAGAGACCGTGAAAACTGGGGTCAGGGGGTGGCCATTAAGTGCACATGTTCATAGAGTTTTTAATCTCCATTTAAGGCTTAACATTAGAAATACTTATACAGTAGCTGAAGGTATCTTTATATTGAGGAAGGATGTCTCTGACTTAATAGCCCTTATTTTTACTCTAATCAATACGATTGCATATAAAATGTTTCCTTAATCCAGAGCATGAATCTGTGACAGGAAGCATTTCCTTATGTTCAAAGTTACTACTACAAGACTTAAATTACTTGCCGAAAGGAAGGAAATTCTTACCAAAACGAATCCTATTTCAATTGCTATTAACAATTTTTATTCCAAAGCAGACCCTATTTATTCTTTCCATCCCTTTTAAGATTTGCAATCAACATGTTTTAGGGAAGCCCATGTCTTACAAATAAACTGTTTTTGTGAAAAGCTGTGAAGAATGTGCAGTGTTTTGTTTTTTTTTGTCTTTCTTTAATTTTTTCAGAATGATGTACTTGATTTTTCTCTTTCGCCTCCAGTAATATTAATCAGTTAAAAAGTGTATGCAACATTCCCATCATACCGTGTTGTGTTGAGCTTATTTTTAAACGTGTGATTTTTTTTAAGTAACTCAAGCCATGATACATGAATTTTGCAATATGATTGGGTTTAAAACTAAAGGCTTTTTAAAGGCTATAGTTTACTACGAGAAGAAGGGGGAAAAAAAGATACTAGGAACTGCATTTTGCTCATGGATTCAGTTTCCCTATTTTATATGACACAACTAAGTCAAGCTTGCACTGCCAGTCTAGGTCCACTGACCCACAGTTGTCTTTGCATTGGACAAGTCCCGAATCATGGAAGAGTTGGGGCTATTAGACTGGCACCAGCACTGACAGCATGGAACAGGAGATCTGGAACAAAGCCTGGGGTGTGGTCCAAGTTGTTAAGTCATTTCCCTGGGGGTGGGGGTTAGAGATAGCATAGCCAAAACTAGGTTGTGGGTTCCCGTCAGCTCCCTGCTCCACTAACTGACCGTTACTGTGTAAATAGTGTACAAAGGAGGAGCCAGCAGAACGGGAGGTAGGAATACCTAATCCTACCTCCCCTACGAATATATATTATGGTATGCATTCTTTACAAATCACTATAGTTGCCTATTAATCCAAATACAAACTACCAAAATAATTTATAATTCCTGTATACCAGCTGAACCTCTCATCTATGAAATCAGCAGTAACGTGCAGAGTTAATTGATCATTTTGCTGGATTATGGCATTTCCTTTTTTTGTAGAGTTCTCTCTAAATGAATAACTTTTTTTTTTGGTTATTCTGTCTTAATTACAAAGTGGTAATACCATAAGCAGTAGTTAACTGACAGTTGGCAGGGGGAGAGGGAGGCTAGATAATTGCTGTGATATGTGCTGTGTCCAGGACCCACTTGCGGATTTAAACATATTGTTTCTCCAAATTCTGCCAGTTTCAAAGGTGAAAGATACAGCTTTTAGTTAGCAATTATAAAATTCATGCAAGGTCATTTATTCATCTGCGTTACTTAAAATATTTTGTTAAATGATTGTCTCCGTCTTAACACAAAATACTATTTCTACAGCTATGTTGCTAAGTGATATTTTTCAATGATATTATTGGCAGAATTTAAGATGCACATCCACAGTGAATATTTTTTCTAATGTAATACATTGTTAATACATACAAGTCTGAAATATAGAATTTACAGAATAATCATCTTAATAGTTATTAACAGATTATTGTCTTCTGCAGAATTGGAAATCTTCTAAGATTAAGAAGTAATGTTTCTTTCATGCACACTCCTATCTAAAGTATATCCTCATTTAAATTTCTACATCCTACATCCATCCTCTAAATAAAAATGTATATTTTTAAAGGGCATATTTGATAAAGATAAGTATAACACTAAGGGGTCCTGAATAACTGATTACATTTTCATTCTATGGGTAGACATCCCCCATAAATAGTCCCCCCCCCTCCCCCAAACCTTAGGGTTTTTTTTTTAGACTTTAATACACAAGGAGCAACTCCTTGTTGTGGCTTACAGCTTTTCCCCAGTTCTCACTTGTAGTGTCCATTAGTCAAGGCCGTGACGGAAAAGACGATACCGAAGCTGTCTCAACTGTTCATGTGCGAGTTCGTAACCAGCTCCCAACATCAGCAGAGGAGGGTGAACCTGCCAGCTTCCCATAACAATAAGCAGAGGATGATGAACCTGCCAGCCTCCCATAACAATAAGCAGAGGAGGGTGAACCTGCCAGAGTCCCATAACAAACTCTGTACACTCTATATTATAATTATATACATATCCTTTTTAACTGGTACATAAAGTGCTTAGACCGTAGAAAGTTAAAACCATTTAAAACATATTAATTCAATAGTCCTTCATATGGTTAAACTGAACAAAGTATAAACAGTGCCTACACAGCAATAGGAACAAATATTCGTGTTTCTCTCTACTGTATACATGTAATTGTAAAGCGCTATGGAAGATGTTAGCGCTATATAAATCCACAATAATAACGGACCCAGTATCCGTTATACAAGTTACCATGTAAATGACCAGCAAATATTCGATTGTTAAAGGGAGATTCAATAAAAGTTCTTATCATTAAAAATGGTGCTAGTTTTGCCCAAACCAATCAGATGTTGGCTTTTAAACGTAATATAGGATCTGATTGGTTGGGGCAAAATTAGCGCCATTTTTAACTATAAGAACTTGTATTAAATCTCCCTGTTAATTTTTAAATATATACACATGAAGATATAAATCTCTATTTAGTCTGTAAGTGTTCTTAAGGTTTGTACATAAGTGCTGACCCACGACACAAGATGTGTATGAACGGCCGTGTCGGGCGATAATTGTGATTTGTATGGGCACTTTATCGGCCTAAATGGCTGCTTGTTTGAAGATCCGGTCAGTTGGGCAACGATCCCTGACCGAATGCCGAGAGTGCCCATACACGGCACGATTATCGTCCGAAACAGGCATTCATACATATCATACGTAGCGGGTCGGCACCCACGATCACATGTGTTTACAAAACTTAAGGCTATTCTATAATCATAAAGTCAAAGGGGAATTAGACATAATCTATAGCGAGAGATAACCCTTAGAAGTCAAAGGTCATTTATCCCCAAATTCTCAGAAACCGTTGTTTATCCTTATATTATAAATACACAAATGCGTTAATATCTATCTTATTCAAAGACATAATAAAAAGTGAAATAGATAGTGGTATAGATGTTACTCGGGATGCATATCTTAGGCATGCAGTCTTTGGGAACAGCATATGCAGGTGCACATTGAGTATTATAAATATGTAGAACCTAGTACCTTGATGTACAATAGAAAATTGTACATCACGGTGTCCATATGTATAGAAGAGATTATATCTGTGTCCATATGTGTCCAATATTAAGGACCTATGTGGGTATCTCCATGAAGTGAAGGGGGCCCCTTCTAAAGAGTATAGTCCATTAAAGGGCATGTCCACCCCCAAAACTATAATCCCCCCCACTACTGGCCCCATTGTGTAGTTTAATCCTTACCTCACATCCCAGCTCCATATCGTTCTCCTGTAGTTCCCCCCTCAAAGTCCCAAAAACTGCCCACAGGAGGATAGCAGAGTCCATATATGACTCTGCCTCCTATCTTGCCTCCGGGAGAAGTTTGGCATGCGTACTGCAGCCCTTCTCCCCCTCCCTCTCCCTCCCGATTAGGATTCCCTCCCCCTACCATAAAACCCTTTTGATATCATATTCCCCCTGTCCCCCAGCCCCAACCGCTCTATTAGTATCATCAGAAAATGCCCAAAACATTACTTACCTTCCCTCTTCCCTATATATTGGGCAAGGTGGAAAATTTTCCACCTCAGAACCCGTCTTCTGTAGTTTTCAAGCTGAAATCTATGAAAGATCATTAGTACAAAGGTAGGGAATTACCATATGATTGGATTTACGATTATTTTAAAAAATTGCAAATCCGATCGTAAAAACATTGGCTTGTGTATATTTAGCTTAAATAAATGACTGGTGTTTAAAAATAGAAATTCTGCAAAGTTTTTTATTACTTATAGCACTGTTAGGCTCTCGCACTTACCTACTTCGCGCTCCCGTCGCGGATCTCCTCACTTGCCACAGGGACGTGGGTGACATCACTTCGCGGCCGGTGTCTTCAGACATGCGCTTGGTCTCCTCTTCTTGTGCGGCGGCCCATCTGTCTTCTGTTGCCTCGAGGACGTGCGAGGGCACCTCTTCCTATCCTCTCCGCTCCTGCAAACGCTGATTGATTAATCCAAACTTGCCATGTTAGCAAATCCCTGCATCAGACTCGAGTCTCTCCATTCCCCATTGGTTCCTCTGCCTTATTTAAACCTTGCCCATTCAATTAGCCCTTGCCTGTAAGAGTTTTGGTATAGCCAAGCTAGTGGTCCCTGCTTTTGGTTCTAGTAGCCATATCTAGTCCTGATAGCCAAGTCTTGTTCTTGTCTTATTGTCATTGTTCTTCTCATTGCTCATTGTTATCCTTGCATTTGTCATTTTCTTTGTCTTCCAGTTCCTGTTCAGCTCTATTGGTGTAGGATTATTACTTGGGGACTTTGTTTACTGAACTAGTTCTGTTGGCAAACCACGAACAATATGTTCTTTCAGCAAGGACCCTTACCTATTTCTTGTTTATAGTGGGTTTAGCTTATATTGACTTAGCCTTCGGTTAACAACACACTTGGCAATAAAAAGTGATCAAGAGGAGGGTGGTGACTGTATCACATCTCATGTATGATATTTGCCAATCACAAGTGTACACATGTATCTATTATCCCATCCCCTGAATTCTGTACATCCCTAAAAGTCTGAATAAAAGGACCTCTCAGAGTGACCTGAGAGGACACACAGAATGATGATCTAAACTCTCAGTGTGTGTGTCATCACTTCAATTGGTGTCCGGTTTTCCAGAGTATACCCGGCCTCAGTGTCTTGCGCTCTTACCTTGCGCTCTAAGACCTGGGGGTAACCGCATACAGTGAGGCGTGACAAGTCTCTTGGTGATTGGGGGCTTGTCTATAGGTGAAGATAGTGACTGTAGATTGGGGTATAGGCGCTGAAGGTATACTCGGGGACTTGGGGCATCACAAGCACGTTATAGGAAGCTAACACAATGTATACTATGAATGCCAAATAAAGAAGCTATTTTGGGTAAATGACGTAATTCCTTTATAAAAATAATATGATATATATATTCATATACACATATATATTTATATCTCCATAGGAGATTGCATTGAGTTTTTAGGAGCTACCAGTGTGGAGGGGGGTATACAATATTACATATAAGAAAGGTGTATATGTATGTGTGTACTATCATACTGTTACCATAGTAAATGTATATAAAGAAAAGCACTGACTTATATTAGGTACAAGACAAAATATGCAAAATACATAAACTTACTTACATAGCTGAGATCCCTATTTAAAAATGGAATGGTCAAATGGCAGCTTAAACCACACCCCTGTGTCTGATCCATGTGAAAGGAAGTGTTATCCAGATAAAGTTTCTGTCTGCTACACAGGATATGATGTGTATTGTAATGGACATATACACCAAGGCTCCTTATATACCACTTTCAGCCTGCAGGTGGTGTCAGTGAGTGATAAAATGCAAGACATCCCTACTCTCTATGGTAGGAGGACAGAAAGTGAAAGTGGATTGTGGTGTGTGTTATGGAGTGCTATTGACTGCAACACAAGATCCTGTGTGTAACATCCTGTTACCACCTGTTGGGAGGACAGATTATTGGACAGACAATTTACCTTATTGGATACAAACTCTGAGGCAACAGATAAGTGTACAACAACTTACAAGGACACACAATATACAGACCTGGTCAATATTCAAAGTGGTGCACCATAGACAGGGACACCGCTGATTACTGCACATGTTATGCGGGGAACCTGTTTATGTGGACTGTCTGCTTTGTGCCAGACCACCAGAGTAACCCACTGTATGCCATGCAACCCATAATCCTTCCATAAAGCAGTGATCTGGTACAAATTGGTGGCAGTGGTGCTGGTAATACCATTTATTCGCCCTAGTCTCCAAACAAGTTTAAATGAATGGCCAGTTTCCTACCTTTAAAATGAGCCATCAACCACCTCTCTACGTGCTCCACAGCCCAAGATATACAGAAATGACTGACCAGAAAGTTAATGGGTGGGAGGCTGACTTGTGACATTTCTGAGGCTTCTCTTGCACCGTGCCGCCGGCGAGCACATGTCAGAGTCCCTCAATGTGTGAGGGAGACTTGAAGTCCCTCCTCCACTCTGCTGTTTGAAGTCCTGACAGAGAAGGTAAGGGAATCCACAGCCATTCTCTTTCACTGTGTGAAAACAGCCTTTTCAGGCAGAGTTCTCACACAATCCTATTACAATAACATGATGCTCTGAGGTACCTTCTGTTATAATATATGAGGTACCATTACCACTTGCCGTGGTGAATACTAATAAGTATTAACCTAGCATGTTTAGTTTAAACCACACAGTGTAGTAGGGTTGCCTGGGTCTACTCTCAGACCTGCAGGATTATCCTATTTGGTTCCTCTGGAAGCTGGTGACTGTCTGAGTAACAGTTTAAAATATACCTGTGTAAAGATTCTATATCCACTATATCCATATATAGCAAAACACACACACATAATTTCCAT
Source organism: Hymenochirus boettgeri (assembly GCA_019447015.1). Lineage (NCBI taxonomy): Eukaryota > Metazoa > Chordata > Amphibia > Anura > Pipidae > Hymenochirus > Hymenochirus boettgeri. Next base: position 164,906,637 of record CM033474.1, on the reverse strand, counting down.
TGTGCACCAAGGGGCACAATTTTGCTAGTGTGTATGTATATATATATATTAAACACACACTCAATGGTGGGTGGATGTTAAACAGATATAAAATCTTTATACATCCTACTATAAAAGGTTTTTTTACAGTAAAAAAAAAAAAAAGAAAGAAATGCAAGTAAATGAGAAAAGGTTAATAAAGAAATCCTATTAAATCCTGGATCTATTAGTGTCACATCCCCCTAAATGAATATTTTACACAATATAATGAGACGGAAGATAACCTATTGGGTCTACCAGAGGGGAGATATATACACCACAATCTTATATATATATATATAGTCCAACCTAACATTTGTTGTATATCACTATCTCTTTTTCTGTTTTCTTAATCCATTTGTTTTGATAAATCTATACAGGAAGATATTTAAATACAGGGTTTTGTCTTTTCTTGATGTATTTATTGTAACATAGTATAGAGTGTTATAATATGCATATATTTATGGCCATTTAGATGCTAATAGGGAGAAATACCACCCATACAGATACACCTTTACTATATGTAATATTATATAACCCTACCTCATTTGTAGCTTCTAAAAACTTAATGCAATCTCCGTAAAAATATAAATATATTTATACAATATAAAGGATAAAGAACAAGAATTCCCACTATGTATGCTCCGTATACTTATTAATAATAAGTATAAGGCACTAGCACTTCAAATGGATCACTTTAAAATTGTAATGTTTTTTGTAAAATTCAAGCACCTTATGATATATGCACTTTAAAGGGCATGTCCACCCCCAAAACTATAATTTAACCCACTACTGGCCCCACTGTGTAGTGTAATAAAATCCTTACCTTACATACCTTCTCCAAATGGCTGCCTTGCTATGCCCCTCCAAAGTCCCAAAAACTGGCCACCAGGAGCCTAGCAGAGTCAATATAGGACTCTGCCTTCTGTCTCCCCTCCGGGAGAATTTTGCCATGGGCACTGCAGCCCTCCCGTTTTCCTCACCCTCACTCTAGTGTAAAACCCCTTGGTTATATTGTAGGTCTCCTTCCCCCAGCCCCAACCGCCATAATACATTTATCAGAAAGTCCCCAAACCCTACTTACCTTACTTTTAGCCAATCACAGACGCTGCTGCCGGTCCGGTCCCATGTTTGCAAGGGGGAAGCAGGGAGCCGGATTCATACGCGCAGGAGTGAAGGGGCTGTAAGTAATGTGATAGATTTTTTTTTTTTTTTTAAAGCTGGTGGTGGGCAGGGGGGCTCCATCTTATATTAAAAGATTGTTTTTAGGGTGGACATACCCTTTAATAACATTAACCAATTTAGAACTTACATTTTAAGGGGTCCTGCTGATCATATTAAAAGTTTTTCTAAGGTGTGGACATACCCTTTAATTTATGACATAATAAATATCTGTTATATTCTGTTAGATCAATTGGACTTAAAGTTTAGTTCTTGAAGACGTTTCGTTAGTCATCCGACTGGCTTTCTCAATTCAGAATGACTGGTACAGGAATCTGTTGGCAATAAATACCTTGGAAGGTCCCAATCAGCTTAGAACAGGCAAACTCTAAATAGAAATAGGATACTTATACATCCACACAAATGTGCAAATAGTGACCACATTTATTCAATACATACAAAATAATAGAAGCCTGGTTCACATCCATTAAATTGCTTACATTTTATCTTACCATTGTATTGTGACTTAAAAAGCCTGCCCTTCTCTCTGGATAAATTAAAGCAATTGGTTCAATAACTTGGCCAAATTACTTTAAGCCCAGTAACCACTTCAAGCTTTGGAAACTTTCCCATGGAAACTTTCTTCCTTCAAATACTTTCATTCCTATTGGTAGCACCAAGACAGAAAAATGGAAAGAGTGAGCACCCACTTACCCACTTTATCATATATATATATATATATATATATATATATATATATTCTACAAATATTGCTCTTTTGGTTGATTTAATGCAAAAAGAGGAATTGATTAGTGATTACTTTAAAGAATCAAATATACTGATCAATCTTAAAGAAAAATCAAATAGTAACTTTAGTTTAAGTGTAGGGTCAGAACAGCCATTTCCATTTATACAGAAAAAAAAGTTGCAATGGGGGGAATTTCCGAAAAAAATGAAAATTTTACTTATTAGTGCTTATAAGCATAAACAGGGAGATTCAATAAAAGTTATTATCCTTTAAAATGGTGCTAACTTAGCCCCAACCAATCAGATCTTATTTAACATCTGATTGGTTGGGGCAAAATTAGCACCATTATAAACGATAAGAACTTTTATTGAATAATCCTGAAAATGTCTAATTACCCACAGTGCACAGCAACTGTTACATGCTATAAACTAGGATTGTTCAAGGGTTATTAAATTGTTAAAATATTTTCTACACATGTAAACATTACACATTTAACTTTGTGTTTTGGAAATGTAATATAATAATGTGGTAGCCATGCATTTTAATTATGCAGTGTTTTTCTATTTTGAGTTAAATTCTAAATTGTGATCTTTGATACAAATAGCCACATTTTGTTGACCTTCGCTAATGTCTTTGACTTATATGGCCTTCTATTTTTCTTGGACACACAAAATATGTCCTTTATCAACATGGAAAAGAAACCAGCTGTTCTTTGTTTCAGGTTGCAGGAAAGGAGCTTCCACAGTTATTTCCACTACACTTCTTAGTTTAAGAGATTACTGTAAAGAAATATCTTGGAGAAACGTAACGTATGTATAGTTTATTTATAAAGCAACACTTGGTGATGCAGCGCTGTATAATATCAAAATACAATAGTCATAAAAGGGGGGTAAATACATATAGTTCAGTACATAAATATATGAATATAACTGTAGAAGGACTAGCCACAAGAGGTAAGAAGGTCCCTTAGAACCTTCTTTTTGCAGACCAGGAGTATCTCACTGTAAATCAAAGCTCCTGACATCACCCACGTCCGTGCCTTTTCCGTTCCCGCTCAGCATTCATCCTCCCTCTGCGCACCCCTCCCACTATCAGGATCCATCCTCGCTCCCCCTTCAACCTAGTGTAAAATCCTTTTAGGGGATGGTAGCTGTCCCCTGCCCAGACCTAACCGCTATATTATTTTTTAAAAAAATAATCAGAACTGAACTTACAGCCCTTCGTTCCCATAGCGCTTTCTATGACCTCAGCCGCGTCTGTGATTGGCTGCATCTCAGCCAATCACAGAGGCGGCTGCCGGTCCGGTCCCATGCTTGCAAGGGGGAAGCAGGGAGCCGGATTCATATGCGCAGGAGCGAAGGGGCTGTAAGTAATGTGATAGATTTTTTTTTTTTTTAAAGTTGGTGGTGGGCAGGGGGGCTCCATCTTATATTAAAAGATTGTTTTTAGGGTGGACATACCCTTTAGAACTTACATTTTAAGGGGTCCTGCTGATCATATTAAAAGTTTTTCTAAGGTGTGGACATACCCTTTAATTTATGACATAATAAATATCTGTTATATTCTGTTTGATCAATTGGACTTAAAGTTTAGTTCTTGAAGACGTTTCGTTAGTCATCCGACTGGCTTTCTCAATTCAGAATGACTGGTACAGGAATCTGTTGGCAATAAATACCTTGGAAGGTCCCAATCAGCTTAGAACAGGCAAACTCTAAATAGAAATAGGATAGTATACATCCCCACAAATGTGCAAATAGTGACCACATTTATTCAATACATACAAAATAATAGAAGCCTGGTTCACATCCATTAAATTGCTTACATTTTCTTACCATTGTATTGTGACTTAAAAAGCCTGCCCTTCTCTCTGGATAAATTAAAGCAATTGGTTCAATAACTTGGCCAAATTACTTTAAGCCCAGTAACCACTTCAAGCTTTTCTTTATTCTGCTGGGTCCCATTAACATTTTTTACCTTAGTTTTTAAAACTGCCTTTTATGAGATGAAAGTCCTGCTGCTCTTTCACTTCCTTTCTTGGGACTAGCTGGAAAGCAAGTCCCAAGAAAGCAAGCGAAAGAGCAGCAGGGACTTTCATCTCATCTAATTTTTTGTGGCTAAGAGGTTTGATCGAAATGCTGATTGGGGCCTTCCTGGGTATTTATTTCCAACAGATTCTAGTACAAGGCATTCTGAATTGAGAAAGCCAGTCGGATGACTAGCAAAATCTTCAAGAACTAAACTATAAGTCCAGTTGATCTAACTGAATATAACCGATATCCTATAACCTGGATGATTTGAGAACCTTCAGACACAAGAAATAAATACTAATTGGTTAGGGGGGAACAGTTTCTCTGCCAAATGGAATAATTCATTCTTGTAATCTAAATATATTTTTATGAGGGATCTGTGTGTGTATAGGAACCCCTGATATGCTTGTAATTTATTTATTTATTTTTTATTTCTATAGTTTTTATTTAGAAAGTTTACATGGTTAACAATTGCATTGATCTGTTACAGTAGTAATATAATATATAACATTTAAAGCGTAAACTTTCTAACACATTTTCTTTTTATATTAAACACTTTGAACTTAATCTATATTATGGATGAACAGTTAAATAAAGTGAAAAAGAAAAGAAGGGATAAAGAGGAAAAAAACAATAAAAGGGGGAGAGAGAAAAGAAAAAACCCTAATACTTAGTATTATAGACAAATCCAAGCCATGCACACCAGACTTGCGTGATCCTGTGCTGTGTACTTTATTGCATTATACACAGGCACATCAAAGTGACGTTTCGGTACTATAATGTACCTTCTTCAGACAGAATTTTAAGGTTAAAATTCTGTCTGAAGAAGGTACTTTATAGTACCGAACTGTCACTTTGATGTGCCTGTGTATAATGCAATAAAGTACACAGGATCACACAAGTCTGGTGTGCATGGCTTGGATTTGTCTATTGTACTGTTGACTGTTTTGCCTCAGTCTGCCATTTGGCACCCAGCGTTTTATACATTGATTGGATTGAATTAGGCGTGTGCAGGATTACTTTTCTTTTGTGTTTATTAATACTTAGTATTAGTATTTAAACTAATACTCCGGTCTCCCTGAACATTCCACGCCCACTCTGCTCTGTCAGTCTTATAATTATTACCCATGGGTAGTATTTCCTGGTGATCCTCGCCCTCCCCCTGACTCCGACATAGCGTAAATCCAAGGATTCCAGATTTTGTCAAAGTAACTCAGCGTGCCTCTCAACCTATTGGAATTTATTTTTATTATTTGCAATTAGATGTTTCAATGCCTTTAAGTTTTTGTATGCCAAGTACATTTCTTTGAACATGATAGTGGATGTGTTGCTAGACAACTTAGTGGCAATCGTTCTAAAGTTAAAAATATGGATCTTGATTAAACTAAATTTGATGAATGAAAATGATTATTTCATATAATGTTAGTCTATCCAAATACTGTTTTTGTTCAGGTTGCTAGTGAGTAGTCCTTATGAGCAACTGATTGGCTCCTGTTTAAATCACTTCAGGGGGAAAGATCTTTTCACATAAAATTCTATTATTTTGTAAACCGCAACTCCAAGGGTTTTGTAATATTTACCTTAAGCTGTTAGACTACTGCCAGTCCTGTGCACCCTCTCCTCCTATGGCCAAACTTCTCCAGGGGGAAGACATGCTACAGAAGAAGTGTGTATTCCCATAGCCCATTCTGGAAAGTATTCCAGACTGAGAAAGTAGGAAGGTCAAGACTGGCAATGTCCGATCCATTTTTTCACCAAAATTAAAGTAAACATGTATAAAAGGCTTGGTCAATCCGCTGTTCGCAGCTTTAACAATTTCTTTTTAGAAATACAGCATTGCAAAGTTTATATTTAAAACCCACTGGTGCCTGACTCTCTCCTGCTTCATCATGAGAATGTGTTATGTGTTTATAATGCTGATTTTTTTTTTTGTCTGTGTAAAGGTATTATGTAAAAGATAAGTTATACATCATTTAAATCAGCATTTTCTGGGAAAATCTCTTTCAATATAAAGTAAAATCATCTAAAAGTTGCCTTTGGCATGATTGCTTTATTTTAGTCATGCTTTCAGGCAACAGTCTTGCCAGTATGTAGACTGTCGGATCGGTCAACTTACCTGACCAATCAATTTGTATTTAAAATTCTGTTACAAAATAAATGGTCCTGGTTACAAGAATATTGTGAAAATTTCTGCAGGTAAGTCAATTGGCTAGATCGGTTCAACATATTGACCTAATATCAGGACAGTGAGTAGTGTATAAGGCTTTTAGCTATAATAAGGAATATAGCTCTGTATACAGTGTGTGGGATTGATACACACAAGCTCACTGTTTTACTAAACCACAGAAGGGTTCATTTTAACCGTTTTTTTTTATTTTAAATAATAACCGCAGACTTTATGCTGATTGGAATGTTTAAATGGATAAAGGAAGACAGACCTAAATATTCTGAGACAATGATATATTTGTCTCTCTTGTAAATTCGAAAACAAAATAAAATATTTGTTTCAAACTGCAGGACTATTTACAAATTCAGAACATGAAAATCCTTTAATATATCTAGGTGTATTATTCATAGACCATATAAAAATAATGTATATGCCTACATTATATGCAGAATATTGTTAATTATACTCATACATCTGATTAAATGAAGACAATGGCTTAACCAAAATACATGGAATATCTCAAATACAATTTAGGGCAATAAAAGGCATAGACAGTGGTTGGGTCTAATTTAATAGCATTGTTTCACACAGGGCCAGGTAGGGTGTAGTCATGTTAAATGCATAACTGACCTTGGATTATTAAACAATTGTTAAGGGTCAGAAAAATACATGGCAACACATTATTACCTCTGCCACTAAAACATAGTGGCCTTTGAAGGTCAAATCCAGCTGTCATCAAACCCACTGCAGGAGTGGAGCAGCCCATCCATTTAAATCCCTTTCCAGTACACAAGGCAGCACAGATTTCCTGTCATAGATTTGTTATTCCTTCTCTTTTGCAAAATATTTTAATGGCTTAATTCACTAAAATTTCAATTGTATTTGATTTCAACCCTTTATAGTTAATCCATTAAGTTCTCTAGACTGCTTGAGTTATTTATTGCTTTCCAGTATTTTCCAGGCTGTAGAGTAGGAAGTGTTAGCAGTTCCATACTGTGGAATGTATATAGGTAATATGAGGTTATAGCTAGAAAATCAGGTGGTTTTACTTTGTATGAACATTTTAGGTGTTGGAATTTCAAAAGCACTATAACCTATACTTAATTTTTGCCACTACATATGACATAGTGAGAGCTGATTGATGCTGTGTATGTAAATGGTTCTTGGGAGTTTTCTTTATACTATATTAAAAATTTTTAGCCTCAAGTTTGTTTATAGAAAATACCGCACATAGTGAAATATTAACTAGGGCTGGTGATTGGTGTCTAATTAACCCAGATCTGAGTACTGTTGGGTGTGTATGATGAACTGTTGCTAGATTAATCTGCTACGTCTATTTTTATTTAAAGAAGCATCTCTGTTGCTAATGTTATTTTAAACAGAAAAAAGTCACATGACCAAGAGTATGAACCGGCATATCATTTCTCTGTTTTCTGTTTTTTACATTTCTCTTTATCTTCAGTCAGTCTGAATTTTGGTTAACACCATTATAAATTATGCACATACACTATAAAACACATACAGGGGGATGCACCGAGCGCCGCTCGGAACATTGCTACCGTGCACTGTTCTATTTCGGCACATTCAACACCAGCTATTAGCTGGCGTTGAAAGCGCCGCAATTAAATGCCTATTTCGGCATATAACATCACTTGCGGCGGTTGTGCTTGTTAACAAGAAGGGTGTTAATTATATATAACATCGGTTAGCGTGACTTAAACTCCAAATCAGTAGCGATGCGCCCATTAGTGCATAGCCCTGCTACTACTGTATATTTAGAAAACTCTGTTTCTGGGAATAACAATGAGATTTCCTTGTAACTTTTTCACAAGGTTAGTTTGTTTTGCTCATAATGTTTTAAGTTTGCAGAGGTGTAAGTGTAAGGTGTAAGTGTGCATCCATTTTATATTATTGTTTATACTTACCGTTTGGACCTTGTGGGAAGTCTATAAGCAGGGCCTTTTTTAGGCATAGGCCACCTAGGCAAAGTGCTAGGGTGCCTATGTGAAACCTGGGCACCTATTCTTCTCCCTATCATCTCCCTGTCAGCTTTTACTTTCAGTTTCAGATCTGCTCTCCTTGTTCTGCTGTAATTTGTAACATTGTATTTAGTACAGAGCCTGAACTCCACACACTCTAAATAGCAACAAATGTTACAAATGAACTGAAGGTGAAGGAAAGAGGGGGGAGGATGAGCTCAGCTAATAGTACTGAGGGGAACAGTTCTAAAATGGCAGGTAAAACCTGCTGCAGACTTTATAACAGTGACCCCTGTGACTAACAGCCATGAGATCCCTATCCCTGCCTCTTTCTTCCTTCCACCCAACTCTCCAATTAAAACTTAGAGTAGGTGAGGAGTGAAAAATTCAATGGAGGAAACATGGAAAGCAGGTACATACTGTATATCATGTCAATGTTGGCAGCTGAAAGGGTTAAAGTAATATTCTGCTGGCCCTGAAAGTGTTAATGCCAATACTTTGGTAAAGTACACTGGCACTGAGGGGTTAATAGCAATACTCTGGGAAAGTGCTGACACTAAAATTATTAGTAAGAAAGTCTGCTGGAACTAAAGGGTTAATGGTAATACTCTGCTGGCATTGAAAGTGGTAATCACATTATTCTGGGGAAGTCTGCCGGCACTGAAGGGTTAATGTCAATACTCTTGGAGGGCTATGCCACACTACTGCGATTGATCACACTAGGGCACCAAGATGGCTAGAAACGGCCCTGTCTGTAAGTTTGTACTGCCCTTTTTAATGTCTGTCTTATGTGCACAGGTTCTTTCGCTTTTTGTTCTTGCTCTTAGATTGCTTTCCATACCATAGACATGTCTGAAACCTTAAAGGGTATGTTCACTGAAAAATATTAGATCCCGGAATTCAATTCTATAAGTGTAAGGAAAGTAAGAATGAACACCTTATATCCCATTTTCAATTTAATTCCTTCTGCTTGCCGTTCAAAAGTTTGCCACGAACTGGCCACTGACAGCTCCCCCCTTCTGACCCTTCTCTCTTTCCCCAACACGCTTACAGTATAGCTAACTATAGCTTATAGTATAAGCGTGTTGGGCTCTCTTTTTCCATCAGGCTTATAGTATAGTTAATTAAGAGTTTGGTGATTTATGTACATTGGTCATAACAGTTGACATGTACAGTAGTTAGTGTATTAAGCACCCATGCATGTTGTCCATAAATACATTAATTGTGTTTTGATTGCAAATTATTATGTTATGATATAACATTTGTTAATAAACAACATTTCTCAGTGAGTTGGTATTATCCGTTATTTTACAATTGAATTTGTAGAATACCGGTATATAATTTTATATAAGCTGTCAAAGCAACATTTTCAGACTGGGGTAAGGGAGGTAATATTATGCAAGAAGTTTGCTAAACATTATACTATCATGAAATTATCAATTCAGTTACGGATAGGGATGTTAGGTTACAGGTACATTTGATTATGTTTATTAGTCTCCAGGGTTTGGTACCTTTCATTGGAGTTTTTGTCATTATAATACATTATTACATTGTGACAAATGAATTATATCTATAGCGATGTGTGGTGGTAATTTGAACTCCCTTCATGGCGATACTGTACTTATCGCAATGCGCTAAGTACAGTATCGCGGCAAAGAGAGCTCAAACCCGTTGTATGGAGCAGGGGGCTGGGAATGTCTGCTGGAAGAGGATTGCGCCGTGGGTGGTCACATCGGCCACCACCAGGGTAACTGATGCGATGTTAACAAGGTGTTAACTTTTCGTGGCCGGGCCTTGCCCTTTAATAAATCGCATTAATAGCTATTGCCCGAAAACGGTGGGAAACTCGGCCGTGAAAAGTTAACGGGCATTTATAAATATGCCCCATAGTGTATATATATAGCGAGGTTATATTTTATCATAGGTTGGTAAAGTTAACCAAGCGTTCCAGATTTTATGAAATTTAGCCAGAGTTCCCCTGCCCATGTATATCAGTCATATAAAGGTCAGTTCTTTATTTATTAGAAATTTCCAAAGTCTCAGTGTGAGGAGGCCTGTAGCCATCCATTTCATAACCATTGTTTTGCGGGCATAAAAAAGGGTTTCTCTCAGAAAACAGAGCTCACCAACAACTCGGTGAGTATGTTTGTTATTTTAGTCCAGATTCTTTGAATTCATGGGCATGTCCATAGAAGGTACCAGAAGTTTGCATTCTCATATTTACATTTTGGACAACTTCTAGGTCTACCTTGTGCCATATGGCTCAGAATTTGTGGGGTTATGCTTATTAGGTATTCTTCTTTCCTTAGGTATAGGTATTCTTCTTTCCTTACCCCTTCATATTTAATCACCTTGTTAGCTAGTTTGCATATTTTGTGCATTTGATAAACACATTAATTGAATATATTCATGTGTGCTTCTATCATGAAAATTACTGGTTTAAATGCATATAGTTCTGGTTGATCCAGGGGTCTTTTCCATAGTAATTGAGGTTGAATAAAGATATACGTCAATCAAGTCCAACCTTTTCACCCTACTTTTTAATCTTACCTCAGGGCACGGCCACACTGCAACGCAATCGCACACGGAATTGCATTCAATTTCATGTGCAATTTTGTTGCATTTGCGCATGCGTTTTGAAAAACGCATGCGATTGAGATTTAAAATGCAGAACGCAAATCGCAAACGCAGTAGTAACAAACCCGATTGTTTGCTACAGCTAAGTATTTTATCTACTAGAACCCCCAATTTTTTTCAATTTAGAGATTCACAGTTTATTATGGTGTGGGTGGTACAAGGATTGTTAAACGCATATGCATCATTTTTATATTTATGATGGAACCACCACCATATTTTACTGTAGGTAGGTGTTTTTCTTGGAATGCTGTGTTCTTTTTCCTCCATGCGTAACGCCCCTTATTATGCCCAAATAACTCCATTTTAGTTTCATCAATCCACAGCACCTTATTCCAAAATGAAGCTGTCTTGTCCAAATGTGCATTAGCATACCTTAAGTGGCTCTGTTTGTGCAGTGGGTGGAGAAAAGGCTTCCTCTGCATCACTCTTGCATACAGCATCTTGTGTAAAGTGCACCGAATGCTTGAACGATGCACAGCAAGATGTGCAAGATGATGTTGTAGGTCTTTGGTGCTGGTCTGCGGGTTGTCTCTGATTGTTCTCATCATTCGTCGCTTCTGTCTATCCGAGATTTTTCTTGGTCTGCCACTTCAAGCCTTAACTTGAACTGAGCCTGTGGTCTTCCATTTCCTTGATATGTTCCTAACTGTGGAAACAGACAGGTGAAACTTCTGAGATGGCTTTCGGTATCCTTCTTCTAAATCATGATGTTGAACAATCACAGAAGTGGTGAATGCTCTTTCCCCCCACTTACCTAATAATTTTATATACTTTTATCATATGTGTTAAATAGATCATTTACCTGTAAAAGTTAATATGTTAAATAAGAACAAAAGATAAGTCATAGCATATCTGTTGAGAAAGCATGTAAGAATACACCTTTTCCTTTGTTTTATTTTTTAAGTTACAATTTTTTGTTATGCTATTTAAAAATGAATTGCCAAACTGTCATTTAGATAGCAAACGCAAAAATCAAGTTTATTTCATGTAGAAACACTTTTTTCTAATGAAGGATTTGAAAACCGATTATCTTTCAATTTAGCCAACATACAACATATGCCAGCCATTTTAGAATGAATTGTAATATTTCATTTAGGACCAAAATTAATACTGTATGTAGATATCACAGGGCAGTGTTGTAACTAGGAATCACTGGGCCCCACAGAAAAACCAATGATGGGCCCCCTGCTTTATCTACAGTGGTTTTCTGGGCTCCTGAACCCTCCTGCAATTGGGCAGGGCTTGTGTGTGGATGTAGTCATGAAATAGATAGCACCAGCTCTTTTTTGCCTTTGCTTTATGATACACAATTAAGGCTAGTTTTAAGTTCCTTTTTAGTGGACAACTATGTACTTAAACGTGTTTTTCATAATCAATTTAATGATTGATTACAATTAAATATTTAATATAATAACTCACGGTCATTTTATTTCCTAAAGCCTTCCTTTCCTTTATTATTTGTATTATTTATATTGTTTCTCTTTCCAGGAGTAGAACTTTGCCCTCCTGGTCATAGATTCATGATAACAATGATTGCTAGTTTTATTGGAATGGCTGGACAGTTTATCTTGCCTGGTGTAGCAGCACTCTGCAAGGACTGGCAGGTCCTACAAGCCGTCATCATCTGTCCATTTTTACTGATGCTTTCATACTGGTAGTAAGTATCTTAGGTTAACATTTTTATTTCATTTTGCATAAAACAGAATTTTGAGCTTGAACAGAAATATTTATATTCCACTTTGGAGATTTGTCTTCTAGTGTTGTTAAATTAGAAATTCTGAATAACACTATTAAGTTATGCTGGCTGAATGCAACCTTTGAAAGATTTTGTGAAAAGGGCTTTCATTGTAATTAAACCCTGGTAGATACAGTTTCTGTAACAAAATAAAAACAGTTGACAAAACTAGTGATGCTTTTTTATTGTCTTGCCAAGCAGGATAGGAAGGCACTATGCAGTCAATTTAGAAAAAGGATTCCCTACCACTCATTACTAAAGTGGCAGAGCTGGGGTCTCCTTAGGTAGACCCAACATTATAGTTTAATTAACTTTTTTTTTGCCAATTTGCTAATACCACACTTTACACTAGCAAAAAGTGTTTATTTAATTTCCGACGCAAATTGCACCATAACATCTACCATTACCAGTCCATGGCTTTAACTGAAAATAAGGCAACATTACAGGGGGGTCTTTAGCAGATAAAACACTATCAGGGAGATTCAATAAAAGTTCTTATCGTTTAAAATGGTGCTAATTTTGCCCCAGCCAATCAGACCTTATTTAACATTTGAAAGCTAACATCTGATTGGGGCAAAATTAGCACCATTTTTAACGATAAGAACTTTTATTGAATAACCCTGTTTATGTGGAAATGAGACTCCTATATGAATTAAATTTTTAATAGCGAAAATCCAAACTTGAAAAGTGGACATCAGAAATTTGAAAAGCAAAAGAAGAGAAAAGAACAAATTCTTAAACCGTCGATCATATTACAGTAAATGATCAAAAATAGTCAAACACCACTCCATGACCCTTATTTGTAATAGGAAGCCCACCATAATATACTAATGCCTTCCAGGTACCCATTTCCAGGCTGCAAATATGCCACTAATGTATTTTCACCACCTTAGATCTGGCGATTTTGAAAGGCCAAACTTAAAAAAACACAAACTTTTTTGCCATTTTACCATGGTGATGTATGATGATATGCATCGATAATCCAAATGCTGACAGTATGACTTTGCTATTTGATAACAGCGCTTAAAGCGCTTAAAGGGCATGTCCACCCTTATACATCACTTTTGACATATAATATAATGCCTTCCCCCAGCCCCAACCGCTATAAAATAATTTTAAGAAAGTGCCCCGATCTTTACTTACCTTCCCTCTCTCCTCCGACGCACAGCCCAGCCTTCTGCTTGCAATACACTGCAAGCAGGGGGCGGTACCAGCAGCCGCGTCCGTGATTGGCTGAGAGGCAGGGGGAGAGAGGGAAGGTAAGTAGAGTTCGGGGGACTTTCTTAAAATAATTTTTTAGCGGTTGGGGCTGGGGAAAGGCAAACTAACTATTATATGGCCAAGGGTTTCTGTGCTAGGGGGAGGGATCACAAAACAGGAGGGAGGGGGACGGAGGGGGAGAAGGGCTGCAGTGCGCATGCCAAACTCCCCGGAGGCGAGACAGGAGGCAGAGTCCTATATGGACTCTGCTATCCTCCTGGTGGGCAGTTTTTGGGGGGGACTACAGAAGAGCCATATGGAGCTGGGATGTGAGATAAGGATTTTATTACACTACATGGTGGGGCCATTACTGGGGGGGATTATAGTTTTGGGGGTGGACATGCCCTTTAAATATACCCCTAGGTCTGTTTCAGTTTCACATTCATGATAGTTGCACAATTGAGAACTTTTATAAGTAGCTTATGGAATATAGATAATGTTTCTTCTGCTATAATTTATAATTCATTTTCTCTCACTATAAAAAGACAGAATGATCCATAACCAAGATAATAAAACATTTACAAAAATAATTAGATGCAGTAAAAGAAGAACATTATAAAAAGCATTAAAGGGCATGTCCACCCTTCTTAAAAATTTTTAATATAATAGTCTCCATGCTCCCCCAGCCCCAACCGCTATAGTTTTAATATCAGAAAGTGTCCCAAATATTACTTACCTTCCCTCTTTGCTCCACCGCACTGCCAGGCCCTCTGCTTGCGCGAAAATGCAAGCAGAGGGGCGGGACCAGCAGTCTGTGATTGGCTGAGCGGCAGCCAATTACGAATGCAGCTGCCAGGAGTTCAGTGCGGTGGAGGAAAGAGGGAAGGTAAGTAATGTTTGGGGCACTTTCTGATATTAAAACTATAGCGGTTGGGGCTGGGTGAACAGGGAGACTATTCTATGAAAAGGTTTTTTTATGCTAGGGGGAGGGAGAGGGAGGGGAAGGGAGGGTGAGAGGGAGCAAATTATGCTATAGGGAGAGGGAGCACAAAAGAACAGGGTTTGTTGCTCCCCCACATTGTTAAATGATATGGCAGGAGAGATTACTAAACAATGTCAGCAGATGCTTTCATGCATGCTAAATTATATCATTTCGGCCAACAATTATCTAGCGTGTTTTCAAGGGTTTACTGTTCCCATGGCCCTCTTCATTTGGGGATGCTGATTCCATTTAAGTCTTTGGGGTTAGTGTCAAATTAAAGTTAGGTTGGCGACAAAGATACCAGCAGTAGAGAGGCATAATTAGAAGAGAAGAAGCAGCAACCGCAGTCTTTTAGGTAACTTCCTCAAGCAACAAATATATCCATTCAGGTCCTCATTACATACATACAAACTTAAGTTATTCTTAGACTTTTGGTCTCATTTAATTCTTTTAGTATGTTTAATTATTAACACCTTCTGCTCTTTCTGAAGTCTTTTTCCAGAATCCTTAAGGTGGCTTATGGCCACACTGCAGTTTGAAGCTTCTAAGAAGCAAATACTACACATCATTCACAGAAACAGGGTGAATACGGAAAGTGATATTAAAGGAATAATGCCGGGTAAGTTTTCTCTGTATGGCATATTAAAGGTATGATCTGTATTTGGAAATTTACAACAACCACCTAAGGTTGTAGTGTTTGCTATTTGGGTTCATAGACCGAAAACTAAATGTAGCAGGTCTTCCCTGAGAGGGGTGGGATTGTGATATGCTGATCTGTGTTAATAATAGTTTAAGGATGCTGTTAAATGTTCTATTAACCAAATGGAAAGTATGCAGGTGTATGTACTGTGTAGATATTGTTTTTGTCGAATATCAAATGTAATTTATCAATTTTTGAGAAATGTATCTGGAAAAAAAATTATACATTTTCTTTTTCTTCTGAAATAAGTGACAAGAAATAATAATTTACCAATATATTTCAGAACTAGAAAGGGAAGTCTACAGAGGTCCCAAAAAGGTCTGCATTGTGAAAGTGGTTGGAACCAGGAATTTATGGAAGAACATACTAGTCCTCTGTGTGAACTCGTAAGTCAGATCAGAAGTTTTTTTCCCCTTTGTGTTTATTGTAACTTTCTAGTTCTAATAATAATTTTCTTGTTTTTAGTTACAATGTAAGGTAATGAATACATATGCAACAACGAAAATGCATACTAATAATCGCCCTGTTGGATACAGGGGGTTTATATTTCCCTATGTGCACAGGTTACCTGTGGTTTTGTATCATACTAATAATCGCTACCTAATGATTGCCTGCATAAATGCATTTGTATGAATGAGAGTTAGTCCAAATAATGAGAAGCACAATATAATTGATTCCTGAAAAAACATTAAAATAATTTTCTTGCACCCAATTCATGTGCAGACTTAGCCAAAAGCTTCTCTGATATACCATTTTCTTTATTTAAAGGGTAACACCACTGGTAAAATAATTTGGCCATTCAGTTTTATTGAATAGCTGTGTCTTACCTACCATCTTTCATTAAAAGATACTTACCCGATCGCTCGCTCCTCCACCAGGTCAGACAATTACTGATGCAGCTACTGGTCTGGCCCCTTCTGCTGCTTTCAGGCAGAATAGCAGCAAAAGGCATCTGAGGGAACGAAGGCTGGTAAGAACGGACCAGCAGCCACGTCTATGATTGGCTGAGACTCAGCCAATCGCTGATGCGGCTGCCGGTCCAGCCCCTTTTGTTGCTTTCATGTGGAAGTGTAGCAGAAGGCATCCAAGAGAATGAAGGCTGGTAAGTACATACAGGCTTCCTACTCTTCAGATTCCTGGACTTTTTTCAGGCCCTGCAGGACAACCATATGGAGCAGAAGGGAAAGGGCACTTTAACAATACACAGTAGGCTCAACATTGGGGCAAAATTTAGTTATTTAGTCTCAAACTGCTTGGTTAGGAATGCTCTGATCCAATTCACCAATAGGAAGTCACTGCTCATTGTCAGGTCAATCCCTTTAATATCCAGTGTGTTATTACTGATCACACTTTTACCTTTTGTTATGTGACCCACTGCAGTAACAATTAACCCTCTGGTTTCTTGTTTCAGAGACAATCCCCTGCCTCACTTTACATATTACCCACTGTCATTTATTGTGTGTTCACATCACCCAGGTCTTCTGCACTATCGGTACTTCTGCTCTATCACATTTATGGTGACATGCTCTCCCCTGGGACAAACACAGAGAGAACGGACTGATTTTAGCATTCACTCCCCCTGGAACACACTCGCAGAGTATGAGCCGATCGTACCAATCACTCCCCCTTCCCCTGGGACACACACACAGAGAATGGGCTGATCATAGCAATCACTGTCTGTTAATTCCTATCGCACTGCCGAATACACATACCCCTTCTCCTGGGACACACACAGTATATGAGTGTCTGGAGCAGATAAAAATGGGGAGGAGGGTTGTGTGTAGCAAGCAATGTGATACTAATTAACAGATGATATAGTGGAGTGATTACTACAATTGGCCCATTCTCTGTGTGTGTCCCAGGGGGAGGGGGAGTGCATGTAAATGTGAGCATTGAAGGAGACCTGGGGTATGTGAACACACGGTAAATGACAGAGGAGGGGGAACTGCAGTGGGTAATGTGTGAAGTGAGGCAAGGGATCACCCCTGAAACAAGAAACAGGCGTTTTAAATGTTACTGCAGTGTGACATATAATAAAAGGGAATTACAGGGATCGATCTGTTCAGTGATAATGAGTTCAGTGATAATGAGCAGTGACTTACTATTGGCACCGTTAATAAGTATTAACTACCGCTAACGGAATGCCTATTCTTAACATGGCAGCACTCAAATTTCCACTCAAGAACCCAATACAGAGATTTGTTGGCTAAACAGCACAACATGTTTCAGGTACAATTCAGACAGGTCTGAAACCTGTATCTCCAATAAATCACTGTAAGCACTGCTATTGGGTTCTTTTGTGGAAATATTTCGTTGGACCTATTAAGCTTGGAGGAACTGGTGAACCCTCTACACACAATTGAGCCACTTTAAGTATCATCAAAGACCTG
The DNA here is from genome assembly GCA_019447015.1 of Hymenochirus boettgeri. Taxonomy (NCBI): domain Eukaryota; kingdom Metazoa; phylum Chordata; class Amphibia; order Anura; family Pipidae; genus Hymenochirus; species Hymenochirus boettgeri. Next base: position 164,888,893 of record CM033474.1, on the reverse strand, counting down.
CTGACTTGGGTACCTGTGTTTTGTTTGTGGCAGCAACAAAAGCCAAAAAAAGGAAGGGACAAATGAATCACATTTAAATGGTATAGAAGTAAAACTGCTAACCATAATTCCCCTTTAACTGTTTAATTCCTTTCTTTTTTTGAACCTCTCAATATTGTAATTTTCCTTTTTTCTGTTCCCTCTGCAAAAGTCTTTTTGAGACTAAGAATTTTGCTAATGGATTAAATATATTGAGGGTTGCAAGTAAACTGAGCCCAGTTTGCTTTTAATTTATTATTTATTGTTCCATGATTGTCAATGCTCCTTTTAGTAATGACATAATCTATAACTACTACTACTTTATTGCTTTTCATTGACTTTCTAAACAAATGCTGGAACCTTGGTTCAGGTTTAGTGTCAACGTCACTGTTTTTTGTATCTGATCCCTCATGGCTTATTTTTATCTTTTGGGGCATACAGATTGACTGGCTATGGAATACATCATTGTTTTGCAAAAAGTTTGATGGATCCTGAAGGCAACACAACACAGCACATGAGCAACTTCTATGTAAACTACTATGCTATGGCAGGGATTACATTGGCCTCATGTCTGGCTATGTGTCCGGTGGTTGGGTTTTTGGGACGAAGAGGAGGATTACTGCTGTTTATGATTCTTACTGCACTGGCATCTTTGCTTCAGTTAGGCCTACTTAATTGTAAGTTGTTTAGATTTTACGGTTTGTTAAAATTATCCAGACTTAAAATTTGTATCATGTGTGTTGGGAGCATTGGTTTGATGTATCTAGAAATAATTATTTCCTAAACTTTTCCTACGAATTTAAACATTTTGTTTTTGTATATACTGCGTTGTGAACATGTTCAAAAGTCAAAAAGTGGCTGCTAAAAATGCAAGTTTAACTTATAAATATATTAAATGTTTTAACCTGGAAATCTAACCACCACTAGAATAGAACCCTAGAAAGAAAGCAAAGCGTGGCAGAAAAGGTTGGAATAAGTGTCAGGGATGATGGATGCTCTGCAGTGGAGATAAATGTTTAGAGAGAGTTAAATGAATTCTAGACAAGTGGATTCAGAACAGAGTTGACAAAAGACATGACCAATGAGAGAGAGAGAGTACAGAATTGCTAGACATACATTTAGAATGCTCTCATAAAAACATCTAAATGGAATCGATACTTGGAGTAACCACCCTATGCCTACAAACCAGCATTCGTTGGTACAGTTGTATAAACTTGTACACAGTTTGCACTCTGCAACATGGCAGGTAGGATGTTGCAAACATCTTGAAGAATGATGTTAACAATAGGCTGTGGGAGGGCCTAACCATATCTTTATAGGGCTTTTTTTTGTAACAAATCTGGCGCTCTTATAATGGTGGTAGTAATTGCTGTTGAGGTTATAAGGTTGATACTGGCTGATATTTTGATATCCGATTATATCTACATTGAAGTCAATACCAGGCATGGACAGAAAGCACTATTGCTATTGTATAAACGCCTACTACGAGCTGTAATTTTACGATCGCTATAAAAGTTCCTTGTCAGACTTTGCGGATAGCGAACCTTCATAAATGCGGCCCCGCATCTATGGTCCTCCACATTGTCTATTTTTTTGTGCTTCTTAAAAAGAGGTAAAATAGCACATCTTAAAAGTCCAGTCTATTTTAAAATCTTTTCTTGGTAGAGACCTTGTGGAAGTAGTATAACTACCTTGTATCTTGATGCTGGGGTCAGTCTTGCCATGGTGTCCTGTAACATGAAAACTTGTCTTCCACAACCTCACCTAGGTAGCAGAGCTTGGCTGTTCATTCCCCAGCATTAAGACTACTACACAGCTGGTTTTGTTTTAAATAATGACCACATTTCAACCTGCAGATTATTTGCACCCATTTGGTATAATTGGTTAATCATACACCTCATAATATTTATACATAATCAATGACTGTGCAAGTTGATGCCGGTTTTAAGGGAAATAGTAATCACACCAAATATTGGTTTGATTTTTCTTTTGTATTCATTTTGTAAATTGCGAAGAACAAAAAGTAGAATTTATATTTGTGAGATTATTTTTACAATAAAGTATTTTTTCACATCTGCATAAAACTTTTCCACAGCACTGTTTGACAGTTATGTATGGGTGATAGGCCAGGAGTAAAAAGAGAAAATGCCCAAACCATACAAACAAAGCAAAACTACTTTAAGAATCTCAAGTGTGAAATACAATTTTGTTCAAGACATACAGTAGTGTTTGTATTCTGCTGTTAGATAATGTTATTTACACTATTCTAACTTGTGGGCTCAGGCTTGGTGGATTGTGTGTACATGCATGTGCACAGAGCTGCCCTAAAAATATAAAAATGCTACCTGTAACCTAAAATCATCTGACTGGGAAAGCTGAAAGGGTTAAGGCAGAGCTAATTCAGATTCCTTGTCTAGAAATTTGGTTCTGTTTCCTACTAACATTTCTGTATCTAGGATTAATGTTATTACTTTACCTTTGGATTTAAAGGTTTCTATAAGGAAAGGGTTACTGGTGTGTCTGAAATATGTGCCCAAAGGTCTTTCTTAATCTTGTGGAGGACAAGGTTACTTCTATAGATATTTCATTTATAATGGCAGAGTAGAATATAAATCTTATCAGATTGCATGGCCATTCCTTGAGGCTGCAGCACTCTACTTGATTTATTTACCTTTTTTTATCACCCACAGAGCCCTCTGTATGAGTCATGCTTTGTTTGAGAATAATGTTCAACGTTTGCATATGTATAACCATGCCATTACTATTCTGCTTTCAGCTTTATAATTCATGAGTGATATGCATGCATTAGTATTGTAAATGAATGTAATTTCAGTTTATCAAGATGACTAAAGGTCTAGGTGTACGAAAATAGAATGTGTTTACATTTGTTTTAATATAGTGTTTTTTTTCTTGTTTTTTTCCCGGCTGAAGTAATAGGAAAATATACCAACCGTCCTGAAACAGGTATGTAGTACACTTTTTAATTAGGAATTAATGTATTCAAGTTCAGAATCCACAATATGTGAGTGAATAAAATATTTGTATATAGGAGTAATATTAATGAGCACAATGGGGCAATATACACTCCTGCAACCAACACTGTAATTTAAAATTGTGATTGCATCTGATGCATAACTTTGCATCAGATGAGATTCAATATTGATAAATGTAAGGTGATACATATGGGGGTTAACAATCCTTGTGCCACCTACACCATAAATGCTTTTGTGCTTAGTGAATCTGTTGGAAAAAGATTTGGGCTGTGGTACAGACTTAGCTGCAGTAAACAATGCCAGACAGCCACGGCTACAGCTTGCAAGATATCATCTTGTATAAAGAGGGGAATAGATTCTAGAGAGAAAAATATTATTCTCCCTTTGCAAAGCACTGGTAAGGGCTCATTTGGAATATGCGTCGCAGCTTTGGAATTGCATATGAAAGAATAACATATCCTATTCTAGTCACGCCCGACTTTAGTGCCTGTCTTAGAGCCACCAAGAGAGTTGAACTACACAGTTTTGTAGCAAAAATCTAACTCACTTTATTTAGTTATTACATTGGGTTTTCACAAAGAGAAAAAGGGGGCGTGGCCAGACACAGTGTCTGCCGATGACGTACTAAAACCTTGGAACATGAAGATAGAGTCAGGCTGACACAAAAAATGTAGGAGGGAAAAGACCTTGAGCTCACTGGGAAGCTCAAGTGTTATCAAATGAGAGAGAACATTTGGAAACAAAACATCTGCAATAACACGACAATAATATAAAAAAAAAATGGAGTCAGAGAACAAAATGGCTGCTATTAGGCTAAGTGATTATAGAGAATATATAAAAACCTAACAGCATATATACAATAAGAAGTAATATTGTATTTCCCTAAAAATAGGTTAGCTTGACGTTTAGACAGGATTTCTATGTAATAACTATTAAATATTAATATTTTATTTCCACAGGAATGAGTGAGATTGTGAAAAATAAGTTCTCCATCATTTTCTCTATCATTGGAATGTTTTCATCTCATGCAGTGGGGAGCCTGAGTGTGTTCTTCTGTGCCGAAATCACACCTACAGTTATCAGGTACATTTGCCATTAATAAATAATTATCTAAATGTAGTTAAGACTCAATCAAATATAACATCTGAAAAAAAGGAAGCATCCTGAAGCTGTAAATGTAATAAGGTGGAACTATCAAATTTATCCAGATCAAAAAAAGGAAAAAGTCAGACATATACATAACACATTACCATACATTTCTAAAAATCCCTTTAGCATGTATATCGCATATAATCAAATGGAAAACTCATTCATAATTAAAGGGTATCTCCACCCAGAAAAAAAAAGTTTTTCTGTAGTGTGGGGCACCCTAGCAGCAGAAATGTACTTACATTACTTTCTTCCCCCAGCGCTATGTTCACGGACCTCTGCTTGTCGGAAGTTGCGAGCAGGGGGCCGGACCAACAACCGTGTCTATAATTGGCTGAGACACGGCTGCAGGCAATGCAGAGTGCCTGGGGAACGAAGCAATAGAAGTACATTTTTGCTGCTATTTTTTATAGGTAGGGCACTAAGTAGCAAAGATGGATCCGGATGGAGGGAGTCCTTACTGAGGAAAAGAAAGAAGCCGGGACCGGAAGGCTCACAGACAGATCCTACTTATCACTTTTCTAAACTTAGAACAGACACTGCAGGAGAACCATATGAAGCAGGGATATATGGTAAGGATGTATGGGGCCAGTAGTGGGTTCATTTTAGTTTTGTGGGTGGTCATGCCCTTAAAAACTGTTAAACAAAATTCATAAATTGCGGTAGAAAAATATTCATCATATTTTCATCATATCATCATCATAGATGGATAATTTTTAATCAATATACAAATACAATCATCAGTATGACTAGAAAACTATATGCACAAAAATTCTATACATGGATCTATAAAAAGATCTATTAAAAAAAATCTAGTAAAAACAAGGATGAACAATCCTATTAACGTATCCTATTTACGTATATACTTGAAAAACTATATACAGGCCTATGTAATTAAAGTTCTTATCGTTAAAGATGGTGCTAATTTTTCCCCAACCAACCAGATGTTAGCTTTCAAATGTTAAATAACATCTGATTGGTTAGTTAGGGCACAATTAGCACCATTTTTTACAATAAGAACTTCTATTACATAGGCCTGATAGTCTCCAAAAATATGTTTTGTGGCCCAGTGGAAAGAGATCAAAGGAATTGTACACTGAAAAAATGTATTTGCCTCATTTCAAACCATAATTAAATACATGTAAGCAGCACTTACTTTGATGTGTTTGTGTTGCTGCATGACATTCAGTACTTGTTTTGCTCAGGCTCAGTTCCCCAGACCCCTGCCAGACTATCTGACTCTCTGTGAGGGCAAGCTGTAATCCCTATGAGGCAGCATTGGTAGAGGGAATTTCCCACCAGTTCACGTACACACTGTCACCATTCCAGCAACAGCAAAACTATGCATAACAGAAGATTTTATTATACTAGGACACTTGATTGACAACTGAATTGTAAGATGTTTCAGACTGGATATCTAAAGAAATAGGGGACAGATACAGTGATAGTTGGGAAGAATTATAGTTTCCAGTAATGGCCAAACTGCACGGTCCTCACCCATGGGTTCACTTTCTTACTTTAGATTTGCCCACCTAAAGTTTCCTTTGGTGCTCCGATCCTGAAGTCCATTGGCGACTGGGCCAATGAGACATGCTCTGAAAGAAGCGTTATTTCTCATTGGCCAGATATAAAGCACTAGATGGATGATCTCTTCCCTTATTTTAAAAAGCCAAGAGCTGGGGGGAAGTGATAAAGCCTGTTATATTGATCCAGTGCGAAAGTATGAAGTATGCAAAAAGTTTCAAAAGATAATAAGATAAGCAAAAAACAAGGGGGAGAGAAATTAAAAAAAAAAAAAAACTGATTAAAAGCAAAACAGTGCCAAGGAAAGAAGAATAGTGAAGTGGTCAAGAAATGCAAGGGGGAAGAGAGGACAGGGAGGGCCAAAAAAACACCCAAAACACAGTGCAGCTGACCCTTGCCTATCCTTAAGCCCCAAAACTTTGCATTTGTGGGGCCATGCGGCTTTTGTAATATAAACCTGTTTTCTTTGGAATTATATGGATTTCTGCACAAATTCATCATAAAATGTGATCTGATCTTCATCTAAAGGTGACCATACACTACGTAAGACATTAGACAGATGTCCAATCTCTCATAAGATAAATGTCCAATCTATCTAGAACCGCCTAGCCCGTTCTTTCATACAATCAATTTGAGATCACAAAATGAATGGGTCAGATAGGAACATATCAAAATAAAAACCGCTGCTTGTAAAAAGTGGTCTTTAGACATTAGATAGAAATCTCGAATCCATTGAATGTCTGCCTAGTGTATGGCCAGCTTTAGTCACAACAATAGACAATCACAGTCTGCTTAAGCTAAGACCACACAAATAACTAAATGTTTCCGTGTTTTTATTGAACACAACATGTAAACATTCACATGCAAGGAGTTTGTATGTTCTCCCTGTGCTTGCGTGGGTTTCCCTGAGTACTCCGGTTTCCCCCACAATCATAAAGACATACTGATAGGTTTGTATGTGTCAAATAAATGTGCTTAGATTGTAAGCTCTTCGAGGCAGGGACTGATGTGAATGTATACATGTAATTTTAAAGTGCTACGGAAGATATTAGCGCTATATAAATCCACAATAGTAATAACTGGTTGAACCTCCTTTGGCAGCAATAACTTCAACCAAACTTTTCCTGTAGTTGCAGATCAGACGTGCACAACTCCATTTATACACAATTTGTTTCCCGTGGACTGATGAACAGCAAAGCTTTTGAAGATACTTTTATAACTCTTTCCAGCTTTATGAAAGTCAACAATTCTTAATTGTAGGAATTGCGGCAACGCATCGAAAACGCGTGCGCAAAAGCAACTCCAATTAGCTCTTGGAGATGTCATTAGTCTAGGCGTACACATTCACATCGCTTTCCACATGCGCTATGATTGTGTACATGGTGTGTTCAATAAAAACATGGAAACATTTAATTATTTGTGTGGTATTCGTTTAAGCAAATTGTGATTGTTTATGGTTGTAACTAAGATGAAGATCAGATCACATTTTATGACAAATTTGTGCAGAAATATATATATATATATATATATATATAATATATATATTAATAATATAATATATATATATATATAATATATATATATAATATATATATACACACAAAACTTTCGTAACACTTGCACTCACTCCATAAATCTTTGTTGGTGGGTGCTTCAAGGGCGCAGATTCTGCTGAATCTGTACATACAATAAAGAATATGTCCTGAGCACACCTTGATCACTTTTTTTATTTATTAATGTTTCGGTGCATTCTGATGAAGACTCTTTACAAGATCCAGATAAACATTCTATGTTTATACTTATTAGTATTCACCACGGCATGTTACACATTTATTGCTGCTTTTGTTATGGCTTGGGAGCACAGGATACTGATTAGCTTTATAGATTAAGGTGATGTGGGGTTAAAGGTGCTAAACGCTCCCCACAGAGTATAAATGTAAAATGAAATAGAGCCTTCTTATAACAGAAAGTACCTCACAGCGTCATGTTATTACAACATTGCCCTAATAATCTAACATATAAACACATATTTCTCACTGACCTTTCACATATTTGAAAACTACAACTCCCAACATTCTTTGTTCGCAGTAAGTTTCTCCTTTATGTCCATTGGCTAATGAATGTATACAGATGCAATACAGCCTAATAATATAGAGCATGGATGTTGAACTTTTCCCATGTTTAAAAACTACAACTTCCCGCATTCTCTGGCTGCACAGAATGTTTTTTTAATACATCCTAGAATAAAGCAATTTTTCCTGCTTTAGCAATTCAAAAGGACTCGAATATGCAAATGATCCATCTGCCCTTCCCTTACATCCATAGCTTTTACAATATTGGCCTTGGGAAGGATTATTTAGGTCGCTTTAGGCAATAGTTATGAACCTTACCAAACGTGCCTTCCCTTTCCTATTGCATCTACCTGCCAGCTAGAATCCAGGGGGGTCTAAGTGGAATAAACCTACAGATCTGAGAATAGACCCAGACAATGTTGCCACAATGTGCAGTTACTAAACAGCACCATTGGGCAACCTGAGCCAGATTAACATGCCATGTTCTTAATTATTAGTAATTACCACAGCAAGTTCCAGATTTACAGTTGCTATGGGTTTAGCACTTAGGAGCACAGGATACTGATTAGCTTTATTGCTTAAAGGTTGGGTGTGAAAAGAGCTAAAAACTCTCCACAGAGTATAAAGTTAAATAGAGCCTTCTTATAACAGAAGTTACCTCACAGCCTCTTGTTATTATAATAGCATTGCCCTAATAATCATATAAACACATATTTCTCTTTTCCTGGTTACCTAGAGAAATGGGCGGAGACATGCAAAGTGTCATCCTTTTTATACTCTTTCATTCAAATCTAGTTGAAAAATTTCCTTCAGAGCACTTTTTAATAACTGATAACTGTTTTTTATTTCAGTATTAAAGGGCATGTCCACCCCCAAAACTATAATCCCCCCAGTAATGGCCCCACCATGTAGTGTAGTGTAATCCTTACCTCACATACCAGCTCCATAGGGTTCTCCTGTAGACCCCCCCTAAAGTCCCAAAAACTGTCCACCAGGAGACTCTGCCTGCTACCTTGCCTCCGGTAGATATTTGCCATGCGTACTGCAGCCCTTCTCCCCCCTCCTCTCCTCCCGTTCTACTATCCTCCCCCTAGCATAAAACCCCCTTAATATGATGTTCCCCCCTGTCATGGCAGCCCCAACCGCATATTTTTTATTTTCCAAAAGCTCCCCAAACTCTTACTTACCTCTCCTCTTTCCTCCGCTGCACTGAATGACCGGCAGCCGCGTCCGTGATTGGCTGCCGCTCAGCCAATCACAGACGCGACTGCCGGTCCCGCCCCTCTGCTTGCATTCTCGCAAGCAGAGGGCCGGCAGTGCGGCGGAGGAACGAGGGGAGGTAAGTAAGAGTTTGGGGGGCTTTTGGAAAATAAAATATATGCGGTTGGGGCTGCCAGACATGGGGGAACATCATATTAAAAACAATTTTTAAGGGTGGATATGCCCTTTAAATCCTTGATATACCTGCCTGGCTTTACCACTAAGCAAAAGGCTAAGCGAGCACCTTCATCCCAACCATTAATAGTGTCTGTCAATTCAAATTGTTCTAGCCAATCAGTCCACTCCCTAGATACCCCATCAAATGGATCAGGTTTAAAAATAGGTTTGGCAATTGGGCCTGGTAGAGCTACTGAGTGTAATTGGGGCATTTGATCTGCAGGTACAAGGACAGGAGGATTTAAATCAATACTTTCAGTAGCAGCCTCCATAGCTTAATACAGAAAACAAATATACAGAGAAAACGGAGTATAAACCAATTTTAATAACATGTAACAGTAAGTATGGCAATGATTTATTAACAAAACATAAACAGTTTCCCCACATGACACATGCAGTAATGGAGTAGTCACTGTGTATAGTGCACCACTTTAAATATTGACCAGGCCTGTATACCATCTTTGTAAGTTGGTATATACTTATCTATTGCCCCAGAGTTTGTATCCAATAAGGTAAATTGTCTGTTCAATAATCTGTCTTTCCAACAGGCAGTAACAGGATATTATACACAGGATCTTGTTATGCATTCAATCAGGACATCACACTGTGCAAGGGATCACCAAACAGATCAGACCCATCAGGAGAACACACCACACACTTCTATCTACACTTCTATCTATTGAGAGTAGGGATGTCTTTTCTTTTATTAATCAGTGATGCCACCTGCAGACTGGAAGTGGTATATAAGGAGCCTTGTTGTATATGTCCATTACAATACACATTACATACTGTGTAGCATACAGAAACTTTTTTGGATTGGGTATGACTGCCACATTAGTTAAAAACAGCACATCATTGGATGTTATAATGACATTTCCATGTCCTTTCAGTATTCACATGGTGACCCCTTTGCAGTCACAGGGGTGTGGTTTAATCTCCCATTTTGACTATCCCAATTTAAAATAGGAATCTCAGCTCTGTAAATAAGTTTATATTTTTTGTTTTGTATCTAATATAAGTCGGTGCTATACTTTTTATATACATTTATTGATGGTCATTTAAATGGTAATAGTGAGATCGTACACACATACATATACATTATTCCTACATGTACTATCCTATACCCCCACCTCATTGGTAAATACTAAAGACTCAATGCAATCTCTTATGAATATATAAATATATTTATATTATATAAAGTAAAAGGATATATGCTACTTTACTTTTTAGCTTTTAGCCTACTTTAACACGAATGGCATGCTGCTGTTTGTGAGCAGTCCGATAGCAAAATAATGCATGTAGCGTTTTGCTAGTGGTAAAACATCTGAAAACAGACAAAAAATCCCTCCATGTGAAATTAGGCTTAGTGTTTGTTTAACCAAGCACAGAAAGTCTAGAACTCAGAAAATAGGTTGAATTAGTTTACAGTTATATTGATATTATCTATTTTAGGAAACCGATACATCATAGATTGTCTGTCTATCTTTTTGCAGTCTGTACATTTAGGATAGTTGTTAAGGTTAAAGGGCATCTATAGTGAAAAAAACACATTGCCCCTTTGCAAAGTTAAATTCATGTACTCTGTGCTGCCTTAATCCTATCTCTGTCAGTGACTTTGTTTAACCATGGTGTCAGATCTCTGTGCAGCACTCCCCCCTTCCCCCTCCCCTCTGTTACCTCCTCCATGTCTCAACTCCGGCTAACCGACAAGCTTATCATGTGCAGTAGGAGTTAAAAGTTCAACATCCTGAAAAACACACCCACGCACAGTGGCCAATAGATAGCAACTGGAGCAACTGTACTGGAGAACAGTACAGTTTACTGCTGCAATACAATCTCTCTCTTTGTGACCCATCATCAATCAGTGAAAGCTATCAAGAAGAGGGGTCAAGTGCAGCCTTATCTGCAGTCGAAACTACCTCTCTCCCACTGCTTATGTTCTGTTTGTAACAGAGTAGGGATGAGTGAGGGACTTGAGCAGGGAAGTGGATCACGTCACAGGGATTTGATAGACAGTAGAATTGGGAGTAGAGGAATGCAATCACATGGTCTTCTAATTTGTGTATCTCAGAACAGAGATGGAAAGTGGAAAGTAAAGACACTCTGGGTGTTGGGGGGGAATTATAGAACAATTGGGGGAAAAGTTCATTTTTTCACTATAGATGCCCTTTAAAGGGTGTCTCCACTGAAAATATTTAGTTTTATTGAAGAATGGGAGGTAAAGGAGCTGTGTCTTACCTCCCGTTTTTCAATAAAACATGTAGGAGCTAGGAGAGAAGGTAAACACTTGTGCATGCGCATAGAAGACAGAATCCATCTGAACCTGTCAGATTACGCGGGGGAGGAGCGAGCGATCGGGTAAGTAGCTTACATTCTCTCCTGACTCCTGCAGGTTTTATTGAAGAATGGGAGGTAAGACACAGCTCCTTTACCTCAAGTTCTTCAATTAAACTAAATGGCGAAAAATTTATTTCCAGTGGAGATACCCTTTAAATGCAGTACAAAGTTCATCAACCATATTGGCAACTACAGAACAAAAACAATATATCATTTGCAGGTTGAATATCAGTCAGCTGCTCAGAAATTCTTGACCTAAAATTATCGTTTTAAAGGGTCACTTTACTCAAACAACTTTGTATAATATAAAAGTACAATGTTAGGGTAGTAAAATGATGTTTCTTAGATGTGTGTCTGTGCCTGCTTTGTTAGTAAACCCAGCCAACACTGGATACATGCATTTACATCATAAAGAGCCTTCACAACCTAACACTATACAGCTCATTAACATATATTCCTGACACTGCTGATAGTGGTTGGGGGAGGGGGGACTGCTGATTTCTCCTTCTCTTCCTACAGGCAAGTATAGTGGTTTGCAAAAGTATTCGACCCCCTTGAAGTTTTCCACATTTTGTCACATTACTGCCACAAACATGACCAACACAAAGTGGTGTACACGTGAGAAGTGGAACGAAAATCATACATGATTCCAAACATTTTTAACAAATCAATAACTGCAAAGTGGGGTGTGCGTAATTATTCAGCCCCAAGTCAATACTTTGTAGAACCACCTTTTGCTGCAAATACAGCTGCCAGTCTTTTAGGGTATTTCTTTACCAGCTTTGTACATCTAGAGACTCAAATCCTTGCCCATTCTTCTTTGCAAAACAGCTCTAGCTCAGTCAGACTGCAAACGGGTCTTATGCTTTATTGTTAATAATGGCTTTCTTCTTGCCACTTTTCCATAAAGGGCAACTTTGTGCAGTGCACGACTAATAGTTGTCCTATGGACAGATTCCCCCACCTGAGCTGTAGATCTCTGCAGCTCGTCCAGAGTCACCAAGGGCCTCTTGACTGCATTTCTGATGTGCGCTCTCCTTGTTCGTCCTGTGAGTTTAGGTGGATGGCATTGTCTTGGTTTACAGCCACACTCCTTCCATTTCAGAATGATCGCTTGAACAGTGCTCCGTGGGATGTTCAAGGCTTAGGAAATATTTTGTAGCCTAAGCCTGCTTTAAATTTCTCAATAACTTTATCCTTGACCTGTCTGGTGTGTTCTTTGGACTTCATGGTGTTGTTGCTCCCAAGATTCTCTTAGACAACCTCTGAGGCCGTCACAGAGCAGCTGTATTTGTACTGATATTAGATTACACACAGGCGCACTCTAGTCATTAGCACTCATCAGGCAATATCTATGGGCAACTGACTGCACTCAGACCAAAGGGGGCTGAATAACAAATCAATAACTGCAAAGTGGGGTGTACGTAATTAAAAATGTTTGGAATCATGTATGATTTTAGTTCCACTTCTCATGTGTACACCACTTTGTATTGGTCTTTCACATGGAATTCCAATAAAATTGATTCATATTTGTTGCAGTAATGTGACAAAATGTGGAAAACTTCAAGGGGGCCGAATACTTTTGCAAACCACTGTACATGCTGCTGATATTGGGTGGGGGAGGGGGAGTGCTGCTGCTGTGTAAGACATTTCTCCCTTATAATAAGCAAGCAGACATGCTGGGGGAGGGGAGGCTCCTGCAAGTGACCTCCTGTGACACAGGCAGACACAGAGACAGATAAATAGATTGATATATAATAGATAGAAAGACAGATAACCGATATATAGATTGATATATAATAGAGAGATATACAGATGGACAGATGGACTGATAGACAGGAGACCAAAATTAATAATTATCTCATTAAATTTGGGGTTGTATTAATAAATGTTTTGACATGTTTTGGGAGATCCTGTAAGAGGTCATTAAAAAAATTGTACATAAAAAATGTAAATGATAACTATTACCACTGCTAATAACTCTTAATAGGATTAAAGGGCATGTCCACCCCATTTGATAATTTTTGTTATACAGTAGCTCTCCCTCCCCCAGCCCCAACCGCTATAATAGATTTCCCAGAGACTCCCCTGAACTCTACTTGCCTTAACTCTTTCCTCAGAAATTCAGTCCCAGCCCTCTGCTTGCATGAAACTGCAAGCAGGGGGCCGGACCAGCAGCCGCTTCCCTGATTGGCAGCCAATCATGGCTGCACAGAACGCCGGGGGAGAGAGGTAAGGTAAGTAGAGTTCGGGAGAGTCTTTGGAAAATCTATTATAGCGGTTGGGGCTGGGGGAGGGAGAACTTTGGAGGGGCATTGCAGGGCAGCTATTAGGAGCTGGGATGTAAGGTAAGAATTTTTATGCACTAAAGAGTGGAGCCAGTAGTGGGTAAAATTATAGTTTTGGGGGTGGACATGCCTTTTAATTATTTGCAACCGGCAAACAGCAATATGGTCCCGGAAACTTGTACAGACATCCAATTAGCCCGACAAATGGCCAACGTGTACGCATGAAAGTACAGACGAGACAAGTGGCTAACTTGTATACATTAAAGGGCTACATTAAAGCCTCAGAACATCAGTGAAAGAGAACCTTGAAATAAAAGTGGTAATCTGTCTTACCTTTCATTTTGACGTGGGTGCTGGGAAATTTACCTTTGTGTTTTATTTCCCAGCATTCCAGTAATGCACAGTGTGGTCTTTTTGATGCCCAGTTCTAAGTTACTGCAGGAAACAGCAAGTCACATGACATGCTGTTGTTACAGCAAGTCACGCCCACTAGTAGTCTCTAGCCAATGCTGTTACATTGCATATTAGGCAGGGGACTATGTGACTGAAGTCAGACTGTGGGCCAGATAGTACAAATGCACATGGTTATCTTATCTAGTTCTTCGGGGGATTACATTTACTTTAATGCCATTTATTGGGATAGTAATTTATGGTTTATTTGTGTTCTTGGGTGGGATGCTTTCAGATTATTTCAGTCCATCTTAGATGAGCAGTTCTCTGGGCCCAAGCTCATCTAAGATGGACAGAAAGAAAATTCTAGTCAGATTAATCCACGTTTCAGCTTGTTTTTAGGAAATCAGATGTTGAATTGTACAAACATGAAAAAGTTCATCCAGACTGTTAATTCGTTGGAAAATACGCAACCACTATGGTGTTGCTATAAAAATCCGTGCATTTATTGTGCTAACACACAACATGTTGAGAAAGGACCTAGATTGTTCGAAACATATAACTGTACGTATGTTTATTGCAACATCGTAGTGGTTGCATATTTTCTGAGTGGCTCCAATGATATGAAGTGTATGTGAAGGCATCATTGATGTGGAGACTTGCATAGAAATTTCTGATGCTACTATCTAGATTACATCATTGTTGCAACTATACAGTACAACTCTTTGTGGTAAGGTCCTACCAGAGTTTCTTGGTTCACAGAATCCCATGTTCAGCAGGACAATGGCATGCCCTATTTTGCACAAACTACAAAAGTGCTTTCATAGACGTAAGAGTCTGTGTGTTTGACTGCAATCCAGATCTGACTCTTATTGAAAATGCCTGAATCATCATAAAGAGGAGAATCTGTAAGCAGCAACCACAGACTATTGAGCAGCTTGGGTGGGAAAAAAATACCACTTGAAAAACACCAATAATTAGTTTATTTAGTTCCCAAAAGATTAAGATGTGTAATTTAAAAAAGAAAAGGGAATGGTTAACTTGACGTTTTCACAACTTTTTTGATTGTGTCACAGGAATTAATTTTTAAATTTGTGTATGTTTAACAAATAAAATTTTGTTTGTGAAAATGCTGAATGCTTATAAGAATACATATAAAGCTGCTTTTTCAGCATTCAGGAGAGAAAGCTCCAAGAATACGCTTTAGTCACTGGCCATGAGACCACCCATCACGGCCATAAATACAGCGTATACCTGGAAGAGCCCAGCATATCTCTTTCCATTGGTAATATTGAGCTTAGCAATTATCGGAGTTTTGGGGGGTGTTCTGGCTGAATACAAAATTTGATTTTGGGGGTGGACCTGCCCTGTAAGTAAAAGTTCAAGTGAATATTTATTGTAATTTTAGTGTTGAGTTGTATGCAATTTTAGGAGAAGTTCATATATTTAATGTCAAACCTTTTGATCCCATTGTGATCTAACCTGTGTGTGGTACTTGTTTAAAGAAAAACAAAAAAGCGTGTATGTATCTGATAACATCTGATTGGTTGCTGCAGATTAACACGAAAGGCAGAAACAGACTAAGGGGTTTATTCAATAAAAGTTCTTATCGTTTAAAATAGTGCTAATTTTGCCCCAACCAATCAGATGTTAGCTTTCAAATGTTACATAAGTTCTGATTGGTTGGGGCAAAATTAGCACCATTTTAAACAATAAGAAATTTTATTGAATCTCCCTGTAAGTTTTTGGTTCAGTTTCAGATTTCTAATTCTTCTCTCTCGTAGGGGTGGTGGCCTGGGACTTGTCCTGGCTAGTGCTGGCTTTGGTAGTCTAACAGCGCCGATTATGGAGCTCCATAATCAGAAAGGATATTTCCTGCACCATGTCATCTTTGCCTGCTGTACCCTCATCTGCATTATATGCATACTACTATTACCAGAGAGTAAAAACCAAAATCTGCCTGAGAACATTCCTGATGGAGAACACTATACCCGTCAGCCTCTTTTATCACACAGGAAAGGGGAGCAACCACTTTTACTTACAAACTCTGAACTAAAGGATTATTCTGGTCTCCATGATTCAGTAGCTATGGCAGATGGAATTTCAGAAAATGCAACAGTTAATGGTATTAAATCATCATAACCTGGAGATAATCATGGAGGAACATATCTATTTATTATTTGTTTTCCCCTTTTGCACAGGTCATGCAGACCAAATAAAAAGTTGTCTGACGTGGGCAGAGTGTCCAGTAAAGCTGCTAAGCCCCAATCAATTTTAGGAAGTTCCTATAAACACTCCAGGATATGAAGACTTGGCTAAGATATTTTTCTTTATTGTGGTAATCCTGCCTTTACAAAATGTATGGTTTATAGTCTTATTTTATTTTTATACCATGGTTTAAGCACTTTCAACATTTTCAGTTATTTTTTGGACTTAACAATTAAGGAAGAAATTGTGATTTTTTTTTTTTGATATGCAGATCAACAATATGCTCTGTTGTAGATTACATTGCTTTTCCAGGAGAACCATCTTAGGAAATATTGATTTTTCTTCCTATCTCTACCCTACTTTTCTCTATTTTGCAGCAGGTACAGATTTCCAATAAATCCCTAATGAGTTGCATGTACTTATTGGGAGAAATGTTACCATCTTAGACAAGGACATAAGTGCACTTTATTTTCAATCAGCAATCTGGTAAAACTATGCTACAGTAAGCAGCTGATCTCTGCCTATAGGGACAACATTTATTGCACAGTGAACCGGGACATTTTTAATATACATCACAGCTCGTGTGAAAGACCAACAGATTACTTTTAGCCATGGGCTATTGGACTTTAGGTTTAATAAAGTTCTTTTTTTTTTCTAGGATATTTGAGCAATACAGACTACTACATAGCGGTAAATGTGTAAACCTTCCTTTCAAAAAGCATATGATCTGCTAATTCTTGTCATCTGCAGTTTTTAACATGCGTATGTTTAAATCTAAATGACTTTTAAGGGAAGGGTTATAGATGTTTAGGGTAGAAATGTGCCAAATTTTTTCTCACTCTTTTCTTGTATGGACAGAATATGTCCTGCTTCAAGTCAATTATTTTTTTATTTATGAAAACCATGATAAATGTAAAGTTTTTGGCAACCCTATTTAATGATACTGACTAAGAGCATATGTTGCTTAGTGTTTTGTGTACTAGTGGGCATTTGTTGGGCTGCCCTGGTTTTCATTCCGGTGTTATTTATATTATCAAAAATATGTAAAAATAGGGGACATTATTATTCTTTGCAGAGCCATACAACATTAATTTAGGCAAGTATATATAAAAAAACTCATTAAAAATAAAACTACTAATGTCTTTATTGGGAATAATGCACACTACTGTCACAATGCCACATGTCTGAAATGTATGAGATACAATTCAACTAAAGTCAGAAGACAGAACTTACTACTGGTTTTGGTGTGTACATAATGTGAACTTGTATCATTACCGTAAAGATATGATAAAATGCTGCACCCTTTCTCGTAAAGAGTCATTGCAATATTTATTTTTTAGTTGAAATAAAATAGTATTTCAGAACTATCAGTTACTGAAAATCAACTTTAACTTTGTTATTTAGATTGTAACCATAAATTCAAACTCTAAATGAAATGTGGTTTACTGTAGTTAATGTGCTGAACAATGTTTACTTCTCAAAGAATAATTAAGAAGTTGTAATTTTAATTACATTTAAAAGTTGGTTGTTACATTTTAGAAAAGAACCAACTAATCACAAGTAAAGCTTTATGGAAGTGATAACTACTGATACAGGAGAGGATAGCTAGAATTAAGTTTGCAGAAAGAAAGCTTAATTGGGAATAAAATATGTTCTTAATGTCCACGGTTTTATACACCTCACCTTTTTGCTGCAAGTAACACAATTTACTGGAACTGAAAATGCAATCATGTTAAACTGATACATTACTAGTACTACTAGTAGTAGCTAATACATTACTAGTAGTAGCATTATGGGCCTCATTTACCCAGAGCCGCAAATGGCTCCGGGCAAATATGGCTTCCCGTATTTAATACTGGATTTGCACCTTGTGGTAAATCTCAAAAGGGACATTACCCCAGCGCAACTTTAAGATAAGCCATCAGCTGGTCTTAAATTGTGGAGTTAAAAGTGGTGCAAATCCTTTATTAAATACATTGCGCCGGTTGCATGGGTGTCTTTTGTGAAACTGGTGCAGCCAGTGCAATTATGGAGTTAAACTTGCGCTAACCTATTCAACATAGGTTAGCACAATTTCAATCCCTACTTTTAGCACAACACATGTGGGTAAATCAGGCCCTATATGTTGTGCCATTGGGAAAGGATAAACCTGCTTCCTTCAATGACGGCTATAGTAGACCAGGCCTGCCAATGAGCGAACAAGATCTCGATTGACTTTGAAAGTAATCTGTTATGTACTTGAACTATTATAGAAATTCTTTTGATTTGATTCTTAATAACAATAAAAGTGGCAATGTTTAAAATGGTTAAAAGGAGGAATTTCTGCTGTTCACAGAAACAAAAACAATCAAATTAATATACAGTTGATTTTGTGATTTCAGGAGAGATGGAACGTAGAAGTAAATTTAAATGTTTTGTATTATATTAAATGTTAATAAATGTCGTAGATCCAACTGTAGCTTCACCAGACTGGAAGAAGTGCCATTAACTGAACTCTGAGTGTTAACCACATGACAATCGGATGGACATACAGTGCACTGTATCCCCTGTAGACCAGATGGGGTTTTAAAGCACCTTAAGAAATGTGTTTAAAATTGTAGCATGTGCTTTTGGGAAAATTGTAGTATATTCTATCCATTGTGTAAAACAATCCATTGACACCCATTTCTCAAATTAATAATCCTATAGTATCTTCTATGTGATGTAATATTTGAGCAATCACCAATTGAATTTGTAGGCTTTGTTCTGTATTCATACCAAACCGCTACTTTTGGTGTCATAGTCTTAAGTCTAACCATTACACAATGAGCAACCATTTCCTCCATTTTGTAGGACTTTGGTAAGAGTCACACGTTTAGCAAATAGAGTACATGGGTGACAAATTCATTACACTGTTGAATTTCTCTCTTAGAGAGTACACTAAAACTGGAAGCTCGTGATACTGCGTGTACTAATTTGATATTGTTTTAATGGGATAAGAGGTTTATTTATTGCTATAAGGGATCTGGTGAATGTTCATGTTCTCTCTGACAACAAACAAAGGAAGTGGTATTTTTTTAGTCTGTTCCTTTAACTTCCCAGTTGATGACATTACCTGCCAATTTTTTAAGGATATTGATTTTATTGTGTGTCTTTTTTAAATCAGGAGTAGCCTGGTGGTGCTTATCCATAGCACAAGCTTCAAACTAAGAACTGAAAATGTCTTACAAGTTAGATGTGTGCATGTATCTGAGCAAATTTCTTTGTACTGTATGTGTACATAAATAAACATCAAGAACTACAGTCTCATCCTGCTTGCATTTCTTACAGCTTGATCACAACTGTGTCAGAATAAATATGTATACAAATGGTGTACTACTTTTAATATCCATAAACCCCATATTTATTGTAAGTAAAACAAATACACAGCACCACTAATCAACTCCAAAATAGTACTGCACATACTTCAAAATAAAGTCTGCATATAATCGTATATGCTTATATTTGTGGTCCAACAGACTAGCCATTCATTAAAATATAGTTGTATGGATGACTAGATGCTCCCATATTAATTGTGGTAGATGCAAAGATGCAGACAGTACAACATTTTAGCTTTACCACCTTTGTCAAGTGCTAATGAAACACCTCTATCTTCTGTTATTTTAAACACAAAGAGTGAGCTCCCTCAATTGGCAATAAATATAAACGCATCCCAACATAAAGCATAACAGTTGATAAATATAAAATATGTTCAATACAAAAAGGGTTTTAAAAGGTTACCTGCAAGGGACTAAATCTTCAAAAAAATATTCAAGCCCACATTAAAGTCAATCTAAAACCAAACCCATAAGTATTCAAAAATGTCCTTAACAGTCCTCTCAGCCACATATATTGAGCAGCCTGTTATATGAATAAACAGCATATGTATATTGACCCACATTACTCACTGTTTGTCGTTTGGCAGAACTGAATACCTGGCATGATCAGGACAAGCAGACCCTATGTATATGCACTACTAGGAAAAGGGTCCAAAACTCTTTCATATTAATGTTATATAGATTGAATGAAATTGTATAGGAAACCAAGGGCTTGAGTGCAAATGCAACCAAACTCACTTTATGGGGTAATGCAACTAAAAAGTGGTATTCTTATAATTTAATTATCTCTTATTGAAAATCAAAAAATGCAAGAATATTTCATCCTGATAAAACTGCAGTGTCCAAAGTAAACAGGTAGGATGTGCACACCTTGACAGAATATATATACTGGGTGCATAGTGGTGATTGCTGAATGTTGTGTTCCTAACTAGAACTAGCCACACACTGACCAGCCGTAAAACACACAAAGGACAGCCTAGTTATATTTTTAAAAAGTGTATCTCCACCTCCAAAAGAAAAAAATTGTATGAGGTAAGGCCACCCTCCTCCAACCCTAAACTGTTTAAAACCGCTGAATCAGCCCCTAATATGTACTTACCAGCATTTGTTTCCTCAGTCACGGCCTTTTCTTCTCTTCCACATGGAACAGCAGAAGGGGCTGGAATGGCAGGTATGTCTGAGTGAACAAGTAGGCAGGTAAGTACTTTCAGGGGATAATTTAGATGTTTTTAACATAGCATTTAGGGTTGGCGGGGGGGTTGCCTTAACCCATACAAAGTTTTGTAGAAGTTTTTTTTTTCTTCAATAGATCGATGCAGCTTCTGAGGTATGTGAAAAATACGATAACAGGGATGGGTAATAAGATATATTCGGTGTTGAAGAGCAAGAGAAACAAACAAAGAATTGGTCTTTAACAATCAAATTATAAAGACAATATAATAGTGTAATAAGCAAATACAAGAAAACCATAACGTACTAGATATAAATTATATGAAAACAAATATGCACCAAATATATAAGTGATCGATACAACCATTCGACAGAGAAGCTACAGAAACAGATATTAGATAAAAAGACCAAAGAAACTGTTAAATGGAAAATCGTTTAATGTAAACTATGTATATATGTTGTTATACTTCAACAATAAAAAAAAAATTATAGAAAAAAAAAAAAAAGATATAATCGGCTTTATTCAACAAAAGGTCTTATCGTTTAAAATGGTGCTAATTTAGCCCCAACCAATCAGATGTTAGCTTTCAAATGTTAAATAAGATCTGATTGGTTGGGGAAAATTTAGCACCATTTTAAACGATAAGAACTTTTATTGAATCTCCCTGATTGTTTTTTATTGTGACTGTGGTGCACAATGTTCCGGGGTTATCCCTCTTCCTCCGCTTCTGAGGTATCCAGAGGGGGGGTGGGGGAGAGCTCCACTGCGCATGCCAGAATCCTCTCCAAGGAGCAGGAAGAGGCATATACGGATTACACACAGACGGTCCTACTCTTTATTTTTCTGGACTTTCATCAAGCACTGCAGGACAACCATAAGGAGCAGAAAAGAAAGGTAAGGATCTTTTAGCACTACACAGTGGGGCAAATTTTAGTTGGGGTGGACATGCCCTTTAAAGCTACGTTCACATGATTAATTTTTTTTTAGTTCTTAAAGGGAATGTCCACCCCCAAAACTATAATTTTATATGTTATTCTTGCTTTAAAACAAGCCATCCCCAATTTAAATCCGTTCAGCCAATTTGAAGATACATATGTTTTGCCAACATGCTTTTTGCAGACCAGGAACAGCTCACTGTAATCCAAGCTCTCAGACGTCACCTCAAGCTGCTTTATTTATTCCCACATTCCTTTTAAAGTGCAAGCACAGCCAACAGCCAATCATCCGAAGTATTGAACAGAAGACACTAATGTTTACGACAGGCAATCCCCAGGAGTTTTACCCATTGAGCCATCTTGTGGAAAAAGGACTAACTGCATATTTCTAAATGTGCTTCGTACATTTTACATATAGGTTATATACATAATTCCAAATCTTTAACACCAGCTGTCTGCTGGTGTTAGAGATTCCGTCTTAACAAGCCGTTATTGACTCGGTACATTGCTTGCAATTTGTGTACCTCTGCAACTGCAGTTAGTCATGTCTAAAAGTCATGTTAATCCTTGGAATATTGGTTAACGCGTCTAAAACGGAAAAAGACGATAATGGCTCTCCTTGCACATCCTACATAATCACTTGGATTCTTCTTTTATTACTCTTTAACGATAAACCAAACACTTCTGCCATGCTTGTTAGCTGGGAAAGAGATAGCGATTACAATTGCCGGAACGTGGTCATATGATCGCACATGTTGCTGGACTAATTAAGATCCTACAATCCATATTGTTGCATGCTATCTATACCCTATTATTAGCATTACTACCTCCTATTCTTCTATGTAAGAGAGGCAGAATGTAGAAAGTACAAACATGACTGCAGACTAAAAGCTGCTTGCTTGTTTTTCCAACTTTTTCTGCATTTTACGGTGGCATACTGTATACTGAAAACTGCAATAGTTACTTCATAATGATAAAGGCACTGTATCGCAATTTAATCTCGATCATAATTGTACGGCCGCCTATAAAATACCACTGCGGTACTCTAGTACTGTATGGTATTGTACGTCCAACACTTTTACTCTAACCTGCAGTATCAGATGTTTCCAAAACTGCACATTAGTAGATACATCTCTGATGTTCTTACTGCTTCCTATGCTGTCTAGAGCTGTAAGAGCACTAAGGACAGGTGAATTCCGGATAAGACATATAAAAGGGAATTTTTATTTTCTTGATACAAATGTTTATTAAAACACATTCCCAACACCAAATAATAACTTAAGAAATAAAAATCTCAATAACAAAAAAGCAAGGGGGCAACAGACAAGCTGAGCAGAATAACTGCAAACAGCTGTTTAATAAATGCGGCTCCAACACGACATGTTTCGAGTCACAAATCAAAAAATTGCCATGAACAACTTTGATATAAATCAGTAAATACAGCAGCCTAAATTGTTTTTTTCTGATTACAGTAGTTCCTTAGTCCCCTTGCATTAAAAATAGGACCTTCATTTGAGATTTTTAGAAGCCTGTCTGCACAGAATGCTGCCTCACACCATTAAAATTTAAGTCCTATAGAGTTAATGTTTTATTCTCCTTATTAGAGAAACATATGCCAGAGCAGTAAGTTGCTGTTGATCGGGTTTACAAGAAAAAGTAAACAATTTGGCTTTTCTGTTTTTATCAAAAACAAGCTAAAAAACTAAATGTCTTCCACACCGTTAAAACTTCTCTGGGAGAGAGTCCATCTCCTGCTTGATACGTTTCTCTATTAACAGCATTAGTTGGCTTTCATTATGCGAGATGTTAATACTGGCAAAGACTTGCTTTTTAGTCTTCTTTGCTGTAAGAAAACACATTTCCATTTAGATTTTGCTTAAAAGGCATCTATAGTGAAATTTATACATTGCACCAATCCAGACATAAAAAAAGGTTAGTGTATGCTGCCTAATTCTTACCTTCCTCTGTGGCTTCGTGTTTGCACATAGTCTGATTCACTACAGAGCTCCTCACTCCTCCTCCCCTCTCTGGTCATTCCCCCGTTCATTTAGTCTGGCTGTGAACCAAGCCACTCATGCGCATTATTTCTCCTACACTTCTCTCTAAACTTTGTAACCAAAAAAAAACCCTCTGTGTGTAAGCTTGTAGAGAGCAAGTATCTCCATTGTTCTGGAGATACTTTCTACATAAGGAGTGGAAGGGGGTGAGTTAGTAGAGACAGAGTCCTGCCTTATCACTGCAGCCCGATCTTCCTTTTACAGTCAATAAATTGGTGAAAGCTGCTTCATTCACCTTCCCTTTACTTCTGTTTTTAACCCAGTATTTGCAAAGCATTTTATTAAGCAGGAATGAGTCATTGGGGGACTTGCTGTAAAACTTGTGTAAGCCTACACAGTTTACAGGCATGCTGTTAGGGATTTGATTGACAGCTCAAGCAGGAGTGGTGTATTGAATTCTTGACCTCTTTTAACTTATATATCTTAGGACAGAAGAGGAAACTGAAGGAAATAAAGCTACTCTGGGGGTTGGGGGGAATTATAAAACACATATAAAGAAATTTGTTTTTTACATTTTCCCACTGTAGACTTCCTTTAATGAATGTCCTAAATAGGATGGGATAGGTTTAGTTCTAGAAAATTATTATAAACTTGATTTAGAGGGTGTGCTTTATTGACAAGGGATGGTAAGAGAAATGAGGAGACACTGCTGTACTATTGTCATTATCAGGCTATGTAATATGCTTGAGTAATAATTTTTCTATTTAAAAAGCATAGTTATTGTTAAGTAAGGACATAGTGATTGTTAATATGCGGTTGTTAGCACCTTGCGGCAGTTATTTAACTCTGCAGTCGTAAAATATCTTCAGCCCTATATCATTGCATAGCAATGAAATGACAATATTATTACATCATCAATCTAGATTGTTAATCATGATTGGAAATTGAAGCCTAGTATTGCAATAGTTTAGTCAGTTATAAATAATGACAGGCATTAAAAGGTATGTCCAGCCCCCAAACAAAAATGTATTATGTTGCAGGAAATGCCTGAAAACCTTGACCTCGCAAGGTTTAAATCACTGAAATCTGTCACCAAATGTACTTACTAGCTTGTGTTCCCTCGCTGCCTTCCATGCATGGAAGAAATCATGCCCTAGCCTATCACAGGAGCAGATGCTGGTCGAGCCCCTTATGCTTGTCTTCCATGCAAGGAAGACAGGCAGAAGGCAGTAAGGGAACGAAGACTGGTAAGTACATTTGGGGACAGCTTTTTTTTTTTTTAATACATCACAAAGCAGACACCAGACACTACCAGATCTTCTGATTGCCATATGTGGTACCTCTGTAAAGTTCTAAATTACCTAACAAATTATGTTACACAGACAGGCCATTCAATTCCAGAGAAATAAAGACTAGTCTTTGCTTATTTTAGGTTAATGTCCACTTAATGGAGATTAATCACTATTAGTTAAAATTACAACTAGAAACCCTTACTCAATAACTATATGAATAAAGTGGATAGAGCCCCCCTCCTATCTGCAATGGTTCTCTGATCATTGTGACACTATACATAGTGCAGGTATATTACAATGTTCTATCTAATTTAAAGGGTATGTCCACCCTTCAGAAAAAATGTTTAGCAAACATTGCCCCTGTCCCCCCAGCCCCAACCGCTATGTTTGTAATATCAGAAAATGCGCAGAACTTTTCTTACCTTCCCTCTTGCCTCCGCCGCGCTGCCGGCCCTCTGCTTACGAGAAAATGCAAGCAGAGGGGCGGGACCGGCAGTCACGTCTGTGATTGGCTGAGCAGCAGCCAATCATGGACGCGGCTGCCGGGAGTTCAGTGCAGCGGAGGCAAGAGGGAAGGTAAGTAATGTTCTGGGCATTTTCTGATATTACAAAAATTGCGGTTGGGGCTGGGAGGACAGGGGCAATGTTTGCTAAAAAGGGTTTTACACTAGGGGGAGGGAATCCAAATCGGGAGGGAGGGGGAGAAGGGCTGCAGTACGCATGCCAAACTTCTCCCGGAGGCCAGGTAGGAAGCAGAGTCCTATATGGACTCTGCTATCCTCCTGGTGGGCAGTTTTTGGGACTTTGGGGGGGGGACTACAGGAGAACCGTATGGAGCTGGGATGTGAGGTAAGGATTAAACTACACGACATGATGGGGCCAGTAGTGGGGGGATTAGTTTTGGGGGTGGACATGCCCTATAAAATTGTCTGTGTGCGCAGAAATAAATTGTTTGTGCACATATAAAAATTTGTGCGCTACATTCCGCAGCACTTATATTACAGCATAAGCACAGCTTAGAGGGAACACTGAGGTATAACCATGACCTACAGCAGGAATTCTCAAATGGTCTCCAGATGTTTGAAAACTACAAATCTTAGCATTCCTCAACAAAAGAGGGAATCCAGGGACTGCTGGGAATTGTAGTTTTCAATCATCTGGAGACACACAGTTTGAGAATCCCTTATCTACAGTAGGGACAGTAGGCAGAATTTTTCTTTTAAATTCAATAGGAACATTTAAACCATGTCATACAAAAAGATTTCATCCCTGTTGGCACATATATGTTTACAGGAAAAGTCCTAAGCTTGCTTAATCTATAGCTTTGTTGATAAAAACAATACATAAGGCTATGGCATTTCAATGGGGAGGTGCAGTGGCGAGAATCTATATTAGTCACTCAGTGATGTCACTGAATGACTTCCTGAATTCCACTGCCCCTCCCCATTTCTTCTCCCTCCCTGTATTAGTAATGTCGATAACAAGCCCATTTTTGTACACTGACTGACTGACTGACTGACTGAATTACTGTGCTGATAAGGAGGAGTAAGCGGCCGAGTCAATTATGAATCACAGGAATGCGCTTGCTCCTCATCAGCACAGTAATTCAGTCGGCCTAACGGCCTCGTGTTTTCATATGGTCAGGGAACTCCTTGGTGGAGTAATATCCTTATATTACACTGTAGCTAGCGTATTATCCTTTATATACTGTATCACTTGACTTTTCAAGTCACTGCAGGAAGCAAGAGAGGATGTTGTACATGAGCTTCTCTTTCCCTGTGCTAAAGGGGTGAGGGTTAGAGTGAAAGTAATTCTAAAAATGTAAAGACTACAAAATTCATGGAGATTTATATTTGGTCAGGATTTACTTAGAAGGGAAAGTTAATCACCATATGTTGGCAATTAGTCATGAAAAATTTATTTAAGCCAGAACATTTCCTTTAAGTTACAATCAGGACAGTATTTAATGATAAGTACAATATAAATTACATACCAAGTCTTTGTGCAAAAGAAGTTGAAGTGGTGTCAGAAGGATCACCAAGAACAGATGTAGACAAAGGGACAGAATCCTGAAACAAAGTTAAAAAAATTAGGGAATATGTATGCAAAGTATCCAGGAAAACCCCCCAGAAAATTACATGTTAGAAGCATAAGAATACCATTAACTATGTAGTGTTTCTGAACCAGGGGTTGCTAGGGTTCCTCAACATTGTCAAACAGAAAGTGTATGGATCTACCTTTGTGCATTTGTTTATATTTACATATCCATTATATATTGGAGTGAAAAGGAAAAGTTTATAAACTTTGAATTTGGCTTGACAGGCTGCATTTTGGAAGGTGATGTGTATGTCTGTGCTACAGGTTTTTTATAATTCATTCTGATTAGAATTATACTTTTATTATTGTGTGTGTATGGTTGCCATGAAAACAGAAAGGTAGATGTTAAAGGGCATGTCCACCATTATAACTAACTACTGTCCCCACTGTGTAGTTTAAAAAAAGTCCTCACCTTACATCTCTGCGCCTTATGGTTCTCCTGCAGTGCTTGTCCAAAGTCCAGGAAACTGAAGTGTAGGAGCTGACTTCCGGCCAAAAGGTTTCTGCCTCTTCTGTAGCCTCTGGGAGGTAGTGTGACATGCGCAGGGGAGCCCATTCCCCCCTCCCTCCTGCCGTCCTTCTACCTAGCGTGAAAATATTTTTCTGTAGTGCAGGGCAATACTGCTCTCCCCAACTGCCGTGTCAGATTTTTAAAATAAGAATTGGAACTTACAGCCTTTCGCTCCCCCAGTGTTCTATATTGACAGCAGCTGTGTCTGTGATTGGCCTCTCAGCCAATCACAGACACAGCGGCTGCCAGTCCAGCCAGTTTGCCAGTTCCGGGAAGCAGAGATTCCCTACATTATGTCAAAAAAATATATTAATGCATTTAAAATGCATCAGTACGTGTGTGTAACTGTGTCTGTATAGTGTTAGGGGGTATGCTTTGTGTTTATGACTGTAAAACTGACTTTAATGGTTTATGCATGGTTGCCATGGAAATGCAAGGATGGGGTTTATGCTAGGGTGCATCAGAATGTGCATGTGCCTTGCTTCTGTATGGGGTTAGGGGGTATGTTTTTTTAACTTATGATTTAGGCATGGTTGCCATGGAAATTCAAGGGTAGGTTGGGTTGTGAGGATGTATCAGTAGGTATGTGTACCTGTGTATGTGGTGTTAGGGGGTATGACCATAAAACTATCTTTGATGGTTTAGGTATGGTTGCTATGTGTCTAACAGGTCTGTATTTTGTATCTCTAGCTGTAAAACTGTGAGAGGAGATACAGTCCAAAAGAGCAGAGGAATAAAAGAGAATAGAAACAACAGGAATTTGGCTGTTTCAAGCCAAATTAAATATAAAATAATCATTTAATGTAGGCGTTTCCTAAAACATGTAAATTGTTTTGAGTGTTTCACAAGTTTCTACCGACTTGCTATATATATAGAAGCTCTATTGGGCTATTTGTATAATACTTTGCTTTTAGCAAGACAGAATACATGAGATTCAGGTTCAATTCTCACATTTTTCCCTGAAATGTTAATGTTCTGTTTTTTACATTCATGCTAGCTAAGAAATAAACCGCAAATACGACATTTTTTGGATGAAAAGCAAAGGAATATATAATTGTTAGGGACAGGAGCATTTAAATATATTTATAAAAAACTGCACTCAAATCAGTTGAATAACCATCGGGCCTTAGGATATAGAGGGGACCTTCTTTGCTCCGGGAGTGAGAAGTTGTACAATTAATTGCTTTGTGTTCCCCTGTGTTAACATTTACTATTTAATGAGCAGGATGAGGAGCAAACAAATGTCTGTCTTCACAAAAGTTTTACAGGGATATGAATAGGAACACTCCTATAATATCAAATCCAGTGATTTATTAAATAATAGCAGACAGCAAATCACTATTATTATGATGTCAGCTGTTTTATTAAATCACTGAATTTCATACTATATAGATTGTGTTCTTGCTAATTTCCCAGTCGCACATTTACCTGTTTGGCTCAGGTTGGAGATAGCCCCTTGGAATCTACCTGGAACCCTTAAGTATATGATGAGAGTTTTCACAAAAGTATGTCTTTAGTTAGGAGTTGCTTAGAAACTCCAGGGCTACAATCAATATATCATTTTAAAAAAGCAGTTATTGGCTAGAAGTTAGAAATGAATGTGGTTTAGACCACAATTTTCCAGTAAGTTCTAAAGTACAAATCTGGGTGTGACTGCCATTAAACTTTTTGCCCTTATACAGTGGTGTGAAAAACTATTTGCCCCCTTCCTGATTTCTTATTCTTTTGCATGTTTGTCACACTTAAATGTTTCTGCTCATCAAAAACCGTTAACTATTAGTCAAAGATAACATAATTGAACACAAAATGCAGTTTTAAATGATGGTTTAGTGAGAAAAAAAGCTCCAAATCTACATGGCCCTGTGTGAAAAAGTGATTGTCCCCCTTGATAAAAAATAACTTAATTAAGATCTATCAGTCTGGTAAAGGTTATAAAGCCATTTCTAAAGCTTTGGGACTCCAGCGAACCACAGTGAGAGTCATTATCCACAAATGGCAAAAACATGGAACAGTGATGAACCTTCCCAGGAGTGGCCGGCCGACCAAAATTACCCCAAGAGCACAGAGAAAACTCACCCGAGAGGCCACAAAAGACCCCAGGACAACATCTAAAGAACTGCAGGCCTCACTTGCCTCAATTAAGGTCCGTGTTCACGACTCCACTATAATAAAGAGACTGGGCAAAAATGGCCTGCATGGCAGATATCCAAGGCAAAAAGAACATTAAGGCTCGTCTCAATTTTGCTAAAAAACAACATCTCAATGATTGACAAGACTTTTGGGAAAATACCTTGTGGACCGACGAGACAAAAGTTGAACTTTTTGGAAGGTGCGTGTCCCGTTACATCTGGCGTAGAAGTAACACAGCATTTCAGCAAAAGAATATCATACCAACAGTAAAATATGGTGGTGGTAGTGTGATGGTCTGGGGTTGTTTTGCTGCTTCAGGACCTGGAAGGCTTGCTGTGATCATCCTGAAGGAGAATGTCCGGCCATCTGTTCGTCAACTCAAGCTGAAGCGATCTTGGGTGCTGCAGCAGGACAATGACCCAAAACACACCAGCAAATCCACCTCTGAATGGCTTAAGAAAAACAAAATGAAGACTTTGGAGTGGCCTAGTAAAACTCCTGACCTGAATCCTATTGAGATGTTGTGGCATGACCTTAAAAAGGCGTTTCATGCTAGAAAACCCTCAAATAAAGCTGAGTTACAACAATTCTGCAAAGATGAGTGGGCCAAAATTCCTCCAGAGCGCTGTAAAGGACTCGTTGCAAGTTATCGCAAACGCTTGATTGCAGTTATTGCTGCTAAGGGTGGCCCAACCAGTTATTAGGTTCAGGGAGCAATTTCTTTTTCACACAGGGCCATGTAGGTTTGGAGTTATTTTTCTCACTAAATAATAAAAACCATCATTTAAAACTGCATTTTGTGTTCAATTATGTTATCTTTGACTAATAGTTAACGGTTTTTGATGAGCAGAAACATTTAAGTGTGACAAACATGCAAAAGAATAAGAAATCAGGAAGGGGGCAAATAGTTTTTCACACCACTGTATGTAATAGTCTTTATACAATATACATATTAAGCCCAGAATATAGAGTGCTTTTTGCTATCTAACACCAAACCGTATACACTTTTGATACCTAGCACAGAAATATGATACCAGCACAGAAATGTCTGAAAAATTGTCATTTTGGAACTATAGAACTTCAGTAAAAGTTCTATAGTTGAAAACGAACCCATTAAAGTCAATGGGGAAAAATAGTTCAGAAAGTTCTAATAAAATACATTTAAAATAGCAATGGTTACTTACTTTAAATGGCTTTAGGACCTGGGAAATGGTCTGAAAAACATGTCCATATTACCAAAATTTATTTGAACACTAACTTTCCCCATGATCGGGCAATTGTTGGGTTTCTGCAATAAGGTTTTTGGTAAATTAGAGGGTTACCAAATGCTACATAACCCTCGAATTTGCAATAACCCTCAAATGTAGCATTCGGCAACTCTTGAATTTGCGATAACCTCAAATTTGTCTTAAAGGGCATGTCCACCCTTATAAACAAATTTTCCCATGTAATAGAATATCTTCCCCCAGCTCCAACCGCTATTAAATAGTTTTAAGAAAGTGCCCAGATCTTTACTTACCTTCCCTCTCTCCTCCGACGCCTGGCTGCTTGCAAGACACTGCAAGCAGGGGGCGGGACCGGCAGCCTAGTCCGTGATTGGCTGAACGGACGCGGCTGCCGGCTTCTCAGGATGCCGGAGGAGAGAGGGAAGGTAAGTAGAGTTCTGTGGACTTTCTTAAAATTATTTTTTTGCGGTTGGGGCTGGGGGAAGATATTCTATTATATGGGCAAGGGTTTTTATGGTAGGGGGAGGGATCGCAAAACGGGAGAGGGAGGGGGAGAATGGCTGCAGTACGCATGCCAAACTTCTCCCGGAGGCCAGACAGGAGGCAGAGTCCTATATGGACTCTGCTATCCTCCTGGTGGGCAATTTTTGGGACTTTGGGGGGGGACTACAGGAGAACCTTATGGAGCTGGGATGTGAGGTAAGGATTTTATTACACTACATGGTGGGGCCATTAGTGGGCGGGATTATAGTTTTGGGGGTGGACATGCCCTTTAACCCCTGAATATAGCATTTGGTAACCCCCACATTTGCGATAACCCTTGAATGTAGCGTTCTGTAACCCTCAAATTTGCGATACTCTCAAATGTAGCGTTCGAATTTGCGATAACCCTCATATGTAGCATTCGGTAACCCTCAAATTCGTCAAGACCCCTCAAATGTACTGAATGCCGCATACTAGGAGTGCTAAATTTGAGGGTTGAGAGTTTGGAAAATAAGAAAGTTCGGAAAGTTAGTGTTTGTCAAGTTCGATAGCACATATATTAGTACATATTAACAGTATTTAAATATAAAAGGGGCCACAGCACAGAAAGTTAACAATTTTCCACTTTAATAAAGGCTCTTTGGATTTGCTGGTTTCATTCTATGAAGGGGGTGGAAAATTCTTCAGCACTATGGACAGAGATCCTCAAACTTGTCAAAGGAATCTTTTGTTTACTTACAACCTACAGATCGTTGAGGTAGAAAGTAACCAGAGCAATAAAGTCTTATGAAACCCTTTCTAAACACTATTTTTCCTCTGTATTGATCTACAGTTTTTAGAGCTCCATTAAGGCTTTATGACGCCACTCTATACCAAAAATAAAGGGTCTATCCAGATAGCTACGTAGTATTGTCCCACACAGGTAAGAATAGGGTTCAAATGCTCTGGTGAAAGATTTCTCTTTACAGAGGTGTATGTATCTGGTTAGATATCACTATAGTAATAGTTCATTCTTGGCTATGTCCATTTTGGCCAATAGTTCCCCTAAAAGTTACAAATGAAAACGCCCTGTCTTTTCTACAGTTCCTATGGGTTTTACTCTCCAACCTGATCTGTCCATGTGATTATGGATATTAATAAAATGCTTCATATTTCTGAGGCAAGGATGTCGAACCATTGCACTCCAGAACTTACTACAACTCCCAGCATGCCTTGTTAGCAGAGTTGTATTGTCTTAATATCAGGAGTGCTAATGTTAGACATCCCCTGTTCTATGGTAATGTTATTGGCTAGAATGTCTAGGGAAGAGTTTCTTGGTCGATGAGAGCTGCAGTTCAACTTTGGTAACCCAACAGAGACACTCACATATCTGCTGCACATGGCCACAGCTAAATGCTCTAGGTTAGCAGACAATCCGACCCACAGGAAAAAGCAATCATCCATAGCCATCACATGGAAATACACAGTCCGATCACAGATCTTTTCGGAGAAATTATGGATTGTGACGGCGCGAGGCACGGGATCCATTGCTTTTAGAATCGCCCGCTCGATGATCGATTAGAAAACCTAGAATGCGCGGCGTGCCTGATCTCCCACGTCAGCTGACGCACGGTTGTGTGGAGCCATTATTGCAATGGGCATTTCGTATTTGTAAATTACATGTCAACAATCCCTGCCCAAATCCAACATGGCCGATTGTTATCCTAATTTGTATGGTTATGTTGTGAATTTGTATTTGTGAGCGATCTGTGTCCGCGCAGAAAGTTTCCGTAAAGTAAGACTGTCCTCTTTACTCCATGGATCTCTGCGGTCCTTTCTTCCAAATTACATTTCCACCAGGAAGACAGTAACCTGCTTGCTACTCTACTGTCTGTGTGAGTAACACTGTGTTCTCCATTACATAAGGGCCAATAGATTACCATGGGGAATGGCTGCTGGTGGTTGGCCCTGGCTGGGTTGCACATTATTTAAATAAACTCCCAATAGATTTATGTATTGTTTATAACTCATTCATACCTCTTCAATTCGCCTTTCATTTCACCTGCTAACCTAATGTTACTTGTAGTTTTACACAGTTTATGGCACATTTAGCATCCCTGCAGTATGTATAATACTAATGTATAGCAACACAACATTCTGATAAACCACAACTATAGGCAGCAAATAAAAAACCCAGCAAGTATTTTTAGTAGTTGTTTATAAGAGTACTAAAGGAGGGTGCAATGGCCCTTGGGTAACTTTATAAATGCACAATTGCAAATAGTGGGTTTTCAAAATATAAATACCTCTAGGTAGATTTGAACTGTCATGTTTAGCAGAGACCTGACCAGAGCTATCATCATTCGGTTTTCCAAAAGCAGTGTGAAGTTTCCTTATATATATTAGGACATAGCAGGCAGACAGGGACACTATAAAGTACGGTAAGGGCAAGGCCACACTGCAACGCAAATAGATGCAATTCCCCAATTCCGATTATGGAAGCGCATGGTGATCGTATGGCTTCTAAAACGGAATCGCAAATGCATTGGAAATCGCAGGAATTTTTTGCGTTCCCACGATTTCCATTAAATTAAAATTGCACACGCAATGCGTATTAATGCACGGTAAAA
The DNA here is from genome assembly GCA_019447015.1 of Hymenochirus boettgeri. Lineage (NCBI taxonomy): Eukaryota > Metazoa > Chordata > Amphibia > Anura > Pipidae > Hymenochirus > Hymenochirus boettgeri. Next base: position 164,854,670 of record CM033474.1, on the reverse strand, counting down.
CATGTTTTAATGCACGGCCCGCTGATCGGATCATCATGCGATCTGCATTTTTTGCACAGTGGCATGCGCAACATTGCACAATCGCAGCACACACACACTAGCTAACATAGTAGGAGTGTCGGGGCCACCGACTGTGGGAGGAGCCAGAGAGGAGTTACTGCATGAGTGTGTCTATAAGCAAAGCATATAATAACAGTTGGTATGAGACTGGGGAGGCCCAATAAGCAAATCATACAGTATTCCACATGGCTTTGTTGGGATTTAGAACACTGATAATGCAGACATGACTTTAGAGAGTTAGAGTACAAATTACTAGAATTACGTTTGTGTTGGTTTTTTGCAGTCTAGAAACAACAATTATTAAAGGGGAACTGTGGTCCAAAAATGACTTTGGGTAAATTGATAGCAATTACTCTCCTGAGAATTTTTGCAATTTATTTTCATTGTTTATTTTGCATGTTTTGAAGATATTTACATTTTTGTGTGTGATATGGCAGCAGCACCACCAGGTTCCCTGCACTTCCTGCTTTGAAATCATGTCAATCAATCTGCCCTGTGTCTCCTCCTCCCCTTTTCAGCCCCCCTGGTCCCTCCCACTCATGGACCCCATGGTCCCTCCAGTTGCAGGCCCCCCTTGGCCCATTCTCGTAGAGCCCCATGTGGCCTGCCCACCCATGGGTGCCATGGCCCCGCCCACTCACGGGTGCACAAGCCCCGTCCACTCACGGTTGCCGTGGGACACACCCCCTACAGAATACTCTGTGGAAACAGCCTTTTCAGGCAGAGTGAGAACTCTGTTTTAACATAGTGGGAAAGAAGGGTCGCAGATTCCCTTACCTTCCCTGTCAGGACTTCATACAGCAGAGAGGAGGAGGGACTTCCTGTCTCCCTCACAGACTGTTGATGGTTCATACTGTCTGATGAAGGTGCAGCAAAGGCACCAAAACTTTACTTGTAAACTTTACTTTAGCCCCCCCCCCCCCCCTCTGACACAGCAAACACAGTGGCGTAACTACCGCCCCTGCGGGAGATCCCGTACGGTAGTAGTGCCCATCACAAGCCGAAGAACTCTTCCCGATCAGCTGTTTTAAACTGATGTCGCATGTAGGAATGGAAAAATAAGAATGATCAGCTGTTTAAAAGACGGATCCGAACTTCCGTAACTGAATCGGAAGTTTGGGTCCGGTCTTTTAAACAGCTGATCGCGCATATGTTTCATTCATATGTGCGATCAGCAGTTTAAAACGGCTGATTGCAGAAGAAGGAAGATATTTTGGAGAGGGGTCAGGGGCCCAGCCTCCAATCTTGCGGGGGGCCTGGGCCCCTGCAGGTATGCCCCTGGCAACACCCACCCTTTCAATAACATGGGCATATGTGTCCTATGTTGGGGAAGAGGTTTCGATGAGGGCAGGCTAGCTGTCAGCCACCCTTCCTTCTTTGATGGAGATGATCTCATTAATAAGGTAGGTAGGAGGTGTGTCTCCTACCATGCTGAATGTTATTTCTTTTTTTTAATGTACATTTTAGCAGTTTAGTGCCCCTTAAATTTTTTTAAAGGGAAATGAAAGACAAAATCCATCTCTCTCCCTTAAGCCGTACCCAATGCGAGGAGCTGAAATGCACGGGACAATTGTTTTGACTGATTTTTGCTTAAAATTTGTCAATTGATCTGTTATGTTGGAAATCATATTCAATTACATTTTTAAAATGCATACTTGCATTTTTCTGACTTGCTGCATTTTTTTGATGTTTTTAGGATACTAAAGAACAGAAATGCGTGAACATTATTGCTGCATTGGCCACCCATGGATAATTGAACTTCTTATCAAATATACAAAGAAATGTGTGAAATACGAGGCAGTTGCTGCTCAGGTGGTTGAGGTACATACCAGCATTTTGGGCTCATGAAATCCAGATGTATAGATTAAAGTTTTGCACTGACTCAATCTGTGGATTTATTACCCTCATCTGACCTGCCAACAGCTGGTTGGCTGATCGGGTAGCCGAACCTAACATGAAAAATTAGGATACAGGTCTCTAGTGCAGGACCCTCAATTAACAAAACTGCATATATATTATATATCAGGTTACAAATTGAATCAAGAGGACACTGAGGGGGCAGCAGGTAAAATGTCATGATCTACAAAGCCAAATTTCATATTACTGAGGGTCATACTCATATGGTAAGGGCATAAAGAAGGGCATTTACTCTTTGAATCCTTCATGATAATTTAAAGGCCATCTATAGTGAAATGTATACATTGCTCCAATCCAGACATAAAAAAAGTTTAGCGTATGCTGCCTTATTCTCACCTTCCTCTGTGGTTCTGTGTCTGCACACAGTCTGATTTACTGCAGAGATCCCCCTCCCCCCTCTGGTCATTCCCCCTTTCATATAATCCAACTGTGAACCAAGCTGTTTATGCGCATTAATCCTCCTACATGTCGCTCTAACCTTTGTAAACAAAAAAAAAAACAACTTCCATATGTATACCTGTAGAGAGGAAGTGTCTCCCTTGTTCTGGAGATACTTTCTACATAAGGAGTGGGAGGGGTGAGTTAGGAGAGATTAGTACTGCCTTATCACCGCAGCCTGATCTCCCTTTGACAGGCAATAAATAGTTGAAAGCTTCTTACTGCTTCTTTCTCCTTCCCTTAACTTTTTTCTTAACTGTTTTAACCCAGTATTTACCAAGCATTTTAGTGAGGAGGAAGGAGTCATTGGGAGACTTGCTGTAAATTTTGTGTAAGCCTACGCACTACACTGGCATGCTGTTATGGCTACACACTACACTGGCATGCGGTTATGGGATTTGATTGATAGCTCAAGCAGGAGTGGTGTCTTGAAATCTTGACTTTTTAAATTTATTTATCTCGGGACAGGAGGAAACTGAAGGGAAAAAAGGTACTCTGGAGGTTGGGGAGAATGATAGAACACAAAGAAAAAAAATACATTTTCCCACTATAGATGCCCTTTAATTTAATCTGCAAATATAACCAACCTTAATGTAGAACCATATTTGAGGCTGCTGTTAAAAAAAAAAGTGCTCAGGTTTTCACTAATTGCTCAGGACTTTTTGAAGAGCTAAATTATTATTTGTCTAGCGCCAACATCTTCCGTGGTGCTTTACAATTACAAAGTCATACATTGCATACAGGGTAATACATGTTATACAAAGTCATACATATTACATACACAATCTTAGGTTTATAGCCTAAAATAGTTAATAAACCATTGTTTGTATCTTTCTTAGTTTGTTAAGATGCCAGATAGCTCTTCAGATGCCTCTTACTGTTCGACAGCTGCAGTAGTGCATATTTCTGATAGAAAGTGCTATATTCGAGGTGTCATTACGGTGGAAGCCCAAGAGATACTGGAAAGGTATGTCCCTTACAGAAACTAACCAAAAACTGATTAAGAAATACTGGTGAAGTATAGCATTGCAGATGGGTATACATATTTTACACCATTTTTTTTACCCGCTATAGACATATTTTTTGTAACTTGTAACAATAACAAGAACATTTTAAAAGCATTTTTTGCACATTATTTTTATCAAACACGTGATTATTGGACTTTTCTAGAATAAAGTACATTTTGTGTTAAATTTTAACACAGAGGTTGCCCAACAGTGAATCTTTGGTAATCCAAATGAAAGCTGTACTGAAAATTGGAAATTGCAAATAGTGATGAAAGTGACTGGCACTGAAAGGGTTAACTGTTTTTTGCTTTCGTTTCACTAGGGAAGAAGAACACTTCTCTTTGTGTGACATCAAAAACAAAATGATAATCCTGAAAGATTATAGTGTTGGTTTTGCAGAATCAGAGGACCTGGTAAGTACCGTAGAAAAGCCTGTATGTCTTTATAACATTTCTTTCTTTTATGTTTTTTTTTCATATCGTCCTGTGAGTTGTTGGATTTTACTGCATCTTCTCAAAAATGTCTTTTTATTTTCATATTTCAGAATAGTTGTGAATTCTTCCTAACTGTTAAACATTTTACACTATTACCAATGGAAACAGACAGCGTAGACCTGTTGAACTGGTGAGTAAAATAATCGTTCTATTGGTTCTTTTGACTGTCATTCTATTTATCATATTTTTCCTCTTTTTTTTGTTTCCTAACCTAAAACCATATCGTAATAGAGGTCCAGTCAAGTCATAATTATTTTTTATATCTTTTCACCCTCTTTTTGCAAAGTCTAAAACACCCATTCCAATTCACCAAAACAGTATAACCCTAAACTATTCTTCTCGCTTTCTAAAAGATTTCCATGCCTTCATGTTTGTGGGTGGCAAAGAGAGCACTTACCACACATTTATAGACAATGTTAGTCAGTGCTGAATGACATTGACATATGAATGCCTGCGTTTCATTAGCAGATTCATTTCAACCCTAAATTTTAGGGTTATGAGCAATTAAATGGCAAAATACTAAAATGTTAAACATATCAATAAGAATCCTAAGATAACCTAGAATGTCTTTGTCTTCCCTTTCAGTAATTATAACCTTGCAGTGAGGAAGATGATCAAGGAGCTGTGGCAGTAAGTTGAGATCTGTTTTTTTTAGTCAATTGTAAGCTGAATGTGGAAAAAAAGTACCTATTCATCTTATAGTGATGTATATTATTTATGAGATGTACCTTCATTAAAAACACTGTGTTTCAGGAATTACATGGAAGTTCAAGCTGCAAATGCATTGCCAGCTGACGTATATTCATCAGGTACGGAGGGGGATGGGTGACGTGGGGTTGCTTACTGCATTGCTTTATCAGTATGTTTATTTTGTGTTATACTGTATAAGTGTTTAACCTTACAATTATTATTAGCATTTAGTATGACTAAAGGAATATTTCCAGATACCCTCAAACATCAATCAAGCAATAATGCCTATAAAAAAATTGATTCTAGAATCAGCACTCAATTATTCTATTTCATTATATTACTACATAACTGAAAATGTCCCAGTTTTTTTACTTGTCCTATTTGGAAATGACTTACATTTCCAAATGGAAAAGGAAAAAGACTTGTCTCTGCATTATAACATTTTATACAGCCCATCAGAGAAAAGGTTCAAAGCCTCAATGGGAAGAGGTGGAAACCCTGCAGACTGTAATCATATGATTACCTAAATATTTGCTCTGATAAATCCCCCCCCCTCCCTGTATCCGTTAATGAAAAAGGACTGCTTTTCTTGATCTAATTTTATTGGTTGTCACCCCACAATCTGTTTATCATGGGATATTGAATATTATAGAGGCATATTGTTACTAGTATAGACCCCTTGAGATATCTGAATTGTAAGTTTCACGTTAAAAAGATTGACATCTCTATGCAGAGCTGGGGAATCGGAGTTAGAAGCTATTATTGGCCCCCTGGAGTCAGAGCCTGCAAAATTATACCGACCCCTAAAAGCAAACACCATCATCAAATTTAAAATTGCTTAGCTTTGGTGATGATAAATGCCATGTGTGTTGTTCTTTCATTTAACTTGCAAAATCCATGATTTTACTTAAAATTCAGAGGTACCATAAGCTAAGTAATCAGAGTCAATGATTTATTTAGCTGTAAAGTGTTTGGGATCTAGAAAATACATATACCAATATACAATATACCAAATTATTAATAAAGGTATTACCTTTTTCAGCAGGATTTAACCTATTGTTGTGTTTTTGAACTTCCAGCGCCAGTGGTGTTTAGTCAGAACAAGCTAAACACAGAAAAAATAGACATCATGGCACTCTCTTCTACCAAAATTGAATTTATTATCTAGGAATGTATCTTGTAATCATAGAGAAATATACAGAAAAAGTGGTCACTGTGCTTGCAAAGTGACCCAGTGCATAATAAAGTGGCAAAGTGCTACAAACATACCAACAGAACAATAGCAGCACTCCAAAAATTCCACTTTCATAACAAAACAGTATACTTGGTTGCGCTCATATAAAAGATATAAAAAGAACAAGTTGTTTTAAAAATTCTTATCTAATTAAAATCCAATAAAACATACATTAAATGGATAAAACTCTTTCTCTTGTAAGGGTGAAGGTCTAGCCAAGGTGTAGATTTTTCAAAACCTTATTTGGCTTCAAACAGCTTTAAACAGTAAAAAATTAAAGTGCCCAGTGCAAGGACACAAATTGACATTAAAGTACAAATATTGCTTTAGGAAGGATCCCCTTGAACAGGCTGTGTCCACAGGGGCCAATATTGTAGGTATTAGGGTCAACGAATTTCGCTGCTTAAACCTGAAGATTCCTCAAGGCAGCATATTTTATATATTGGGCGATTTTCCTTTAAATCCTGGCATTTTTACACCATTTCTCAGACTTCTGGCATTTGTGTTCCACCATGCGTTCCAGCACCATCTTTGATTCGCGTTTGCATTCTGGAAAAGTTCTTTTCTCCTGTCATTTGTAAATAGTAGATTTGAAGAAAAAGGAAAAAGAGGATTTTGAAAGATATAAGTTTAGTGAAAAATAGGGTGTACATGCCTATGTTGTGTGGGTTGCTATGCTTGTGGTGTACCCGTTATATGTTTGCTGCAGTCATTTAAATGAATATTTTTAATTTATCCCATAGATTAGTCTCCACCACAAAAACTTTCTGATGTAAGTGCTTTAATCTGCAACTAGAAATTTATAAAAGAATTCCATATTACAAAGATTCAATGTGCATTCTTCCTTCAAAAGGCTCCGGGCACCCTGGATTTTTTTTTTGTAGAAAAAATCACTTTATCATTTCTGTGCTACTGAGAGCACCTTCTTCAGGATGTTCTTAGCACCAAAGCAGTAAAGTGAATTTATAAATAAAGTAATCCAGGGTACCCGGGGAATTTTATAAAAATTCCATGTGAATTGCTAATTTCTCCATCTTAATCAGTATTTCTCTGGCTCATTAAAAGAAAATATACATAATAATAAAATGAAGATTTAAAAACTCCTATTGCCTTCAATCCACATTATTTATTTGTCTGTTTCTTCAAATAGAACCATCTCTTACTCAGTTACTGGAGATTGCATGTGAAACTAAGCTCAGTGCTTTAAAGGCACTTGCTGAGCAATGTCTTGATATTAACCCACCTGATAACCAGGAGACACCCAATGCCTTGACAAAATGGGGAGCAAAAAGGAGGAAAAACAAGGTATGTATGTTTATAGTGTGAAATCCACACACAAAACATGAATTACTAAATAATCTAGCTCTGTTCATGTGATTCCTATCCTAATTGAGGCCCTAAGTACACTTTTTGTAAAACATTTTCTTCTTCTTGCCTTAAACCTTGGAACAGACATTAATGGGACAATTCAGGTGAAAACCGACAGAATTGCCCCATTATCAGCAATGTGTGTACCACGTTAATGATTGTTCCCAACACAGATGAACGTCCGCTATCAGGAACAACGGCTGCGGTTACCCTTGGCTACAGTTGGCCCCCTATACTGAAGTATAGGAAGTCGGAAAGTGGTTGTAGGTAATGTGTCTCCGTCCCAAACGTTCTTCCTATACTTCATATAGAGAGAACACTCAGGACTGTGTGTACCCAGCTTAAATGTTTCCTGTGTGGATGCTGCTGCTGGAGGATGCTGTTAGTTTAGTGCCCAGTAGTGACACATTGGTGGTGAATGTGCAGGCAGATAGATGGATAGACAGATCATTTATCGGGATCTACAATTTTAATTTTTAAAGGGTATCTCTGCCTCTAAAACAAGTTTTTGCTGTAGTGTAGTGGCCCTGATCCAACCGCCATGCAGCATTTAAATGGACAATTATATAGAAGGGTGGGTTGTAAGTTTCCAAAATGTGTAAGGCATGTGAAACAAATTATTAAAATTGTTTGGCATAGGAGCACAGTTACCAGTCAAATATACTCAAACTTGTATGCAATGCATCACTGGTGATAACTCTGTGGTATTTAAAACCTGCAAGAATGTCTTTTAAGCAACCCATATATGGGTAGATTTGATTGTTTTTTCATAATGAATTTACTATTATACTACTGAGTAACTGTATGTTTTAATATTATACATTGGTCACTTTCTCATTGGTCATTGAATTCATACATTCACTCTTTTACTCACAGGATGTAAAAACATTTTCTGTCCCTATGACTTTACTTCTTATTCCACAACATGAGGAAACTGCTCTGGAACATATGGCAGGTATAGTGGATACATAGTAAATGCCCTAAACAAGACATTTATTGATTCACAGTTACATTTTTTTGTTTTAAATATACAATTCTTTGCTTTATATATATTTTTATTCAGCATTTACGAATGCAGATATGGAAAGTGACCTTGAAGATGGCGTGATTGATATTTGCAGTGGAAAAGAGCCTTCCTGTAAGTATTACCAGTACTGTTTTTGAAGGAATATCTTCAAGCCAGTGTTCATCAACCCATTCTGTAATCCTCCACCTTTATCTGGGAAGCAGCAGTCAATCATTGCCCTGAAATCTGACTTCACAGCCAATAAATAACTGCAGCTGCTCAAGCCTCCTCCACTTAAGTATGTAAAAGCTTGTGTAACTTTAAGAGCAGATGTGAACCTTGCATGAAAGGATTGGCTTACACCTGCCTTGTTTCCAAAAGCCACAGTCGCTGTTCTAATGGAAATTAGCACCTGCATCAGCACCTGAACGTCCTTCTTTCTCTATTTTCTGTACATATCATCCTATGATTATTTATTTCATACCAAGCTTGAGCATGCTGCACTTGCACAAGCACATGATTAGTTGGGAGTTATCAACGTGACTGTTCATTCCTAACTTTTTTTCTCCACAAAAGCAAATAGCACGAATGATTGGACATGTTGGTAAATCACAGATAATTGTGCATATCTGTAAATCTGTAGTTGGGCTTGTGTGTGTACAATGCCTTAAGGTTCATATACACGCGTGATCGGCATTCGTTTCGGGTGATAATCGGGCTGTGTATGGGCCCTTTATCAGCCGAAACGGCCGTTCGGTCGTGGATCGTTGCCGACCGACCGGCCGATAAATGGTCCATACACGGGCTGATTATCGGCCGAAATGAACGTTCGGACAAAAATATCTATTTGATCATATATCAGTCCATGCCACAGTAATTTCAACCAAGTGGATGGCCAGTATAAGGGCTTTACTGACAATCTGATAAACTTTTCATTTTGCCATATTCTCTTACTCTTGTTCCTGTTCCAGCTCCTACATACAGCACTGCATTATCAACTCAAAGTGAGGAATATTTTGATGATGCTCCTGGAACACAGCCTGTAAACCCTTGGAACAAATTACAGTCGCTTTGTTTGACAACGAGTCTCAGTGAGTATTTGCTCCACTTTTTTTTATTTTTTTCAATAACTGTCTTTTTTAGTTCACTGAGTTGTTCAGCTGAGATCCTGCAGATTTAGACATTAATATGTTTTCTCATCAATATCTTACATCCATACTTGTAAACCACAAGGCATCCTCTGCCCAACACAACTTAAACACATTAAAGGGCATGTACACCCTTTTTCACATAACTTCCTTCTTTTGCCTACTTAACTTTTTTGTCATTAGTAAATAGTAGACTTAGGCTGGGTACACACGGTAAGTTATAGTGCCGTGTATCAGTCGGTCGGCCGATAATATCTTATTGTGTGTGTGCGGGGCGGCCACGACCAAACTCGGCTGCCTGTCTGTCCAAATCCGATGTATGGGCCCATTGACAAATCACGGTCTTTTGTGGGAACTGTCGGCCGCAGGCACTATTGCCGTGACGGACAGTCATTTGTCCCGACCGAGCTAATAGCGAGCACTCGGTCAGGACAAATGTTTTCCCCGTGTGTAACCAGCCTTAAACATTTTTTTCAGTCCTACTTCCTCACAGAGGAAGAAGTCTCACACCCACGGGATTTCACACAGATTTCATTCTGTATCTGTTAAATTACAAAAATATGGAACTGGATTGATCTGTTCTGAATGTTTCATATATATGTTCCAGTTAAAATATGTGTGGAAGGCAGTAGTTTTCTGACACACTGAAACTAAAGATATCCTCTAGCATTTACCTTAGTTACACTATTGAGAAATACATTGCACAGGGCTATGCTAAGATCAGGTTCATTACCTCCCCCTGCAGCTCTGTACTATGTTGTTTTTTTGAGTTTAACTACTGTATTATAATGGTAATGTTATAGGGTGTACAGATGGAATTCAATCTGTGGGAAACTGGCAGATTTATAGACCTTTTTAGATTAAAAGCAATATGTAGGATTCAGTGGCAAATTAAAAGTAAGGCATAACCTTCTAAATTTACTGCCCCATGGTATTATACTTTTAACTTAAAGCTATTGTAAACATAAATGTTAGAATATTATTATTTAATTTATTTGCACAATTTGATTTGCATTCCCCCCTGTCCTCTATGCTACACTGTCTCTTCCCTTCATATTCTAATTTACACCCTGTTACACCCAGGTGCATCATTATTATAGAGGTGCAGCCTGTCCCTTCTGAAGAGTGTGTAGGTAAACGAAAATTCTGCCCAGTATTCTTAAAATCCCTCCTCCAAACACCAACATCTTAGCCACACATTAATACTCCTAAACTCTGTTTTTCTCCCTAACATAAGACCTGGATGCAATAGTGTTTCTAAAAATGCAACGATGATGGGTATTTGCTTTTAACTTGGCTTCTAATATTCAGAAGTCGTTTTAAAAGGGCCTCTCCTCCTCCTCTAACGTTGTCATTGGCACCAATGTGAACCATGTCCTCTGGCTTACTCTCAGGCCCACCCAATAATCTGTCTACACAATCCATACGTTCTTGTTTTTATATGTCCTTACACAGTTGCGTTACCTTTAAAATGAGCCATCAACCACCTACCTATCTAAGGCTATGTAGCCCAAGCAATGTGAAATTTGTGAGCAAAATGTTAGGGAGTGGGAGGCAGCCAGATGCAGATCTCTCCCCCCAGCCACAAATTACAATTAATGTGGAGGTAACCGGAAGCCGCGGGGCAAAGAATATATTTCCCTTGTACCAGGCACTTTAGAAACATAAAATAGTGCTACTGTCACATGGCTTCAGATCAGGAAGTGCAAAGGATCTGGTGATGTCCAATCTGTTTCACACATAAAAATGTAAATAAAACAATGAAAGTAAATTACAAAAATACATAGGAAAGCAGTTCCTGTCAATATGCCTATTGAGCCATTTTTGGATCACAGTTACCCTTTATGCACATTCTTTCAATCAGTGAAGATACAAGTAAAATACAGGTGTAACCACTAAGTTTAATTTAAATGGCATCTCCACTACAAAAACAACCTAGACCTCGCTAGGTCTATATGCCAAAAATCTATTTCTAAAGCTACTCACCAGCCCTCATTACAGCGCCAGACTTCTGATGCATTTCCTGATCACAACCATATAGACTTAGCGAGGTCTAGGTAATGGGTCACGACAAGGTCAATAGCCTATTTTTGCAAAACAATAAAGTGTGCACAGAGCAGTAGCAGAAGGGACAGGGGGAGCCCCATTGCACACTCCAGAAACCTCTAGGAGGATGAGTTAGTGTTGGAAATGGATTACACCAGGAAAAGGCTCCTACTCTTGGAATTTGTTGCGGCCATGCAGGAGAACCATATGCAGCAGAAGAGAAAGGTAAGGGTCATTTAACACTACACAGTGGGCTCAGAATTAGAGCAAAATTCTGTTGGGGGTGTGTGTGTGGACATGCTCTTTAAGAAAACCAGTGCCAAAAGCTTTACTAAATAACCTCCACCAAGTTGTCCTAGTAGTAAGAAGGAAAACAGGTTTTAGTTACTGAGACACTAAAGCAGTCAACAATTACCTATCGTGTGCAGTATGAGCCCAAAGTATCTTAATGTGATAAATTTTGCATTTTGTTGCAACCTCTAGCTGCTTTACTTGAATATTTTTTTCCCTGTCTTTTCAATCCATCACGGTTATTCAATAAAAGTTCTTATCGTTAAAAATGGTGCTAATTTTGCCCCAACCAATCAGATGTTAGCTTTCAAATGTTAAATAAGATCTGATTGGTTGGGGCAAAATTAGCACCATTTTAAACGATAAGAACTTTCATTGAATAAGCCTGAATATGTTTTGGTCACCTTAATTCTCCTTCACTTTTTGATTTTCAGAAATTGACATTTTGTTCACCAGAATTTTTTTTGTTTTTTAACTATTTTAGCCTCACAGGCAAAGGCTGCTTCTTCTGAGACTCCACAGGGCTCTGATCAAGATACTCCTGTAAGCTTAGAAACCAGGGCTTCACAACTAAATGAAAAGCAATTAATAGAGCCTTCCATTCCCACAACTTTTAAAATCCAGCAGCAGAGATCTCCTCTTGCAATTTCTGAAGGACACAGCAGCCATGATCCAACTGAAGAGAACACCGATGTTATATGTAAAAGGAAGACAGCTCTAAGAGACAGTGTTGTTAGCAGCTTTGCTTTGACATGTGGACAGAAAGCATTAAATGTAACTGACATATCTCTTAAACTGCAGCCTCACACAAATTTGGCAATAGGTAGTGTTTCTATTAGTCCAATAAAGCAACAGAATAGCACAACTTTGGGTAATCATGAAATATTAAGTCCAATTTGCTTACTTGATTCAGAAAGTGAGAGTCCTAGAAAAATGAGATACTCAAACTGCTCACCTGAAACTGGAAAGGGAGTCCTGAATGAAAGTAAAGCTCTAAAGAGGAAGCAGTTTTCTGAAGATACAGACACATCATTGCCTGATATATATCTTCCAGGAGGGCAAGATAAGCTGTTTCAAAGGAGAGAGAATGAAAAAATTTTTAGCAGTACATATTTGGTTGAGGGGGACTTTATTACTGATATGTGTGATAGAAGCTCAATCAGTCAGAAATCCAAGAGGAAAACCATAGCACCAATTACAAACATGGCAACAAAGCTCAAAGTACAGGAAGAAGTCATTACTAAAAATACTACTTTGAGTCAGAAAATATACAAAAAGTGTCTCCGGAAAAAGAAGCATCTACACAAATTCAATCAAAAATCTGTGTTGTCAACAAGCACAAGTTCTGAAGAGGAAAGAGAAGTAGAGATTAGAACAGCAAGCAGAACCATTATAAATAAATCAACTTCAGTACCTAATGAAGAGCCAAACCTCCTGGCAAAGAGGAATAAGATAAAACCTCTTCTTGACTTTAGCAACACAACTTTGGTGAGTACTAGGTCTGCGTGTGTGTGTGTGATTTTGCTGTCAAAATCCCAACATCAAAAGTTTTCCAAAAACCCAGCATGAGAACAAATCCATCTAATGAGCAAGTGTCTAGTACAATAGCCCACAGCATTCCCTTTCTTTAAATGGCATCTCCACCCATGAATATAAATTTTACATACAGCTGCAGGAGCCCCCCCCCCTCCAAAGGAATTTTCAAGACCTGGTCCCTCACCGCTCTGCTGCGTCTCCCCTCTCTGCTTCCTGTCTGTGGCTGTCAGTCAGAGGCACAACCCATTCGCTGACAGGTGCGACCAGGAAGTACCTCACTGCAGCAGTGGGCGGTACCCAGGCTGCAAAGGGACGGGGGTTGCAAGTTTCTTTAGCTGCATCTTTGGAAGAGGTAAGTAATATGGAAGTGGGGTTTGGGGGGGGTCCTGCAGCTGTATGTAAAATTTAGATTTATGGGTGGACATGTCCTTCAATGCATTCATATCCTCAATACTAAAATAATTTTTTTTTGAGAATTCAACTTATGTTGAATTGTGTGTAAGAATACAAATGTCATTTAAATAGACACGTGCGATCAGTACAGTTCAATGTATTAGCTTATTCCCCTTCTTACAATTCTTTATTTTTTCACCCGCATGGTCTGATCTTGCTTAGCAAAATCTTTCTACTAGGTGTATGATCCCCAACTGCTAGGATGTTGTGTTGTCTACAATGTTGTCATTTGTTTCTTCAGGTGCACTCTGATGGAACTCCTTTCCAGTATAAGTACAAGACTCCTTCCTCCTCGGAACTCTATGCATGTGTAGATTCCATACGGTTCGTATTATTAATGGTTTTTTTTAATTTAAATTATGTGGTAGCATTGTATAGAAATTATGAACAGTGCTTTGCGTACTGTTCACAGGCCTTGACTTTTTTACATGCTATAAAGTTGCAACCTAAAACAATGGTTCTCAATCTTTTTCACAATGTGGCACACTTTGTTTGTATCTTGCCTGTGTTTTTAATGCTGAACTCTTGTGAAATGTATAGTTTTGTATACAAGTTACAGTAAAACAATCTGTATATTACACTGATTCCTGAGGAAACTTAATATTGAAGCAGTGAAACGCGTTAAATCTTTTTGAATCTACTTTCCCCATACACAGCAAGACTTCACATACATTGCTAGCCAGGATGTATTGAAGAGTTTCAAAGGCACAGTCCACCTTAAATCCTGGATTTTATTTTTCATTTATAAATTTGTATGCCATGTTGCAATTTTGGGATGTTGTAAATAAAGGTTTAAATAACACTTTGCATGTGGACCTTCACTTTTATACCAGAAGTAAGGTTGGTACTTTTATACCTTTATATATGCTGTATCAAATTTTATATGAGGATAACAACTTTTAAAAACAAATTGATCTTTTATTATTTTTTATTCTTTTTATTTATCTTGAGCGCAACCAAAACACAATTACTTTTCACTAACCCCTTCAAGTGGAATTTTGGAGTGCTGCTAGATTGAATAAACCACCGGCGCTAGAAACTGCTTAACACAATAATTTGTATATTTACAAATATACAATACAATCTCTAATACAGATCTCTAATACAATCAATGTAATGTACATAAACTACATTTAAGTTACGTTGAAGTGACACAAATCAAAAGAAGTTTGGTGAAAACACTATCCTAGAATGTATACTTTTTTTAGTGTCACAGAATGTGACTGGCATGGATTAAGAACTTTTGGCTTTAGACTATGCATAGCATTGAACGAGGGAACCTTTTCCTCCCAAAAGCCTTTAAGCGAACTTCAAGTCAGACTTAATTTTTTTTTTAATGTAATTGCTCCTTCCCCTATTAAAGAAGGGGGCATGTAACCCCCGAAACTTTGTGATATGTGTGGTTCTAATAAACTAAACATTGTTTTGGAGTGCGACCCTCAGTTTCTTATTTCTTTGGATTTTGTGGTTCCTAAGGGAGGACTATTTGAGGTATTTGCACCCAGTTGTTGGGAAAGAGTGCATTGTCAACAATTTGCTTCATTGGACTCATTCTGCCATTACCCTTGAATGTCTGGTTTATGGAACATATTCCATTTCACTAATACCCAGTGTAGATTTGCACATGCTGAGAAAAATCTCTAGCCCCCTCCTTCCCCTGCCATAACTATAAAGTAACTGTGATATCTATGTTATCAAATGGGAGCAGTCAAAATGCCAATTGGCACTTACTAGGAAGGAGGAGTTTGATAACCCTGGAGAATTGCAGATTTCTCCACAATGCTGCTGATATCAGAGCTGACAGTTGTGTTTTCATAAATCAAATTAAAGAAAATACACTATTACTTTAATCAACTAAGTTTCACAGCTCACCACACTGTTGAACTTGTTCCTGGGGTACAAATAATAACTTAAAATATATACTTTATCTTATCTTTGGATTCAAGATGTAAGAATACATGTTTTGTAGTATGAACGTTTCTTAATCACATAGAAATGGAATGAATGCAACAACCAGCAACATCATATTTACTCTAGTGCCACTTGCACACCAATATGCTAGTGCCCTAACTTATTTGTTGATAAGGCAGCTATCCAGCACTTGATATTAATTCCTCTGCCCGTTCCAGTCCAGCAAATATGTCGTCTCCACTAGTAAACTGGCCCAAAAGCATATAATACAAAACTTCCTCTTATCAGTCGACTAAGCTGGTCAACTAATCTGTAATTGAGAAACCTCTTTTGGGCTGTGGGTAATACTTCCTTTAGAAGAAAGTCTGCATGACTGGCACTGCTAAAAGAGGCTATTGATCTCAAATGCTGGATCCATGCATAATGTCTAGTACAATTAAGAAGTTTAACATTTAATTGCACATTATTATGAGGATTTCATTGGTCATAGATAAATAGAACAAGGTTATTGACCATGTCTGAGTTTACAACCTTTGTTTTCTTATTTTTATACTTTTTCATTCCAGGCTACCTGCTGACCTTTATGAATGGGCTCGGAAGATTCTTTCTAAACCAATGAATAGGACCTTGTGAAGAAATGTATTATGGAAGCTGGATACCATTTAATGTTCCTTTTCAGTGTCACAAACAATAAACTGGGAAGTTGCACAAGTATGGAAAAATCAGATCTAACAAACGGATTGATTTCTAGATACCTTATTTGTCCAAAGAGATTATTCACATTGGTGTGTTCTAATATAGGGTTTCATAGTGATACAAATGCCTTTGGATTTTACTTTTAAAGATTATTATATATTTCTTTTGTTCGGTTTTAAAACAAAGAATCGATATATAAAATGCTGTCTCACTCAATCTGCTCTTAGGTATTTTTAAGTGCAATTATAGTGGAATTAAACAACCTGCCCTTTCAGCATTGAACACAATAATACAGTTCAGGCATTAGACAGATTAAATATATTTCTGATATAATAACAATAATTGCTGAGTTATTCTTAGTTGGAGGTTAAGTGTCTAACTAGAATTAGTTGTATTAAATGCACTTAATACATATTAAAATTATTTTGATATCTTGGGTTTTCTAATGCAGTTCTTATGCTTGTCTCCTTTTTCTTCCATGTCTAAAATACTGCATTACGCCATCTAGACTTCTCATTATGCTGGACATAGACAGGGGTGCCCCTACCATGTAGCAAACTGAAACATTTGCTCACAGCGCTCCCTGTGGTCACCCAGAAAGAGGGCAGTCAAAAAATTGACTGCCTTTTAGCCACCATATGGTGCAAACACCAGCAGATAAAAATAAACTACTGATAGAATATTGTACAGGGCACAATTCCATTCACACTACACTGGCCGTAGGTGGGACTTCCACATTGTTTGGGTTTAAAGTTGGGGCTGAACACATTGTGCTGACAGACAATGACTGGTTGAGCCCATTTTATGAGCTGCTTGGGCCCTGGGTTAGTGTGACACAGGAGAATGATGTGAACTGTGAAACTGTGATGAGGCGAGAAATATGTTTGGTTAACCCTTCCATATGCATGTGTGTATCTGTATGTATGTGTCTGTATGCATTTTTCTACACATGTGAGTATCTATGTGCGTGTGTGACATTCTGACTGTGTTATAGGCATATTTACCTGTTCACCAGCCAGTGAAAAGTCAGCAATTCAGTCCACCAGCCAGTGTTAAAACAGCCTACCACACCCACCTTCACAATCCACAGCCACTTATCTGAAGAAGCCACACCCACTTTACAAACAAACTGCTCCCCCTTCTGCTTATAAGTGCCATTCAAAAGTTGTTTTGGTGCCAAAAACACTAGGAACAACTCTGACCATAGATTGGTTTCATTTATGATCATTTTAATGTTTTATGCGACATTAAATCATAACGTTAAATCCATCTTAATATTGAGCGAAGCACCAAAAGTAACTGCCTACATTCCTGAAACAGCCTTGGGTTAGCATTATGTAGTGCCAGCATTGCCAATATTGCAAAAACAGATATGGGGAGTTCAAGATGCTTCAGAAATTAATGTTAGATAATCAATTTTTTATCATCTGAAAAACAAATAAGCTGAATAGACATCTTACATTAATATAACCTTCTGCAATACATCTTTTCTCTGTCTCTCTGTTTGGTCCTTTCATTATTCATTTGCTAGTTTTAAGTTAAAGCCATTAGCATTTTGTTTTACTTGGTCAAAGCTGTATTTACCTTTTTCTGGCACAATCTAAAACATTGTGGCAACACGATAGTCTGTTAACGATAACATTTACTCCTGGTTTACAGTATGATACTTTTAAGAAGATGTATAATTCAAAATTAAGTTTATTTTTTATGTTTCCAGTAATGCAGTAATTGTCTGTAAAATCACTTCCCCTTGCTGAATTAGTCTGGTAGTTGGGGTTGCCCATTCCATTTGCAGTCAGTGGATCAAGACATATTCTCTGTACATACCCATTAAAGCCTATGAAGGGAATATTCATGTGGCTCACTACAAGTGGAAGTACAAACAAGGCTGTCAGCAGAGGAAACACAAAAGTCAATCATCATACATATATCATGGCCATAATTGGTTGGGAGACCTATAGCATTCAGCATATGGAGGTGATACAGCATAGGATATAGCAATTATATTGTTATGATTTATTTTAAAATGCAAAGAGTATTAGTAGTTTTTTATATTTAAGGGTGGATTTATTGCATTTAATGTTGTCCCCCAGGATTCATGAACCAGCAAATGAATTGCTTAGTTGTTGCCACTAGTATAAATTTAGCCACATGCATAAATTGATTGATCTGCATAGTACGGTAACATTATTCCACAGTTTCTCCGTTCTCACTGGAAAGAAACCTTTCCTAACCTGAAGATCAAAATTCTTTTCTTCTAGTCTTAAAGGATGTCCACAAAAATGATTTAATGCACCAGACAGTTAATTGTACAGCCTACTGATGTGACTGTGTAAAGCACATAAGTGCAGCTCTTCCAATGTAAAAAGCCCTAACATTGTATCTGTCACCAGTCAAGACCCTCCATTCCCCTCTATTAATTTTGTTGTCCTTTTCTTTCCATTTCTAAGGGCTAAGCCACACTAGCACGCTTCTCATGTGCTTATGATCGCGTTATGCTTGAGAAATGCATGCAAGGCTAACAACATGGGTGTCCACATTACACTGCAACAAATTTTTGGGGACAAATCGCATGTGTTGCAATATCAGAAAATGAGAGACATAACGTTTGTACATTGTACATACATGGTAATGTAGCTGCAGCTTAAAGATGTCCCTTTTATATATACAAGGTTCCAAAACTGCACAGCATATTCCAATTGAGGCCTTACCAGTGCTTTGTAAAGAGAGAAAATAATATTTTTCTCACAAAGAAATAGTAATCAATGCACATTCTTTTTTTAAGGAAAGAGGCCATCCATCCAATACGGTGTATTAAAGGCATAGGACCTACAATTAAAGGACCGTGTTGGGGGGTTGTTACTACCACATGGAAGCATGACCACTCTTCCTAAATAATAATATAGAAGGACTGTGGGAATACTGCTTAGGCTTAATTGTAATTAAATTCTGCGGAAGTGCTACTTATCTGGCCTATGATTCAAACAAACAAACAAGAACAGATAATCTATGCATATTCTTAGGCCCCATAAAATATAATATTATCTGCACACTTGCATACTGTACTTTATAAGCAAAGGCGGTGTAGTATACATTACTGTAATAACATGAATAAAAAGGCTTCCAACCACAGCAAGGTAACCCCAGTTGCCTTTAAGCTGGGTACACACACATGAAAGATAAAAGGGCGACTGGTCCTTTCTCACTTATGCGTGTATCAGGAAAACTACCATATTCGTCAGCATTGGAAATGGTCCTTATTGACCAGACAAATTTAAACACTATTAAAATATATAGATTAAGAAGTTGAACCAAATGCAATGCTTTTAAATTCAAAATTATGATGTCATGCTGATGTCATAGTGACATGACAGACAAGGAAATGCACCCAGACACATTAAAACACTATTAACAGATATAGAATAAGAAGTCACACCAAGGGCTTTTCAGGTCAAAATTTAAATCTATGCAACATTATGATGTCATGCTGATGTCATAGTGACATCACAAAAAATGTGCCCAGACACATTTAAACACTATTAACAGATATAGCATAAGAAGATGCATCATGTGCAATGCTTTTTGGGCCTAAATTCAAATCTCTGCAAGTCTATGATGTCATGCTGGTGTCATAGTGAAATCATTAAAAAATTAACCCAGAAACATTTAAACACTAAAAATAGATGTGGAATAAGAAGTGGCACTAAGTGCAATGCTTTTTTTGGGCCTAAATTCAAATCTTTGTAAAATTATGATGTCATGGTGATGTCATAATGACATCACTAAAAGATGCGCCCAGACACATTTAAACACTATTAAAAGATATAGAATAAAAAGTTGCACCAAGAGCAATGCTTTTTAGGTCAAAATTCAAATCTTTGCAGTTATGATGTCATGCTGATGACATAGTGACATCACTAGGAAATGCACCCAGACACAATAAAACATTATTAACAGATATAGAATAAGAAGTCTCACCAAGGGCAATGTTTTTTTAGTCAAAATTTAAATCTTTGCAGAATTATGATGTCATGCTAATGTCATCATGACATCATTAAAAATTGCATCCAAACACATTAAAATACTATTAAATGATACAGAATAATAAGTTGCACCAAGTGCAATGCTATTTAGGGTCAAAATTTAAGTCTATTCAAAATGATGATGTTATGCTGATGTCATAGTGACATCAATAAAAAAATCCCACAGATAAATTTAAATACTATTAAAAGATATAGAATAAGCAATCGCACCAAGTGCAATGCTTTTTATGTTCAAAATTTAAGTATATTTAAAATGATAAAGTTCAAAAGCACTAGCGAGCTACAACGTACTTACCAAAACTTCAATCTTTATTTACACACAAAGTATAAAACACGGTACATAACCGCTGGGAACATGGAAGCATGAAGGAGGAGAGGAGCGTGGTGCGGATAAGGTGCCGCCTGACGTGTTTCGTGACTTAAGAGTCACTTCATCAAAGGCAACTCACCACTCCTCCCACACTCCCTTAAATATCGTAAAGTTCATATCAAAATATCAGTAATACAAAGCACAATCGGTCAGCTACCTAAAGGTAAAGGAGCAAAAAAGGTTAGAATCTATAACTATAATAATAGCACATCGAATAATCCCAAGCAGTGTAACAATTATATTCGTGGGTATGGAGGATTAGACTAGGGGATATTAACAAGTGTATAGATGATACAAAGTATACAGGCAATTCATACACACTAGTCAAAAACTAAATGACTATGTGGCAATATAAGAGTGGCTAAAGTATATGGGGCTTTCAAAGATCCAGAAAATTATGATGTCATAGTGACATCACTAAAAATTCAACTACACACATTTAAACCCCATTAAAAGATACAGAATGAGAGGTCACACCAAGCGCAATGCTTTTCAGATCAAAATTTAAATCTATGCATTATTGTGATGTCATGCTGATGTCAAAGTGACATCACTAAAAGATGCACCCAGACTCATTTAAACACAATTAAAGATATGGAATAAGAAGTCGGACCAAGAGCGATGCTTTTTAGGTCAAAATACAAATCTATGCAAATATATGATGTCATGCTGATGTCATAGTGACATCACTAAAAAATGCACCAGACACATTTAAACACTATTAAGATACATAGAATAAGAAGTTGCACCAAGTGCAATGTACTTTGGGCCTAAATTCAAATCTATTTAAAATTATGATGTCATGCTGATGTGATAGTGACATCACTAGAAAATGTACCCATACACATTCAAACACTATTAACAAATATAGAATAAGAAGTTGTACCAAGGACAATGTCTTTTAGGTCAAAATTGAAATCTATGCAAAATTATGATGTCATGCTGATGTCATAGTGACATCACTAAAAAATGAACCCAGAAATATTTAAACACTAATAATAGATATGAAATAAGAAGTCGCACTAGGTACAATGCTTTTTTGTGGCCTAAATTTAAATCTTTGAAAAATTATGATGTCAGGGTGATGTCATAATGACATCAATAAAAGATTCACCCAAACCCATTTAAACATTTTTAACAGATGCACCAGACACATTTAAAAACTATTAAGAGTCAAAGAATAAGAAGTTTTACCAAGTGCAATATATTTTGGGCCTAAATATAAATCTATTCAAAATTATGATGTCATGCTGATGTCATAGTGACATCACTATAAAATGTACCCAGACACATTTAAACACTATTAACAGATATAGAATAAGAAGTCGCATGAAGGGCAATGCCTTTTAGGTCAAACCTGAAATCTATGCAAAATTATAATGTCATGCTGATGTCATAGTGACATCACTAGAAAATGCATTCAGACACATTTAAACACTATTAACAGATATAGCATAAGATTTCGCATCACATGTAATGCTTTTTGGGCCTAAATTCAAATATCTGCAAGTCTATGATGTCATGCTGATGTCATAGTGACATCACTAAAAAATGAACCCAGAAACATTTAAACACTAATAATAGATATGGAATAAGATGTTGCACTAGATGCAATGCTTTTTTGTGGCCTAAATTCAAATCTTTGAAAAATTATGATGTCAGGGTGATGTCATAATGACATCAATAAAAGATTCACCCAGACACATTTAAACATTTTTAAAAGATATAGAATAAAAAGTTGTACTAAGTGCAATGCTTTTTAGGTCAAAATCAAAATCTATGCAAAAATATGATGTCATGCTGGTGTTATAGTGACATCACTAGAAAATGTACCCAGACACATTTAAACACTATTAAAATATATAGAACAAGAGGTCGCGCCAAGTGCAATGCTTTTTATTGGCAAAATTTAAGTATATTTAAAATAATGATGTCATGCTGATGTCATGGTGACCACTAAAAATTCACCCACACACATTTAAACACCATTAAAAGATATAGAATAAGAGGTTGCACCAAGTGCAATGCTTTTTATGGTCAAAATTTAAATCTATGCAAAATTATGATGTCATCCTGATGTCATATCTATGCAAATATATGATGTCATGCTGATGCCATAGTGGCATCAATAGAAAATGCACCCAGACACATTTAAACACTATTAACAGATAAAGCATAAGAAGTCATGTGCAATGCTTTTTGTGCCTAAATTCAAATCTCTGCAAATCTTTGATGTCATGCTGATGTCATAGTTAACGTCACTATAAAATTTACCCAGACACATTTAAACACTATTTACAGATATAGAATAAGAAGTCGCACAAAGGGCAATGCCTTTTAGGTCAAAATTGAAATCTATGCAAAATTATAATGTCATGCTGATGTCATAGTGACATCACTAGAAAATGCACCTAGACACATTTAAAGTGTTTATTACATCAGTAAAAAACCCTGTAACGTTTCGGCGAAATAATTTCTCTCTAAAAAATAAGGGTCTTGTATATATACTTTGGGGGTATATGTATCTAATCTATCAGTAATAAGAGGTGTTGGAGTGTATATGGTATATGCTTAATTGTACTTATGTATTGATGAAGGCGGAAATTATTTTGCCGAAACGTTACAGGGTTTTTTACTGATGTAATAAACACCTTTTCTTTATAAGTCTGGTGTGCACAGCATTCCTTGCGATATATGTGAAGTTTGCCACTACGCTGGAGCACCCAGCACCTTACTAGTGCGAATATTGGACTGGGAGTGTGCAGGATCCTTTCTGTATCTAGACACATTTAAAGGGTACCTCCACTGATGGAAAAACGTTTTTTTTTTTCTATCTGAAAGTACACCTTCCCCCAACCCTCCCCCTACCTTTTTTTTCCCCAAAAGTCACCTCTGTTCCTTTGCAGCAGCCTCTGCAAGCTGAGTGTGTCTGCTACTGTGCTGGGCAGGCTGTCAGTCAATGTGCATCATCACATGCATATTCATGATTTCTGCCACACCCACTTGACCCCAGTGATGCCTTATGTAAACAAAGCATTTCTACCTGTCTCTGAATGATCTATTCACAGCTAATTGTGCAGGAAGAGACAGAGAAGGGAAGTTATAAGGCTTAGCTACACAGCTTTATGTAAAAAGTCTGTGAGAACTTACTTTTAACAATTTCATGAGTAATAGAATTTATAGGAACCAAATAATGGGGGGTTGGTGTTTGGAATGGAAATAGAAATTTCAGTGGGGATGCTGGGAATTTTTAGCAGCTTTATTGCAGGGGGAAGTTGTTGGGAGACAGAAGGTGTATTTCAGAGGATTATATAAAGACATACGTCCATCAAGTCCAACATTTGTACCCTACCCAAAATGACCGTCTAACAGTTACATAGTAACATAGTATTGGAGGTTGTATAAAGACACACGTCCATTTAGTCCAACCTTTATACCCTACCCATAATGTCTGTATAAGTTACATAGTAACATAGTATTGGAAGTTGTATAAAGGCACATGTCCATTTAGTCCAACCTTTATACCCTACCCATGATGTCTGTATAACAGTAACATAGTATTGGAGGTTGTATAAAGACACATGTCCATCTAGTCCAATCTTTATACCCTACCCATAATGTCTGTATAACAGTTACATAGTAACATAGTATTGGAGGTTGTATAAAGACATACGTCCCTCTAGTCCAACCTTTATACCCTACCAATAATGTCTAACTATATTTGCTATAATGCATGTATACATATACATATACTGGGATATATAATGTTAGCGCTGACAAGGCCACAGACAAAACTAAATATAGTAACGGGGAGGAGATTCAAGACTCCTCTCCATTGCGGGAGATCGGGGTGGTCTCGCAGGAAGATACAGGAGTAGTGGGATATCTGGTACAATATGTACCATTGTGTTTATATTATTTATTTACTAGACATTAAGCAAGTTACATTAACGGGCGCTAGAAGCCCAGAGACCCCCCTCAGTGTCCCAAGGCCAGAGTGACAGTCTGTTACAGAGTCCCCAGATCAAAATTTAAATCTATGCATAATTGTGATGTCATGCTGATGTCAAAATGACATCACTAAAAGATGCACCCAGACTCATTTAAACACAATTAAAGATATGGAATAAGAAGTCGCACCAAGAGCAATGCTTATTAGGTCAAAATACAAATCTATGCAAATATATGATGTCATGCTGGTGTCATAGTGACATCACTAAAAAATTGACCCAGAAACATTTAAACAATAATAATAGATGTGGAATAAGACGTTGCACTAGGTGCAAAGCTTTTTTGTGGCCTAAATTCAAATCTTTGAAAATTATGATGTCAGGGTGATGTCATAATGACATCAATAAAAGATTCACCCAGACACATTTACACATTTTTAAAAGATATAGAATAAGAAGTTGTACTAAGTGCTTTTTAGGTCAAAATCAAAATCTATGCAAAAATATGATGTCATGCTGATGTCATTGTGACATCACTAGAAAATGTACCCAGACACATTTAAACACTATTAAAATATATAGAATAAGAGGTCGCACCAAGTGCAATGCTTTTTATGGTCAAAATTTAAATCTATGCCAAATGAAAATGTCATGCTGATGTCAAAATGACATCACTAAAAGATGCACCCAGACTCATTTAAACACAATTAAAATATATAGAATAAGACGTCGCACCAAGTGCAATGTATTTTGGGCCTAAATATAAATCTATTCAAAATTATGATGTCATACTGATATCATAGTGACATCACTAGAAAATGTATCCAGACACATTACAACACCATTAAAAACGTCTAAAACCCACGTTAACCCGAAAAAATTTGACGTGGGTTTGAGACGGAATTTAGAGCACAGCGCCGTTTCCAAATGTTTTTGGAAACAGCGCTGTGCTAACGATCCAAATCCTCTGCCGTTAAAGGACCTGTAAACTCCAATCCTGCATAACAATGACTATGTGGCATCCGTTTCTATTATTCACAGGGAGGGGAGAACGCTGATTCTCCCCTCCCTGTGAATAATAGGACACTCGGGGGACCTGGAACTTACCTTCGCTCCGCTCCTCTCGCAGCCGCTCAGTCACTGACAGCCGCTCTGCCCCGACCACGCGCCCTATCTTAGGCGCATGCGCGCCAATTCAAAAGATAGGGCGCGCGATCGGGAGAGAACAGCTGTTCAGAGACTGAGCGGCTGCGAGTGGAGCGGCGGGTAAGGTAAGTTCCAGGTCCCCCGAGCGTCCTATTATTCACAGGGAGGGGAGAATAAGCGTTCTCCCCTCCCTGTGAATAATAGAAACGGATGCCACATAGTCATTTTTAAGAGTTTAGTGTTCCTTTAAGGTTTGCGCTACCTCGTAGCGCGAACCTTAACGGTAAATGTTTAGGAGAGTTAAGGTCACACTCCTTACCTTAGCCCGATCCCGCGTTACAATAACTCGTTTACGTCAGTTATTGTATCGCGGGATCTGGCTAAGGTAAGTAACGCGGCGTGGGGTATGGGATCTCCCCTGATAGAATAATAAGTTGCACCAAGTGCAATGCTTTTTAGGTCAAAATTAAAATCTTTGCAAAATTATGATGTCATGCTGATGTCATAGTGACATCACTAGGAAATGCTCTCAGACACATTAAAACACAATTAACAGATATAGAATAAGAAGTCACACCAAGGGCAATGCTTTTTGGTCAAACTTTTAATCTATGCAAAATTATGATGTCATGCTCATCAATGTCAGGGTTATTAAAAACTCCCATGACTAGAACTTTCACCAATCTTACAGCCTTTGCCATCTACATACTGTATGTTGATTTTTCTCCAATTCACTAGCATTTGGACACTACTGTTAATTCGCCCACCTGTGCACAGCTCCACATATATTGCTTTATCTTTATTAACATAAATACACACACATCTCCCTTTCTTATTTTCTCTATAATATCTAAATATGGAGAAGCCTTCTAAATGTACTGCCCAGTCATATGAGTAATTTCGCCATGTTTCTGCTACATCAATCATGTCATAATTATACTGATCTGATATTCTGTTATTATTTAATTTAACATTATTATGCAGCCTTATCTTAAATATGTTATATGCAAAACTTTCACTACATTTGCCCGTGAAGAGTACATTTAGCATCTTAGTTATTTGCCTTTGGCCTCTTAGCACCCATTTGCTAGTTCTCTTCTATTCGTCAGCTGAAAAGAAACTATTAATTCAGCAAAAAAAAAATGACTTCAACCAATTACAACCTTTTCTTTAATTTTTTGCATTAAATTTATCTGAGAGGTCACTCATTAACAAACCTGAGAAATAACAGCAGAATTAAAACTGGTCAGGTTGTTTAGCTGTAATATTACTAATGCTTCCAGTATGAGAAGACATCTTTAGTACCACATGGTATTGTATGGCAGCCTGGTCGTCAATGTGATGTTTCCGATTCCAGGTGTTATTAAATATGGCCCCTACCCGGTGGCGGTAGGCTAAAGTCACACTAACCAATTCCATATCGGTTTTACGCAGCTTTTTGTAAGTCTCAAGGCTGTTTTGTTTTCAATTTTTTTTTAAAATTTGATTAGTGATCCCATTGACACAATGAATGTGGTCATTCGTCCTTGATTGTTGCATCTATGGGCACCCTAAAAAATTGACCCATGTGGTCTAGCTTAAAGAGAGAAATGGGTATGGAAGTAGGAAAGCCACATTAATGGAACAAGAAGAGGAACCCTATAACCTGCAACACTAGTGAGTAATATGGACAGACAATGCCAGATGTCTCAAATGATAGATCTATTCTTCTGCTGTATTAATCAGTTTGAACACACAAACAATTTGTATTCACCCAGGGATTCACTGCTTCACCTGGTGACATTCCCAATCCACCTCCAGGGTTGGAAAACACACAGCAGCTAATACAGTTCTACCATTTGCGAATAACTGGGACATTTACTCTGAATGACCTTTCAAGTTGTGTATTCTACTATGTTAAAACCATTAATGCCCACAGAATGTTACTTTCTATCTGCCAGGTTCATACAGACAAGTTTATTCTGAAATGGTTCAGTGCTGATAAAAAAACCTAATCACAGCTATGGATGGTGTCAGTTTTTATTTATAAAGGCGCAGTATCACTATTTTGTTTTGCTACAGCATGGTATTGTACAAACGATCATGGCCATACATTTGCGGCCGCTATTGTACTTTTCTAATAACCCAAATTTCTAATACCGCGGGTTTTTAAATATGCAACATAGTATGAAACTGCCAATTTAAATAACACTAAATGTAACCATTATTAAATGCTGCTAGACGTGTTTAATTGTAATATCAAGTAGAACAGGAGAGATTATTACAGTCCCAGGTGTCTCCATAGTGTTCATGATATTATGGGTAGCATATGGTAACAGCCATCTGGCATTTTTGGATTTTAAAGGACAACTCCACCCTCATAATGAAATCTTTTAGATGAGTTGGTTGAGTATGCTTAGAGGAGGCATCTATGAGGATTTCAGGGGAGGTTTACATCTTTCAGATTTTTAACTATAACAGGTTTGGGTGGTATACTTATCATTAAAGAAGAACTAAACCCAATTTTTCATACTCCAGAATCTGAAAACACCCCCCCTAAAAACACCAATAAGCTATAAAATCCCACTTCGGTAAATTGTATTAAAGTAAATGTAAGCCTGTTAAGAACTGTATGAAGTATCTGTGTGTATGTGCAGTGTCAGACCACACCTCCTGACCTCAGTCACATGCTCCCTTGCTTTATCTTTCTTGTAAAAGGATTGGCTAGAGATTATTAATGGGTGTGACCAACTGTAACAAGGGTCTGCCATAGCTAAGGACTGAGCATGTGCAGAACATAATGGTCGTTGACCAAACTGTGTGATACTAGAATGCTGTGAAGTAAAGCATAAACCATATGTTATTTAGGTAAATTTCCCAGTGTCTGTATCAAAATGAGAGGTAAGACATAGATTACTGGTTTTATAGCAAGGTGTTCTGCCTTCTGGTTCAGTGTTGTTCTGTGGCTTTAGTTGTCCTTTAATTTCAAGTTTGAGGAGTGGATTTGCCCTTTAATTTCAACACATACAGGGAGATGTAACAAAAGTTTTCATATCGTTAAAAATGGTGCTAAGTTTGCCCCAACCAATAAGATGTTAGTTTTCAAATGTTAAATAACATCTGATTGGTTGGGGCAAAATTAGCACCATTTTAAACAATAAGAACTTTTATTGAATTACCCCCTTTATCTTTTCGAAAAAAGACAGGCACATTCTCCACCAGTTACACTCATCAGTTTTCTCATTCCCTTTCTATGATGTACAAAGTCCTCCAGTTCAGTGTGCACTGTTCAGCAAGCCCTCCACTCCAGCATGCACTGTTAGGTCAGCCTTCCTCTTCCCCAGACTGTTAGGTCAGCTCTCCAGTTCAGCAGCCAATGTTAGGACAGTTCTCCAGTTCAGCATGCACTGTTCGGTCAGCCCTCCAGTTCAGCATGCACTGTTAGGTCAGTCCTCCAGTTCCCCAGACACTGTCAGGTCAGCCCTCCAGTTCACCAAACACTGTTAGGTCAGCCCTCCAGTTCACCAGACACTGGTAAGTCAGCCCTCCAGTTCAGCGTGCACTGTTCGGACAGCCTTCCAGTTCCGCGTGCACTGTTCAGACAGCTCTCTATGTAACTGCTCCCAGTTACATAGTTACCCAAGTTTTTCTTTCTGGTACAGATAAAACACTCAAATTGACTGATGTATTTAGGTGTTTATTAACTTATTGTCTTTACTTTAAAACACTGTTAACACTTTGAAACACCGTAAACACTGTGAACACCGTGAAAACTAAAACAAATGAAATACAATACTATTCATTCTATGAAATATACCTTTGAAACAATATTACATTCTTATTCCTATTTTAACAATGACGCTTTAACTTAACATCTCTGTAAACCATATCACATTACATAAACATTATACAGTATGGATCAGTTACACAAATACAGTTACAATTACATAAAATGTACAAATAACATTCACATACCGTGTGCACCAGAAATTTAGGAGATCTTATAATCCTTTATTTCACTGCTTTTCTTCAGTGATTACAGCTCAGCTCTCAGCTCTAACCTTCTGGCTGTTTTCCAAAAGTAAGGCATGGTCACATATATATATATATATATATATATAAACGTTTTCTTAATAACAGTGGCTGGTGTATAGGAGGGCTGACCTAATACTGACTAGTATCAGTGTCTGCTGAACTGGAGGGCTGACCTGCCATTGTCTGCTGAACAGAGGGATGACCTACCAGTATCTGCTGAACTGGAGGGCTGAACCAGTGTGTGGTGAACTAGAGGGCCGACCTACCAGTGTCTGGTAAACTGGTTATCTTCTTACTGTAGTTCGACTGTAGATATTTTGACATGGACAACCGAACTATTATGGTGACTGGTGGATCAGGTTGGGGGTTGGAGAGGGTTCCATACACTACAGAAATTGGATTTCATGCTAGGGCACCATGGAGGAAACAGGCACTGGGAGGAAGGGAGGGGGAGGGCTGCACTGAGCAAGCTAGAAACCTCTCAGAGGACATCTAAGAGGCAGAAATGTTTTCCTTCCAGCCAGGCTCCTACTCTTTATTTTTCAGGACTTTGGGCAGACATTGCAGGAGACATTTGGAGAAGAGAGGTAAGGTAAGGATTTTTAAACTCTGCACAATGGGCCCAGTAGCGGGGGAAAATATAGTTTTGGGGGTGGACATGCCCAAAAACAGATTTTGGGAATTCAGATTTATTGAAGAACAGGAGGTATAGGAACTGTGTCTTACCTCCTGTTCTTCAATAAAACAATCAGGAGCCAGGAGAGAAGGTAGGAAACTTACGTAATACATGCACATAGAAGACACAGCCCAACGGGAGCTGTCAGACTACGTGCCGGGGGAGCAAGCGATCGTGTAAGTTTCTTACCTTCTCTCCTGGCTCCTGATTGTTTTATTGAAGAACGGGAGATAAGACAGTTCCTTTACCTCCTGTTCTTCAATAAATCTGAATTCCTAAAATCTTTTAATATGAGTGGAGATACCCTTTAAAACATAACTATAAGTGCACACATATGACAAGTATATCATGACCATATGCCATTGATACATTAGGAAAGGACTCTGCTCAGAAGAGTTTACAATCAAAGACTGGGTACATGCGGTCTGATTCTTCAACCTGATCCACTAATCACCATAATAGTTTGGTTGTCCATGTCAAAATATCTACAGTCGAACTACAGTAAAAAGATAATGCAGTCTATTGAAGAGCGTATGTTCAGTCGAAATTTACCATCCTTTTTGCAATTAGAGGAGCTTTATTATAATGCACCAGTATCAAGCACAACCATATCCTACCAAGCAAGCACTGTCCTTGGGATGCAGTGCCTGGGATCTCTGCTGCTGTTGTCTTCTGGGCTGCTGAGTCCTTCCTGGCTCTTGGATCCCTTGCTCTCAAACTAAGGGACAGGGTAGTGTGTTACAGCTCTGAGCTGCTGGACACTTAGCATGGCATAAGCATGTGTCCTAGCTCTGTCCTGGTTTAGTGGGCTAGGGCTACTCCTTTTATTCCCAAATTCCCTTTGAAATGTAAATGAGCAACTTTCAACCAGCAGCCAATCATCAGGCTTGCTGAATATTATGATAAGTGAAGGGCAGCAATAGAGGGATCCAGAAGGGTGGGCGGGAGGATGGGAAAGGGCTCCACTGCACTTGCCACTTTCCTCTTAAAGGACAAGGAAGGAACAGGAAGACAGCTCCTACTAATCAGTTTTCTGGACTTTGGACAAGCAGTGCAAGAGAACCATAAGGAGCAGAGGTGTAAGGTAAGGATTTTTACACAGTGGGGCCAGCAATAGGGCAAATTGTATTTTCTTTGGTGAGCGGT
This sequence comes from Hymenochirus boettgeri, assembly GCA_019447015.1. NCBI lineage: Eukaryota > Metazoa > Chordata > Amphibia > Anura > Pipidae > Hymenochirus > Hymenochirus boettgeri. The sequence goes on along the minus strand of CM033474.1, from coordinate 164,823,030 downwards.
CTGTGGGCTTACTTGAGATTCCCCTGTAATCCTGTGGGCCAGTCCGACACTGCATATAAATGGTATAAGGCCTAACTGTACTACAAGGGGTCATATGTTTTTTCAAAATTCTTACAGTGGGCGATAAAAAAGTAGGAGAGACTGACAGCTGCTTCTTCAACAACAGGTGTCCCTAGACATGTGCCTAATAGTGATTCCAATCCTAATTATTAGTTTAGGACCCAGCTGAAATAAGCAGCCTTGATGTTTTGGCTACACTTATTATACTGTAAATTGGCTATTTTATACACAATTGCCTTCAATGCCACAATAATATTTAAATACTGTATACAGTAGAATGGGCCATGTTTATTAATTCACAGTTTTGATAATTTATCGTAAATGTACCTCGGCTTATACTCGGGTCACTCACCTCACACACGCTGCATTCCAGCTGCTGCTCGCTCCGCATCCACTGACGTCACTACTCGGCGCCTCTCTCACTTCCTGGCGCCGAGTAGTGATGTCAGGCGGCATTTCATTGGATGCAGAGCGAGGCAGCTGGTTTTGCAGATGAGTGCGCAGGCAAGTTAACACAGCTCATTTTCAACACAGCTCAATTAATTTACAGGAATCTTTTTTTAACACAGCTCAGTTTCATTTACGGGAAATTGTTCTGGGCCTATTTCTCCTCCACTGAACAGGCTGCCACTGCAGATGTTTAGAAACTACAACTCCCAGCTACTAAAGCATGCTGGGAGTTATAGTTTCCAAACATCTGGAGTGACAAAGAATTGGAAGTTGCTTTCAAACAATACAGAATCAGGAGGATGGTATCTATTGGTAAAGATTGCCTTCTGATTCTGTATTGTTTTGAAGCTTTAGTTGCCCTAAATTGAACATTGAATTCCCATACAGCAGACTCAACCAGTAATAGCCATACTGGATTTGGCTATTACTGTATGGGACTACTGTATGGGAATTCTGTTGTCCATTTAAAGGGCAACTAAAGCCTCAGAACAGTACAGAATGAGAAGACAATAGTAGTCATAATTACAATACTCGGCTTAAACTCTGGTCAGTTAGTTTTCCTATTTTTTGAGTATATAAGGTATACTACATCTACTGCTATGCCAGATGCTAAATTCTTATTCACTTTTTCATAAAAAACATGTAAATTTGTCTGACACAATCTATTTCTCATAAATGCATGCTGACTACTGTTAGAATAAATATCCTGCACTAGCCACAGCGGGCCCTGATGCCAATCTTAGACCCAGTAAGAGAACTTTACAGCGCAGGGGAAAAAGAATTACACCACACACGAGATGTAGCAGAACTCTAAACTCAGCGTTTATTATTGAAACATGAAAATTTATCAATAAAGAAAAGGGGCATTACCAGACTTGGCAGACTGTGTGTAAAGATAATAAAACATTCACTGGAATGCAAGGTTGGTAAAAGACCTTGAATATACTGGGAAAAGACAATGTTATGATTTACACTGAAATGAGAAATAACATTAAAAAAACGAAACTTAGGATAAAATGTAAGACGAAATGGAGGCTGAGAACAAAATGGATGCCATAAAGCTAATTGAAAATAAAAAAACAATTCCAGTCGTTTATCCCGAAGGGATGACTAAAACTGAACTATAATTACCAGTGATGGAATTTTTGTTGGGAAATTTACACTCTAAAAAATATCTATACATCCAGGGGCACATTAAATACCAATTACAGCCATGGCTGTCAGTCTGGCCCCCTGCTTGTAGTTCCGGCAGGGAGCCGGACCAGAACAATGCTGGAACAATGAACTATAAGTAGAGTTTGGAATCTATTTTTACAGTTCCAATATAGCGGTTGGGGATGGGAGGGCATGTCCTACAATATATCAAAACTTTTTATTGAGGGTGGAGATGCACTGAGGAGAATTATAAATTGAGAAACTTATGAACTGGGACATAAAGAACTATTTGGAGGCAGATATGTGAGGAATACTCTATGACCTAATTAAAAATAGTTGAATAAATAACATTACAATCAATTACAATGCATAGGATTATTCACAAAATTACATGGGGCTTATGAGACAAATGAAAATAATATATTGAGTCCATTCTAAAAATATAATTTAGCTGGATAAAAGGATAAATATTCTGGGTGTAGTCATGTTGAGAGATTTTAGTTTAAAACAACAATCTTATTTGTACTTAAATTATTCTAATATACAGATAGGACAGATGCAAGGATGTTCACCATGTATTTGGGAACTATGCTGTAAATGATATATATAACTTATCCTGTAACTGTGATCCTTGCTGTATTTGGAACTTACGATATACTGGTATATCTATCACTGCATAAATACCAGTTTATAATGCATCCTTTGAGCTGGATGTGATTTTAATTGTGTGTTCCTGTTGTATACTCTTCCTCCCGTTCTGTGTATTACAATAAAGGAGTTTTTAACTTTGAACTTATACTTTGGTGGTGTGCCCACTTCATGTCCACTACTTGTTTCTCCTTGGTGTAAAAACAACAATCTTGACAGAAACAGGGAGTGGGGAATAAATTAGACAAGTGTTAATAATGTCCTATGCAATTTTCATATGTTCTTCTGAACAGTCAGTGCTTTTAGATTGAAATTGTGCATAGGGCATATTAAAGCATTGGAGCCTTATAAAACCATTGTCGGCAAAATAATAAAAATTGGTAAACAAGACAAATTGAGCTTAGTGAGAGAAAACATCCCACAGAGAAAAACAGATCTTTAGGGAGTCTCCTGGCCTTGACTGATGTCATCTGGAACTTGGACTTAGACATCCAGAGGCTAGTGGATTGTGTTGTCATCTGTGGAATATACCGGCGCTCTTTAACATTGAAACTTGAATCCAGAAATAGAGGGGGACATGTCTCCAGGATGGAAAGTGTGCATCAGGGCACTAGAAGGTAACAGGAAAGACAAAGAAACATCACGCCTTAAATGAGCCTTAAAGAAAAGAACTGACAAACATTTAATTAAAAAACCAAAACATACGGTAAGACAAAAGTAAGGAACATAATAAATAACTAATTAAAATCAGTGTAAAATCAGCTTACCATCCTCAGTTACCTACTATCCTAGTTATCTACTGCCAAATTCTACCAAAATCATGAACTACATTATACCTTAAACAAAACACAGGTACGAAAGAAAAGATTAAACTAAATAAACAAAATACGGTCATAGACAAAAATTATAATACAAAATCTGGGAGTGAAAGATCCATATAGACTATACACAAACACCTACAAAGAAGCTCTAATTGATAGAAAATCAGACAATAAATCGGACTGGGGAGAGGTCTATACATACAGTATATTTAAATATTTATTGCTTGGGTATTAATTTCATCTGTAATCTTAATAATACAGTAAATAAAGTAATGTACCATGGGGAGAAGACAGGAATATATTTAACTTTTAAGACCATGATGGATTTATAATAGCCCCTTAGAGTTGGATGCACAAACATTAAGGCATCACACAAAACAATAAAGTCCAATCCACTCTGGCCGACTGTGGGTGCTGACTACTTCATGTACCCCCCCCCCTCACTGGGGTATACAATATCCAATGGAAAGAAAATCGAGGATCGCATTCCAAAAGTGATTATCAAAATTTATTAGTGACCACACATCAGAAAAAACACAACATTTCGGGGAGTAGATTGTGCCAATGCAACAGGGTTTCACAAAGAAATAAAAGTGCTCCTCAGTTAGGGCCGCCTTCCAAGGGTGGTCTCTGAAAAATCATTGGTTATGATTCAAAGTGCAAATATACATAAACAATGTGCAAGACAGCATAATAAAGTGCTAAAGTGTAATACATATCAGTGCAATATAATTAAAAACTATACTTGTAAAATATACTAAATTTTAAAAAACATTGCTTACAAAAATCATTTTAAGATATATAAAATGTATGTGCACAATATCAGTGTATGAAAAGATACTTTCTATTAAGGGAAAATATTCATAAAATACAATCATTTTGTTACAATTAAATAATTCATATCAAATCGCCTTCTTTTCTATTTAATCTTTTAGCATTCAAGAGCATGTAATTAGAATATGATTTGATATGAATGACTTAATTATAACTAAGTGATTGTATTTTATGATTACTTTTCCGTTATAGAAAAAGACATAAATCCGTACACATGAGCAGCGTGCTTCACAGACGGATTTCAGGCAGGGGGGAGAGGACAGAGAAGGGAGGGGGAGTGGGCAGCCCTGTAGTAAAGTCTGCCTTTCTGTGAAAACGGAGCCACAGATAAAGGTAGGAGAAAGGCAGTGTGTATTAACTTCATTTAGTGATGCATTGAAGGAATTTAATATTTTAACTATAGATGCCCTTTTATTATAGTTCAGAAGATGTTGCTTTTTGGAGCATTTTACCATTGTTATAATATATATAATATTATATATTTTATACTTTTGACATACCTCCGTGCTCTGGCTACATAATAACAGATCACCATTAAAGGACAACTAAACCCTCAGAACAATTGCATTAGAAGGCAGATCTCCTTGTTATAGAAACAGCAATCCATGTCCCACCTCAACAATATGGTTGTTGAGAAATGTAACTTTCTAACATGAGGCTTGTGTCTTGTTTCCCGGTGTTCTGGTATCACACAGTGTGGTCCCTGACCGTTATGGTCTTTACACATGCTCAGTCCTAACATACTGCAGGAACTTGTTACAGTTGGTCACACACACTAGTAGCCTCCAGCCAATCCTTTTACAGGACAGAACAGGCAAGGGAGCATGTGACAGAGACCAGGGGTGTGGCCATTTACTGTACATACACTTATTTATTTTATACAGCTCTTCAAGTGGTAACATTTACTTTAATGCTATTTGCTGTATTACTATTTACTGTTTATTCATCTTTTAAAGGGCAGGTTTAGTTCTCCTTTAACATTGTTCAATAATCCTAGAACCATTTGGCTAAACCCATTATTATTTTATCACCTCACAGAGAGCCATAGAGTCTGTCACTGGTAAGTCCACCAAGTCTGTGTTAAACAGAATCACATAAATCGGGACTCTTCAAAAAGTGAATGCAAAAAGGCTGAGCCGTAGCACCAGCTGACAAGCAAAAAGAAGTCTTAAAATATAACATTGGGTTATTAACTATCTTTATTATTAGCAGGATATATTAGGGGTATAACATGTGGAGATTGTCCTTATAATTAATTACTCATTGCTTTACAAAGGTAAAACATTATTTGGTGAATACTATTTATTTTATCCTGTGAAAGGGGTTAGAAACATTGAAAATAATCCATACATCAGCTTTTACTTCCAACAAGTTATGTCACTAAAGAAAATTGAGGTATACATCTATTATCTATTAAATCCTGTTAATGGGGTAAACTTAATATTTGAAGGAATAATAAGACAATAATAATAATAAGACATCGTCCTTATTAGTGACAAATATTTTATATTATTAGTTTCTTCAGGTACCCTAATAATCTCTACAAAATGTTCACTCTCAGCTGAGGGACCTTCATATAAGGAAGCCTTGGTGGAGAAGCACAAAGCCCCTGTATCAGAAAATGAAACACCTTACCTGGTATATGAAGAACACAAATAGGATTACACATTTTGTCCATCAGTTGTACCAGAGTGAGGGAGTCACCAGTGGGGAAATCCATTACAACTGCCATCTTAGGGGATATCCCATCTGTGACTGTACTTTCACATCCTACTTATCTTCAGGGGTATAACAGGCACTAGTCTGTTTAATGACAACATTTATTACAAATAAAACATCTACTACCTATATACTCGAATATAAGTCGAACCGAGTATACAGTAGTTCGAGGTACCTATTTTTACCTAGAACATGAGTAAAACACGATTGACTCGAGTATAAGTTGAAGGAAGACAATATGAACACTACTGCCTTCTGATTTTGTATTGTTTTGAGGCTTTAGTTGCCCTTTAAATGGACAGCAGAATTCCCATACAGTAGTCCCATACAGTAAGAGCCAAATCCAGTATGGCTATTACTGTATGGACTACTGTATGGAATTCTGCTGTCCATTTAAACGGGCAACTAAAGCCTCAAAACAATACAGAATCAAAAGGCATCTTTTTAACAATAGATAAAATGCTCCTGGCTCTGTATTGTTTTAAGCCATTAGTTGCCCTTTAATCTCATACAGTAACCCCCATTCCTTGGCACTCCAAATGTTTGAAACTACAACTCCCAGCATGCTTTATTTGCTAGAAGTAGTAGTTTCAGAACAACTTCAGTTGCAAGAATTGGATTTACTGTATGGGACTACTGTCCCTCCCCACCCCCAGAGCGAAGGTACATGTGCAGAGAAGACTGTTGGATTAGTGCAGAATGGTGCAGTACACTAACCTCTTATCCTGTAAGCCGGCGTCCGCTCGCTCCACTCCACTCCCCTGGCGCCTGACATCAGTACTCGCCGGGAAACGAGACCGGCGCCGGGTATTGACATCACCCATCAGAACAGTGGAGCAGATCTTGCGGATGCCGGCTTACTGGATAACAAGTTAGTGACTTGAGTATAAGCCGAGGCTGGATTTTTAGGCTTTTTTTTAAAGTACTCGAGTATATTCATTATTATTAAATGAAACTGTGGAACTGTCTTCCAGCAGATGTGGTAATGGCAAGTTCATTGAATAGCTTTAAAAGTGGCCTGGATAACTTTCTAAAATTAAAAAATATTGAGAATTACCCCCCTTTATTAGCTGGGTTTTTTGCCTTCCTCTGGATCAACTGTTAGGTAGGGTTAAAAAGGAGGGTATAAAGGTTGGACTTGATGGTCATATGTCTTTATTTAACCTCAATTACTATGTTACTAAGATCACTATGCAATTATTTAAGTCCCACTAAAACTAGTTACAAATCAAATCTTTTTCACAGGCAAAATAAGAGAAGGAGGGAGGAGTGGGGTGTTGGGAACACAGACTCACGATAGGGTCCTCTGCACTCGTCCACACGTGGGTGCTCACTCCTCTGGATAATCCAAACCTTAACTGGATATTAAGTAACAGAAGACAGCAAAAAGTGAGGATAGCACTCCAAAGCAAAATAAACTTAAATTTATTGAAGACCACACATATCACAACGTTCGGGGGGAAAACTTGCCCCCTTCCTCAGGAAGGGGGCAAGTTTTCCCCCCCGAAATGTTGTGATATGTGTGGTCTTCAATAAATTTAAGTTTATTTTGCTTTGGAGTGCTACCCTCGCTTTTTGCTGTCTTCTGTTGGGAACACAGACACTGCAGATAATGATTAGACTCAGAACTTTATATTACTACATTTACATTATGTCTTAAAAACGATCAAGCAAGGATACAAGAATTATCCCATCTTCCTCCACTGAATCAATTCTTAAAATTGGGAAATCTATTATTGCCAACTCACAAACAAACATTGCTAGAAGCAATATCAACTGTACACCAACAAATAGTAATAGAACCAGTAACCCAGAAAGGAAGGAATTTACTCACCTTTGTTTATGAGGAGGAAAAAATCAGGAGAAGCAAGAACTATCCTAGGTTCTTAAACAAATTCATTATAAAGAAGAAATTCAAAATGGAAACACTGAATTCAATAACCCAACAAATAAAACCAAACGACTGGATGGCAAAAATCAATCTGAAACATGCCTACCTGCACATACCAATAACAACTACCCACAGGAAACTTTTCAGATTTTTCATCTTCAACAAACACTGGCACTTCAAAGCTCTACCGTTCGGCCTCTCCTCAGCCCCACGCACTTTTACAAAAATCCTTGCTCCTCTTCTAGCTTTTCTACGTGCCCAAGGAGTCCAAATATTATTTAGATGACATCCTAACAAGGCAAGAACCAGGAAGATCCTATAATCACATATTCAGACAACATTACAATGTCTAAAGAATCATGGATGGAAAATAAATCTAAAAAAATCCAACCTTCCACCCTCCCAACAGATGACATTTTTAGGCACCACCCTAGATTCAGCAAAAATGCCAAAATCACTACCACAGACTCGCAGGCAGGACATACTTGCAGAAGTCAGAAATTTGACCAGATTCCATTTTTCAACCGCTCAAGTATGCCAAAGGGTACTAGGGAAATTAATATCTACACAAAATGTAGTGAAATGGTCTATGAGACACTCCAGACCCCTACAGATACACCTACTGAAGTACTGGAAACCGGGAGACAATCCACACCAGATAATATACCTTCCACAATCACTAATAATAGAATTGAAATGGCGGCTAAAAACTCACCTGGAATCCCCCCCAATGGATAAAAATAGTCACAGATGCCAGCCCAACAGGATGGGGGGCTACATGTCTGGGGAAAGTGACTCAGGGGACTTGGGATATCATCACAGCAGACAGTCACAGAACTTCAGAAGTTTTTCAGACACTCAAAGCATTCAAGACAATAATCAGGAACTCATCAGTAATTATATTCTCAGACAACACAACAGCAGTTTCTTATCTGAACTGAGGAGTGGGTACTCACAGCAAAAACTTATGGAAAAGAACTATGGAAATAATGGACTGGGAAGAGAAACATCTTCTCCACATTCAAGCTGTTCATATACCAGGCTCATAGAATCTCACAACTGATTATCTAAGCAGGACACAGCTAATGTCGGGTGAATGGAGCCTCAACCGGAACATATTTCACAGAATATATCAACAAATTGGTTACCCAGTAATAGACTTCATGGCATCCAATCAGAACAACAAGCTCAAAACATACTGTTCCTGGTTCCCGGACAGCCAGGCCATAACAATCAACTCATTTTCTTGGAAGTTTAGGTTGGGATACATTTTCCCCCCTCTCTCCATGATTCCCAGAGTCCTAGAGAAAAAAGAGTGGGACAAAGTGCTAATTATAGCTATTCTTCCATGGTGCCCGAGGAGGTCATGGTTCCAATGGGCTCTATCTCTGTCCATACTACAGCCGATCAGACTCAGTCAGGGGCCAATTCTTCACCCAGATCCCTCCAGCCTCAGCCTCACGGAGGTTCATGCAAAACTGTGGTGTATCAGAAAAAGCAATCGTTACACTGATGTCTTCAAGAAAATCTTCTACATCCAATTCGTATTACAAGACTTGGCAAGTATTTGTAGACTGGTGCACAGAAAAAAAATTGTCAACAGAAATCATAACAGTTGCTAATCTTCTTGACTTCTTGCAAGATGGATTTGAAAAGAACCTCAGTTTATCATCCCTTAAAAGACAAGTCTCAGCTATTTTGGCAATATCTAATACTAAATTGGCTCTAGACCCTCTAATAAGCAGATTTCTTTCAGGGGTTCAACATCTAAGGCCTCAATTAAAAATTAGAGTTCCAGCTTGGGATCTTCCATTAGTATTAGACTATGATCTTAGTCTGCATTCGAACCCATGGAGTCTTCATCCATAAGAAGCCTTACCTTTAAAACTTTGTTCCTGGTGGCCATTACATCGGCAAGAAGAATAAATGAGATTAGAGCTCTAAGAGCTTCTCCCCCATTTACCTCTTTTCTGACAGACAGAGTAATATTGAGGACAGACAACACCTTTCTTCCCAAAGTGGTGTCTTTATTCCATATAAACGAAGATATAAATCTTCCAAACATGCCAGATGGAGATAATCTACTCGATGTTGGTAGATGTTTGAGCAAGTATGTGAAAAAAACAGCAACCTTCCAGAAAACAGATTCCCTATTTGTTTTATTTGCAGGGCCCTGCATAGGATCCCAACCAGCCAAAACTACACCAGCATCATGGATTGTACAAACTGTAAGACAAGCTTATGCAGCTAGTGACAAAAATCAACCAACTAGAATTACAGCTCATTCTACTAGAGCAGTAGCCACATTATGGGCATTTTCGGCCAGAACCTCACCAGAGGAAATACGTAGAGCAGCTACATGGACGTCTATGTCCGCATTTATTAGACACTATAAATTAGATGTCTTTTCACGTAATCAAGCAGAGTTTAGTAACAACACTTTGAATGTTGCTAAAGATAAATAAAACATTAATAAGCAAATATTAAAAAAAAAAACTGTCTTCCCTCCCTTATTTAGCTTAAAAAATCCAATTGATTCCCACTGCCGTGGGAGAGACCAGGGAAAACAGAAAATTCTTTCGTTCTTTTTTTTTTTTTTAAAACTTTTCAGCAACAGAGTGCATAATCTTATTTAATTAAAATTAAAATTTCTGATTGATGTGTTTCAGATGGTGAGATGTGACCATGGATAGCTCTACTGTAACTATACAATACAATGCATAAAATGTTTGGTGTCTTCCAGGAAAAGTATAGAAACACAATGACAGTGTACCAGTGGTAAGCTACGCCAATGGCACAGATTCAGTAACTGTAACTGATACTCTAAGGATAAGCTTAGAGATTTATTGGCTACATTAGTTTAACTCTTTCAGTGGAACAATATACAATATGTTTTTATGTTTTAAATGAAAATCCATGAAATGTACAAATTACCAATCTCATATGTGGAGGAACAGCCAACAATTCTCAGCGTAATATTCAATCGGGGTTATTTAATAAATTTTATAATATGATGTAGATAAGGAATTGCTGGAACCACACAACAAACATTCAGGGAGATTCAATGAAAGTTCTTATCGCTAAAAATGGTGCTAATTTTGCCCCAACCAATCAGATGTTAGCTTTCAAATGTTAAATAAGATCTGATTGGTTGGGGCAAAATTAGCACCATTTTTAACGATAAGAACTTTCATTGAATCTCTCTGAATGTTTGTTGTGTGGTTCCAGCAATTCCTTATCTACATCATCTTGCACAAACATACAGCCATAGATTGGACCAAGGCTACTTTCGCAGAAACGGCAAACCTGAGCAGTTCCAGATGTTTGCTGATAAAGAAAAGCTACATGTAGCGTTTCTCTATTGGCAACTGTCAGGGAACCACTTAGGTTACTTCAGCAAGCGACATTTGCTGTTCATCTGAAAGTAGCTAACGGAGATGAAATAACCCAGGCTAAGGAAAAAAGTACAAAACCCACACTAGGCAATATACTATTGGCTTAGCATGGGTTTTTCTACTCCTTTTGCATCGCCTGAGCCATTTCCAAAGATTTTTGGAAGCGATGCAATAAATTTAGCAATGATTTTTCCACTAGTTTTTTGCACAAACATGAAAGCCTTTTTAATAGTGTATTTAAAGCTATGCAAAAGATTGCATGTTCGTCGTTAATGTACTATTGTGGCCGTACATTGACGTCCACTGTTGTACAGTCATGATAACACACAGTATCGCGAACTTGTTATACAAGTCTAAATATGAATAAAACAATGCACATTACATACATAAGTAATGATACCATTACATATATGTTCTAAAATGATACTATAATATTGTAATAATAATATTGTAATATATGGATCTAATATACTATAGATGTGTAGACTATATGGGAGGGGTGGTTGCTCTGAAAAAGACTAACAACAGAGAAGGGAAAGTTAAGCCTCAACAACCTTGAAAGTTACCATCTCAGGCTGCCTTTCTTTTCTTTTTATGTTTTAACATATCAATGGGTACATTTCATTATTAGATCTTCTCACAGAGAGATAACTTGCCAATCTACTATGACGGAATATCCCAAAACCTTCTCAAACTATAACCTTGCTTTTCATATAGATTAACCCTAGAAAGACACATCTTATGCATTATATATTACAGTCAAATTACTTATATACATGATTATACATTATGAATTACATAAAGTAGATAAATAAATATATAGGAATAAATTATATTTGCTATTACAGGATGCAAAGTGATTACTACATTGCAGGAACGAGTGCTTCTTCACCATAAAGGGATATTGTTCTACAACAGCTGTAGGGCTTTATGCTCATCATTCTTGATGGTTGGGCTTTATATTCCTCTATGGCTACAAAAATCCCATGTAATAGTGCTATTCTGTCTGTATTTTTAATTTGTTTATCTTACTAACTAAGAATAAAATCTATATGTATATCCTGAGCATACTGTACAAACATTGTATCTCTCTCTAAACATACTGTACATTGTACCTCCCTTTCTATCTCTACATGTACAATGCATTCCTTTGTCCCTATAAATAGTATTTCTATTCCTCAGTTGGAAATCACTCAATCACATGATCATGTTTGGGTAGATCTGTTGTATTCAATTAGATCAACTGGACTTGAAGTTTTAGCGAAACGTCTTCAAGAACTACATTTCAAGTCCAGTTGATCTAATTGAATACAACAGATATACCATGACCTGGATGAATGAGAACCTTCACAAGCATATGTTTGGGTAGATAAATTATTTCTTTCCCCTTTCCCATTGATTTGTCCCATCCCTTGTCATGATAATTTCTATTTCCCAGGAGCCCGAACTTCCTTTTCCAAGAGCAGCAACATTCTCTGCTATCACTGCGTGAGATTTGGGCATCTTATTAGCATCTCTTTTTGCTTTGTGTGGATTCAACTGTGCCCCCCCTCCCCTGATTCAGCCCAAGGAAGAAAGGAGAAAGCTGTATGCACATCAGCAGAAATCGGAATGTTTCCAAGACTGAGTAAATAATGTATATGAGTATATAATGAAAGGTACATGCACAATCTACTGTAAAGCTCAGATCTAGCACGTTACTGTCAGGGGTAAGTGCTTACCTACTTCACGCTCCCGCCGACTTCGGGAATCCTCAGCTATCTCCATCGCAGCTAATGCCATCTCTCCATGACTGGTCTCTTCGTGCGTGAGCACGTCCTCCTCCGCTCGCGCACCCGCTCAGTGCTCTTCTGGTGCCTCGCTGACGCGCACAGGCACCTCTTCTTATCTCCTACAGCTCCCAGATTGGGCAGAGGAGATTCAATTAAATTCAAACTACCCTATCCCTGCATCTAACTCAGTCATTCCATTCCCCATTGGTCCCTCTGCACTATTTAGGTCCCATCTCCACCATTTACCCTTGCCTTATAGCATTAGATGTCCAGTGCTTGGCTCCATAGCTCCTTGCTATTATATCATTGTTATCTTGCTCTAATATTTTTGTTATCTTGTCTTTTCTTTGTTCTTGTCTCTTTCTTATCTCCAGTTCCTTTGCAGTCCTTGGTGTCCTGGTTTTCTGGAGTATACCCAGCCTCAGCATCTATACCTTGCGTCAAAAGTCCTGGGGGTAACCGTGTTGAGCAAGACGCGGCAAGTCTCCTGACGATCGGGGGCTTGTCTATAGGTGAAGACGACAGTGATAGATCGGGGTAAAGGTATAATCTGGGACTTCAGGCATCCCAGTTACACAGTCATGTATACACAACTTTAATAATAACAATATTGCAATCAATCAGAGATGCAAGAAATCTATCATCTTTCTAACATTATATTCAGGTGTCTGGATTGGGTTTGTTAAATGTTATTATGTACTGTGTACCCTCCCTCCCCCAACAAATAATAATTGGATTTGTCTGAATTTACATACTAATGCAAATAGTCAAAATTTTTGTCTCTCTTTTTTCATTGCAAAGCCATACAGGCCTCAAGCTCTACTAGTGTCTTTAGCTAATATGCCCCTGGGGCATTTAACACAATTAAATGTGTCAGTTTCCTAAAAAAAAAATTCTAAAGTATATATTTGACTTTATTAATCATTCCACTTTCACAGTTCCATCTATTTCTGGGTTATAATTAGTGTTCTGTGCTTGCAGCTGCTCTCAGCACTTGCTGCGTCCTCTCCTACCATAATTGCTAATGTAAGGAAATATTTGAGAACTGTGCTGACAATAATCCCAAGCAACATTTGAAACGTTTCTTGCATTTACCCCAGCAGGTTGTCAGGAGATTTTTACCATATTCAGTTTGTGTTCTTCTGCTGGTTTATGTTATGATAATAATCTTGTTGCAATGGCAGTTTATCAGCATTCCTGTGTGGCATTGTTCGAAAGCAACCCAGATTTTGGTTAAGGCCACACTCCACTGGGCGGACACCTGTGGGAAAAGCGTGCACACAAGCGTGCGTATTTCACATGCATTACTGTCCAGTTGTTCTGCGATACGTGAAATGTTGCGCAATCAGAGCACATGCGATTTGTAAAAATTACGTGATCATATGCACTCCAAAAACGGAGCATGCAATCTGGCCACCCACATTTGACATTCACTGCTTTTGTCAGCATTTTGACTGACAAACATTTTGTGATTCTGTTTACAGATTCTTTTGGAATCAGTCAATAATTTATGACAATTTGCAAATAAATTTACCTGATTGACCTCCTCACTTTATGGGAATTTGTGTGGCTATACAGTACTACAGTTGCTAATGACTCTTTGTAAAATTGGACCCCGATCGCGGCCAACTGACCCAACATGCAACAGTGATGGTTCGTCATAATGTTATAAGTTGCTTTCCATGTACACACATTCCCGGATAACCAGTAAATCCCTTCAGATTCATTAGAACTTTATTATTTGTGCATATATACTTTCAGCTTATGGAGAGGTCAGTCGAGTAAATATATGAGGGCCGGGGCAAGCCTGGAATTTCCAAGAGGGGATTCCTGAAAGGATTTTCATGGGCAGTAGCAAAATTAATGTGACACCAACATTTTATCAATACCCAAATCAACATTTGAAATCCATTCCCAGGCCCTCAATGAAATCTGCCATGTTCTAACAGTCCTTCTTCTTCCCAGAATGCACCACTTCCTTGGAATGTTCCTAACAGTAATTTCTACTGATTGGCTGTTGGATGGGTCAAACATGCTCAGATCTCTACTGAGCAACTGAACCATCATTATGGTCTTGCCCCTGGGTCAGGGGCAAGACCATAATGGGCTCTACTAGGTGTCCTGCAAACAGGAAGTCAGTGTTTCGGTTGCATTTATTTATACAGACTCAATGCTGAATGGACAGATTAAGGTCATTGGGATAAAACAATACTGCTCCTTTTTCTGAAAAGCATATGTATTTACACTGAACTTCCCCTTTAAGATGTGCCTATGGTATTGTTCCTGTATTTTTGTATAGAGTTAACACGTGTGTCCTTATTAAAATAACGGAACAGGTGTTAGTGGGATAACGATGTGGTTTTCAGAAACTGACTGTGTATTCCGGCTGGTGATGTTGAACGACAGCTTCTTCTTTCTCTATTATTTATCATTGTATTGACTTAGTTATAATATTGTGTGTTGTTTTTTTTTGCATCCCCGTGTAGGGTGGGGCTTTATGCAACAGGATAACACAGGGTGAAACACTGGCACAACCCACTATGTGTTGGTGTGGGAAGTGGCTGATATTTATACAATCAGCCACTCTGCTAAACCCTAGGGAGTGATTAGAGGCTGCAATGGATATGTAACTGGGTCTAATATCTCTATACAGTGATAGTGTCAATCAGCTGCAAGGGGTGGTCCATGTTCCACTGCACCTTCCTTCCCCCAGACAGCCGGAGAACAACATGACTGGAAGGGTGGGTTGTGGTGGGGGATGGGTCCTGGTATTATAATCTTGTACACATTGGGAATATCATTTTTTCTATGACAAACGCTCAGTGTTTTTTCCAGTTGGTGTAAATTGAATATTTGATCACTTTCATTTCTATTTTCCTTTGTGATGTAGAAATCCAACCACCTTCCCCACCTCCTCACAGTTCCATCCTGATGAGGAGACAATGCAGCACCCCATCCCATTACCTCCCTGGCTCTATGATTGGCTCTGATCCTCATTATGGTAAAGGGAAACTGGCTACATCCCCCATTACATCATCCCCCACCCCACAAGCAGCGGCTGTGAATAGGAAAGTGCAGCTGTGGGAGGGGGAGCCGCATCCACCCATCACCGCAAGTGTATAAAAGGGAAGAGAAAACGGATCTCCCAGCCCAGACCCATCGCAGCCGGCAAGATACATCGGGGGGTGTGCACAGGACATAAAGGGGAACAACAAGAAAGGGCTGCACAATCCTCCATTCCATCTAACTCCCTTTCAACAATCTAACTACAACCATGCGTGAGATCGTGCACATCCAGGCTGGCCAGTGCGGGAACCAGATTGGTGCTAAGGTAAAACTGCAATGGGGGCACAGACCTGGGGCTGTGAAATTGCAATTCCTGGCTTCCCCTTATTAACATGTTGGTATTTGTAGTTTAAACACATCCCAGAACCCCATTGTATTCCAGACCCTTTCATTCATCCCACCAGATCTATATGGACACCCTATGAATAATTCATCCCCATCAAATGCGATTATATCTGCCTGAGCAGAGACCTGGAATCCATCGTCTCCCTCCCATTATTGTCTGTCCCCAAACTCTCCCATTCAACCAGATGACTGGCTGGGTGTGTACTGGTACAGACCTGAGAAGATGGTACAGAGCTGTTACATATCTGACACATATATGGCACATACCTGGTACATAGTTGGTACATATATGGCACAAACCTGGTAAATATCTGGTACATATATGGCACAAACCTGGTAAATGTCTGATACATACTTGGTACATATATGGCACATACCTGGTAAATATCTGGTGCATACTTGGTACATATATGGCACATACATGTTAAATATCTGGTACATACTTGGTACATATATGGCACATACATGGTAAATTTCTTGTACATATCTGGTTAATAGCTTGTTATACCTGATGATTTGGTAGGGTGAATCCTTCCCACCAGTCAGTACAGGATGAGCGATGAACCTAACCCAGTGTATATATAATATTCCCTAGTGATGAGATCATTACTGTGTCCCCTTTCCTGACTACACAAACCACAGTCGGTCTAATTATTCCCTATTTGTAGGGTCCTTTGTTAGCTTGTTGCAGGAAGCAGCCTGGTGCCCATACAGAACAGCTGGTGGGTGTGGTCCATTTGACAGCCACCTACTGGAGTATGGGGGGGAGACATTTGTGGCATTGCATCTTAGGCATTGCCTTTTGAGCTTTACTAACATGTCAGAAGCAGGGGGGTAGAATTATTACATTAATACATAGAGCTGGATACACATACCAATGATTAGTTTTGTGACATAGACAAACATTATTATCATCAGTGGAATAAAGAGAGTGTTGTGTTTGTATCTGTCATCATTACAATCAGCAGATTGCCAACAGCCCCGTCTTTTTAGTTTAGTTTCACAATTAAATTGTAACCAATGCAAAACTGATTTCTTATAAATCCAAATAAAGAATATTCTTACTGTCTAACATAATGTTATTATCAGATCAGTTCCTGCAAAGTGTTCAATATATGGTAAATTGAGGCAATTTAACACATTACATGCTTTGTACATGCTTGGTTACGCTACAGACAAGTGGGTGTGGTTCTGCTATTACAGTTGTAGCATTGGTGAAACCTTTGTGCTACTCAGCCTTGTATCTAAGAATATACTGTATCTAGTTCATATAGATATAGAAACATATTTATACATACACACAAGGCAGTTTTTCCTTGTAAAAAATTCTGCTATTAAATTGAAAATTATTTTGGTAAACACAATTTGGTAAAAAGAATTCTTCCACAAAAAATGAAAATATGTCACATTGTAATAAATGTGATGTTACATTTTTCTATTTATTTATCTTCAGTTTTGGGAAGTCATCAGCGATGAACACGGAATTGATCCGACAGGCAGTTACCATGGAGACAGTGATTTGCAACTAGAAAGGATCAACGTATATTACAATGAAGCCACAGGTTAATACAATTTTAAGTGACCTCATATGTATTTGTTATTTAATTTAAATAAAACTGGAATATCAATTCATATTTAAGATAATTTACTTAAATCTGATATAACCAGTCTGCTATAATGTAAGTTATATTGCTAAATGTTCCGTTTCAGAATCCTAGTGTTTGATGCAGAGATCTTGTTCTTCCAACAGGTAACAAGTTTGTACCACGTGCCATTCTTGTGGATCTGGAACCAGGCACAATGGACTCAGTCAGGTCAGGACCATTCGGACAAATTTTCAGACCTGACAACTTTGTGTTTGGTATGTAACTATTCACAATCAGCCATATTTTAAATAATAATAATGACAATTGATAACAAATGACAGTACTATTTAAGTGTGTACAATACATTTCACAACAGTAAATAAAATGAAAACATGGTTTTAATATTCTCAGATATTTATTAAGGGAAACCATTTTAATTCCTGTAGTAGCCTAGGATCATCTTTAGCCATTTATGGAATGGACTTGACAACTATGATCGGTCAGCAGATAATTGCTCCAGAGAATTCATACACAAACATTGCTTGTTCACCTTGTCTCCAGTTAATACAGCAAATGTAGAATGGCACTGCACAACCTCATCTCTTTAAGTGGCCAACTTTAGCCTTATATTCCATCACAACATATTTACCAGTTTATTAAACAATTGGTAGTCTGTCAATTGGGATTAAAATGACATAGCAACACTGTATACCACACTGACCAATTATGCAACCTGTGGAACCACACATGATTGCCCATTATTTACTAAAAACCCCTATTATACAGACCACCCAGCTGACTGGCCAAATATTAAAAGTTGGCCGGGGAATCGATACCAGCCCTTAGCCAAGCTTATATTTATGCTCAATATTGTAATCCGCACTACTTTACTGGAATCTAGGTCCTTTACTGGAATCTAGGTCCTTGTTTTCTAATTCTGACAATGATTTTTTCCAATTCTGATAATATAGTGCCTCTTTCCTGTTACTATAGGTAATATCAAAATAAAACTCTTATCTGCTTTGCCCATGGTGTTTGCCATTCCTAAAGGGAAGAAAGCAGTAAAGCTAAAAATAAATTAATCTTAAAACAGCTATGTACTTTAAGATTTTGATTGGTTCTCAACTATCACTTTTGCAAACATTTCCCATCTTTCCACAGTCTTAACCATAAGGCTGGGCACACATGGGGGGGGTGTGTTTTGTCCCGACTGACTGTTTGCCACTAGCGCAAACAAACCATATAGGGCAAATGGGCGATCAGACATGTCGGAGAATCACCACTGATTGTGCAGTCTCCTGTGGGCCGCATGATCTGCGGTGATTTTCTGACATGTCCATTCACCCTATCTGCTCTACCGAGATCGGTCAATACGCTGTAATATTGGTCGGTGGAGTCGAAAAATGCTGGTGTGTACCTGCAAATATTTACGACTGACCTATAGTGCTGTGTATCGGTGGGCTGGAAATATCTGATGGTGGCCACTATTGCCGTGATCAACAGTTATTTGTCCCGGCCGAGCACTCGCTCGTAGTGAACGCTCAGTCGGGACAAAATATCCCTTCGTTTGTACCCAGCCTTAGGCCATTAAACTAGTGATAGCTCTAAGTGCTGATGTGGTTTTCCATGCTGGCTAGAAATCAATGAAACTGAATTTATGAAAAGTTTCATTCCTACAGTGTACTGTATCTGCGGAACTCAATAAAGTTCTGAAAATCCGTTTTGAATTTAAAAATTAAAAAATAATTTTAAAAAATGGCAGTTCCAGATTAAAACCAGGACACATCACTTATGCTGGCACATCGTTTTCTAGCAGAGGGACATGTTTATAAAAGCACGGTAATGTGAAATAACCGATACTGCGTTTTTAACGCTAATTATTTTTATGGACCCTATTGTAATTTCGATCATGGTCATACAATTACAATTGGGACTGTACATTTACGATGAGCAATACAGTCCATAGAACACTCCAGCACACCACTGTTGGCTGTTTGCTAGACAAATAGATAGGTGCAAATCCCCCTGCCCTCCACTCCAGGGGCCAGAAAAATTATGATGAGCTATACAATAACATAGCTGACACACATTTAGGATAACCCAGAAATTGGAAATTTCCAATACCACAGGTTTTTAAATTTGCCCCAGAATGCCTTACAGTGTACACACATAACTCATTCTGCCACAACCAAAATGTTCAAACCTGCACATTACCAATGTGACTATTTTGTTAGGAATGGTAACATTCATGTGTGTAATATTAGTACTAGAGAAAAGGCTTTGCCATGTACACTTCCTAGGATCCTTAGGTTGCCATGCGAAATCCGGCAATCAGCTTAGACTCAGAATCTTTTCTCGCCTTCCTATTATGTGTTTGTTACCATAGAAACAGGCATTTCTGGGGATTTCAGTTGCAGAGATTATAGACAGTCATGACATCATATTTCACCTGTAATGCCTATAGCATTGGGCTACTATCATTAACTGCTTAATAAAGAAATTATTATCTACCTTTTATTCATTAAAATTAGTGAGGTAATTTAATATGCTTTATTTATTAAAAGGCATATTGATGCAAGAACAGACAAAGGATGATGTCTAAACCTAAAAAGCAGGTCTCAGACCTCTACATAATGTAGCCTACTCAACATAACAAAATGTCTTTTTGAAGTAAAACAAATAAAAATTTGATATATTTGTTTTTGGGAAGTAATTTTTTACAGCTGAACTATAGGTATACAATCCACCCCTGCCATAGACTAAAATGGGAGGCAACTGGAACATTTTATCCCTATAATACTGCGTAGTAGCGCGCTGATAATAAACAAGGAAGTGACAGTGACAGTCATTATTCAATCTCCCCGTCCGTCCGTACTTACTGATTTTTTCTAGCCACAAGAGAAATCAGCACTGCAGCTGGGAGAAAAGAGAGGGAAACAAGCAGGGAAATGATTTACAATTAGAAAAGAAAGAATCAGAACTAATAAGGTGAGAGGGAGCCAGGAAAGTTAATTTGTGAGTGGTAGTGAGAAGCAGGGATGGGGGTGGTAATGTGAGGAATGCGTATTCTAAATTGTTTAAATGGCATGTCCACCCCGAAAACGGAAATTTAACCCCATACTGGCCACATTCTGTAGTTTAAAAAAATCCTTACCTGACATTTCTACTCCAAATGGTTCTCCTGCAGTGACTGTTCAA